>OZ005656.1:260211712-260785248 GCA_963930645.1 Salticus scenicus | reverse complement strand
AAATGGCGGACACTGCGCCAGCTCTTATCATATAGGAGTCTTACTCCACCCCCATGTTATCCACTGGGATTTTCGTTGCTTCGTTTTATAAAAATATCTCATTCAAAAATGAAGTTTTTCAAATTCTGGTTTTTTTTTAAATATTACTCTTTGAACAGGTCACCTTTTAGCTGAGGGAGCAATTTTTCAAAAAAATTAATTTAAATATTTTATTTCAATAAGTAAATTTAGAACTCTAAGTTTGGATCTCTAAGTGAAATAGCTAAATTTATTTTTTTCGAAAAATTGCTCATTAAGCTAAAAGGTGACCTGTTCAAAGAGTAATATTCAAAAAACAGAATTGAAAAAATTTAATTTTTGAATTAGATATTTTTATAAAACCAAGCAATGAAAATCCCATTTGATAACATGGGAATGGAGAAATGGAGTTATCTGACTGATGTACAGCCTTAAGCTAAACTCATAGAATTCAACGAAAAAATTACAGGTGGTAGAAGATGGCTCAAAATATCTACGGTGAAAAAATTAGCTGTTTAATTGCAACGGAAAAGCGGTAAAAAATTAATAAAAGTAAACACTTTTTAACGTCAAATGCAACCCTACTTGGCGAGGATGCAGAGAAAAGCGCCAAGTTCTTACATGAACTACCCATGTGTCCTCCGTATCATTTTAACGCTGTTTCAAAGTCACTTTTTGATATTTTGCTTTCAAAGCTATTTGAAGTTCAGTTTGAATAGATATTGTTTGTCCAATCTGTATATTTTCTACCCTTTCTTTTGAAGTATATATTAACGAGGTGCTATAAATATTCGTTTTTATTTGGTTTAATGCTGGAAAGTCCCTCGCATTATTTATATATATATATATATATATGTATTCTGGAATCTATTTCTTTAACGAAGCAGTGACTTTTAAATAGAAAATGCCACCACATATTAAACTCCCCATCACCTCCCAGAAGAAAATTCTGGTTATGTCACTGAATTATATTTTCTTAAAAATGTCAGTTTTCAAGAACTCGAAGTCGCCAATTGGTCCTAACTGGAAGGTTCTGGTAACCCCTACTCAATTTACAACATCGTTCTACATCTTTCCTAATGAACTTAAGCAGCTAATTTCCAGAGCATGAATTTCCTATAAGTTCTTCTAACACCTGTACCAATTTCATCGAATTCTATGAGTTTAGCTAAACTACAGTCGGCTGCAAAATTATTCGAGCACTAGCAATAATCCTTGCCAAAAAAAAGTACACTTAATACAGCTTTGTTAAATAAATCCTTGTCGAGTTATGTTCTTAATCAGTCTAAGAACATGATTCGACAAGGATTTACTTAGCAAAACAGTCTTAAGTGTACTTTTTAAATATAGGAATTATTGGCTAGTGCTCGAATAATTTTGCAGCCGACTGTACGTTTCCTTGTAAGAATGGTCGAATGTTGTTCAGACGTTTCAAAACGAGTAAATTTATCGAGAAACGAACTACGAAATTTTTTGCGATTCAAATAGATTCTTCTTATGTATATACAAAAGAGTAAAATTGTAGCAGGGGTAAAAACACTTTCTTGCTAAGCAGAAAAGAGACTTTCCGTTAAAAATCCTACTATGTTTTAGAAAAAAGGTAAATTTTAAAGAAAGATTTATTCAGAATAATTGGCCCAGAAAAAAGTTTTTCGAACTACTGAAATTATATTTTTATCCAGAGTCCAATGAATATCTAGTTAAAGGAAATACAGAAATTTTATGATAAGTGGCATAAATGCTTTTACAATTTAAGTGGCAAAACGTAATTTCTTATGTTTTACGGATAATTTACGGATTTTACCCTTTAAACACGAAAATTGGGATTTTATCGTAGAACAATAATAAATATGTATATATATATATTAATTAAACATAAACACTTTTTATTAAAAATTTATTATTGTCTAAAAGAGAATTATTTAAAATATATTTTAAAATATTGTAAGCTTCGGTACTATAATAGATTAATAAAAGAAAAATAAACGTTGAAAATATAAAATGAAAATACACTTATAAATTCATCACAAAAAAAATTATCCTTTTTCCAACTGTTTTCTAATGCTTCATAATGACCAGGCATTACTTAAACTACGATTCAAAATCAGTAGATGTACCTCACAGTAAAACTAGTATGCTGCGGTCATCACAATACTTTTTCTATATCGTTCAGTATAGCAGTCAACCCACTGATATACAAGCAAAAAATGTGATGAACATAGTTTCTCATATATAACATATTATAGCAGTTCGGTGAAATTTTTGCAATAGATGTCAATATATTCATAAGCATTCGGAAAATTAGAGAAAGTGAGACCAAGTCTAAATGGCAGCCTAATATGGTCAGATTAGTTTTTCATAGCGGCCATCTCACACTTTGCTTTTACTGCACACTTTGCTCACACTTTGCTTTTGCTCACACTGGTGCTTTTGTACACTATTGAAGATGATATACAGCTTTCCCATAACCCTGGAAAACTTCAACACTGTATGCCACTTGTTGGCTGGCATATATTGAAATTACAGCAATATCGTTTCTTGTAAGGGTCATCTCATACATAAAGATTGTTGTTCTTATACAGAATATAAGCTTTATGAAATATAGCTTTCCCAATAATGAAAACAAATTAAGAATAGCAGCGCCATCTACTGGATGAATATTTTCTAAAATATAACAAGTGCGATCAAATTCCATGAAATATAAATTTCTGTGGAATTTTGTCCATTATTTTGTATGATAAATCACCCATAAAATGTTTTTAATACTCACACAGACAGCCAGAAATTTTAGCAGCCATCAAATTGTGTTGACAACATCTGAAAATGGATAAATTCATCAAAATGAGAAAGTCAAAAATTTTCACGAATCCAATAATTTTCTTCTTCCGTGTTAGAAAAGAGTAAGAAAGGAATAAACCTAACAATGGTATCGAAGTACTATCAATAAAAGAAATATGTTTTCCGATATATTTGAGGATAAGAGACTTTGGAAATCGATTTAATCGATCATCCTCATAACTTTTCCGTTTGCAAAATCAATAAAACTTCATTTGACACCATTGAAAATCTGATAAATGGAGAACGATCCATTGAAGAGAAAGAAACGTATTTCAGTTTCAAAATTGTAAAGAAATTTTTGTATAAGGAAGATTTTCACTTATAGGACATTAAAAAACATCTGCAACTTTGTTTTTATTTATTATTATTATTATTATTATTCATTTATTTATTTGGGACCTTTAAATAAGGAACCTTCATTTGAATATACCAGGTGATTCAAATCCCACAGAAAAAATAAAAATTACCCTACGCTTGAAAAAAAAAAAGAAAAACATTCGAGCCCTGATACAATTTTTGATGATTCTTATGTAAAATGACCTCCTGAATCCGAATACGACCACCATTTTGCCACATCAACCACCGTTTTCTCGCAACGTCACCTCCTTCCCCAATTTTTATCACTCTTCGGTAATTTTATGGCCATGAATTTGATTTGGAGAATGGAAAATCAGTATTTTAACTCTTAAATATATATATATACTAGCAGACCCGGCCACGCGTTGCTGTGACTAAGTTATACGTTGAATTATACGGCTGTAAACTATTTAGTACAGTTAAATTATTATTTACGAACAAAGACGAAAACGTTGTAGCCGATGTAAAAACCCACAGGGTTGAGATTTGAAACTTAGGTCAAAATTTGGAAGCGATTGATAAAAATTTTCGTAGTGTTGATATTAAGCACAAATTAATTTTATTGTAGGGTCCTATAAATTTTAATGGAGAAGTGATATATATTATTTCTAATGCTACTTTGGATAAAATTGCTAAAATGACTAATATATAAATTAAATTCTATTAAAATTCTATTAAAATAAAAGTATAAAAGAAACAGACGATTTTAAAATCAATTTTTATGGAGGAGTGAAATATAATATATGCTATAATGGATAATTTTACTATTAAATGACCTCATCATTTTAAATATTTTAAAGAGGGCAACAGCTGTAGTTATAAAAGGGAAAACAATAAGGCTAAACCAGAAAAATAAGTAAATTTGATAAATATTTTAAAACTTTAAAATTGGAAATCTTATGAAATATTGGACATTTAAAGTAAATACATGTATCATTTTAAATACAAAAAGATTTTGGAAAAGTTTAGTGTATTTTAACGAAGTGATGAGAAGTTTTTGAGTATGTTAAAATTTTAATAGTAAATTCAAGTCAATAAAGATGGGAAACATTGAGGATTAAGATAAGAATAATTATAAGATTAAAAAAAAAAAAAAAAAAAAAAAAACTTTTTATATACCATGCTTTTAAATTTTAATATACTAATAATATACAAATTAAAAGGAAAATGATAAATATTCTATCATAGTTTGAAGTCAAATTTGTTTTCAAATGTCTAAATAAAATATCTGATGTAAGATACTAATATTTTGCAGCGGAATAGATTTCATTTCTGTCATCCTTGGCGAAAAAAAAAGAATATCGCCAAATTATCTGGCGAAAATATTTAATTCCTTTCAAAAATCATGGTTATTTTAACAACTTATATTAAAAGAGTAATGAATAATATGAAACAATATTTCGTACAATACATATTACATGTCATACATACGTACAATGAATAATACATATTACATTTCGTACAATGCATACATCTGGCATGTATATTTTCGTGTTACGCTTTTGATCGCCAAATAATAATAATAATAATAAAAAAAGCCAAGGGCGACAGAGTTTAAAAATTTAAAATTAAAATTTTGTCAATTTGACAGCAAAATAATTCAATCTAACACCCGCGATAACTAATACATATCTATACCCAAATATAAGGATTAAAATCGGGAAATAAATTTCCTCGATTTTTAATAATTTCTTACAAAAAATCCAGTGGGCAATTAACATAGGAAATCTTTTTCTTGGCTGCACAGACGGTCAGTGAGTCACACTTCGCTTGCGTATAGAACTCATAGATATAGTATAGCATATATAGAATAGAGTGATCATTGGGGAGAAAAAAGTTATTCCTTTTCATTTGGGAAAAGACGACGTTTTTACCAAAATATGGCCGTCTTTCCCCGAGTGAATACACACGGGAATACATACTAATATTTTAGCAAATAAAATTTATGAATAATTTATTTGCTAAAGGGGAATGGAAGACTCCAGATACAGTTTCAAATTCATATTTCTTTCTTTCTTTTCTTTTTCTTTTTTTTTTTTTTTTTTTTTTTTTTTCAATACCACTTAATGGCTGTTTCCAAAGCTTTTATTTTTTTATCTTTTTTCGGCATCAAAAATCTTTCTACGATAACATGGGGATGAGAGATCTATATATATTACTATATCTATGATAGAACTACATTAGCACTTTATCAATGTGTATAAAATCTTTAAATTGATTATGACGTCAATTTTCGTGAGATGCATAATTTAACTTTTTATAATTTTTTAACGTTCACGTTTGATTAAATGTATTTATTTTTATGTCGAAAGAAAATGAACTCGTATTTTTTTTTTTTTTTTTTTTTTTTTTTGGCAACAATTAAATTAATGGAACTCACAGATATTTTGGAGCAACTTTAATAAAGGTCTATAATTAACAAATAATTGCAATAAAACAATATTGTGACAATAAATTGAGATAAAAACTATCCTATCTCTCAAGTTGGATCAAACTGCACACAGTGTGCAAAATTTCATCAAAATCAGTTCCTTAGTTTAGGAGTTTACCCCGGACAAACATCGTGACACGTAATTTATATATATATACAGATTAAATTATAAAGTTTTGATCAATGAAGCACAAATAAGTAAAAAACAGGATTAATTTCACTGTATTATCTTCATTATAATATGAATTCAATTTACACTTCAGTCTAAGTAACACGTGGCCGGCTATGCTAACACCAAAAATTTAAAAAGTGGAAATAATTGAATTATACGAAATTTATTAATAGGTTAAAAAGTTGAAGATTCTTTGTGTAGATGGCAGCACCAAATATATTTCAGCTTTCATTTCAACCCAGTCGAAAGGTATCGACATCTGTTAGAATCATTTGGAGTTAACAGATAATTGTGACTGTCAAATAATAACAGACAAATAATTAGCAATAAATTAAAATTACGACTATAATTTGAGATTTAAACTATCCTATCTCTCAAGTTGGATCGAACTGCACATGGTGTGCGAATTTTATTATAATCGGTTAAGTGGTTTAGGAGTCCATTGAGGACAAACATTGTGACACGAGATTTATATATATTAAGATATATACTAGCTGTTACCCGCGACTTCGTTCACGTGGAAATTTTGATGTGTATGTGTGGGATCTGACGGTTTGATCATAATATGTAATGTAATGAAACCTTATCATTGTGGTGCTGTGCAAAACAGAGTCTGATAAAGTATACTCAAAAAAATTTGTAACTCATTAAATGCCAAAATAAATAAATAAAAAGTTATCGCCAACATGGCGATAAAAATTTAAAATTCGTTCATAGGGATCCTGTACTAAAACAGTACTGCGTTGCGGAAGTATAAAAACTGGGTCGTCAATTATGAATTTTATTTCGAAATCTTTCTTTGTATGATTTTAGTTCACTATTGCACAATAATAATCTGGTTCTAATAATAATTTGGTGACTGGTGAATTAAAATTTTAATTATGTGGTGAAATTCATATAATATTTGGAGTTTCAAATTTTTAAGTTTTTTTTTTTTTTTTTTTTTTTTTTTTACAAATAAATTATTTTTTTTTCATCTCCCGGCGAACTGTTGAATAATATTTTAGTTCTTAAACAATTTTGGACGGCTTTGCCCGCTTCGCTGGCAAACTCTTTTCTATATAGCTTTATGAAAAAAAAAAAGAAAAAGAAAAAAAACTGAAATCGGTCAAAAGCTCGCTTTGGGTTCCCGCTACATTCGGCAGCGACTTGTTCGCCCTTGCAATCTCCGGTGCCTGTCCTTATTGCCTGTGACAATGGATTACCAGTGGGATTCCATTTGGGTGCTTATCATATATGACAGTTTCGATACGGACAGTTATATCTGAATCCCAGTTATATATGAACAACATTATACGTGATGTACATAACATTTTCTTTCAAGTTATTTCCTATATTTATTTGATTTAATAGATCAACTATAGAATGACAGCAATTTCAAGCCACATATAATATTACAATATGCTATGATCAGCTACTTCTATCGCATGAGACAATTATTATTACTAGTGGTCGCCCAGTGGTCGAAATTCGACCATAATTAATTAAAATTATAAGTTTAAACATTATTAAGGTTCTATTGTCAAAGACTATACTTCTATAATCACAGATTTTGCCAAGGCTACACTGTTAATTTACCTAGTTTTTTCAAAAAATTATATGAAATTTAAATAAAAAAAATCCAAAAAATGATTAAAATAAAGAATGCCTTTTTTTAATTTTTTTTTATTGAAACAAAAAGACATGCGATTAAAAAAAAATGTTGTCCTTTGAACTTGACATACATATTTCGATAATTTAATTAATGTTACAAAACTTCTCTGTAAACGATGTTTTTTGTAAAAACTCTTTCGTCGTTTGCTAAATGTCCTTGACCATTATATTCGGAAATATAAGATCTCAAACCGTCGAATGATCGAACTCTACTTGCTGCGACATACAATTGCCCATGTGTAAAAACTGGTCGATTCAATAAAATTCCAATTTTTTCGAATGTTTGTCCTTGAGACTTGTTTATTGTCATCGCAAATGCAGGTATTATAGGAAATTGAGTTCTTTGAAGGTTAAATGGTAAAGTAGTTCCGGAGTATGTTAAATTTATACGTGGAATCAAAATTCTCTTACTGCGTGCGGTCCCAGTTAAAACTTCGCAGTCAATTGCATGTCGATGCATAAATTTGATGCGCATTCTTGTTCCATTGACTAACGCTTCCTTTGTATTTAAGTTTCTGATCAGCAAAACGATGCAATTAACTTTCAATACTAACTTATGTGGTGGTAAACCACTAATAGTCAAAGAATTTAAAAACTCTACCGGATAGTTATTGATGGCATTGTCATTATCACAAATTATTTTATCATAGCTATGATATGTTCGCTATTCACCAGGAATTTGATTAAGTATATCAGTATTAATCAAAGTACAATCATCATTTGTAGGCGCTAAAATAACGGAGTTCAATATATTTTCTGAGAATATGTTTTCGGAAATATTTCCATACACCTCATCAATAATATTATTTTTATCTCCTATTAATTGTTGAGGTATTTCGATAACATTTTCACCAAACTGAGGGAATTGTGGGGCTTCATCATTACCTATTTTTTTCAAGAATTCTACAAATTCTATTTCATTTGGTAAGGCTCTCATATTTCGAGTAAATGTAACTTTATGAAAATAAAGAAATTCATGCCAACTTTTGACACAATTTTCAATTAAAGTTCCACGTGATCCATTTGGGATAACTGGTAAGATTTGCCGAAAATCACCGCACAGAAGTATCGTTTTTCCTCCAAATGGTTTGTGTTTATCATTTTCATCGGATAGATCCCGCAGTAATCTGTCTATGATTTTCAACACTTGCAAAGGGCACATAGAAACTTCATCAATAATTATCAATGATGATGAATTTATGTAACGACCATAGCTACTATTTGCAGTAATATTTGCTACAGAATTTTCTAAAATGGGTATAGGCAATTTAAACACATTGTGTAAAGTCCTACCTCCAAGTAATAAAGTTGAAGCTATGCCACTGAACGCAGTTGCAATACAACGAAGATTAAGCGAATTTAATTTGTGAATAATTGCTGTTTGAGTGAATGTTTTGCCACAACCTGCATGAGCGGTTAAACAAAAAACATTGGATCCAGTATCATGATACAAAATTTCACGAATCACTTGATCAATGAGATTACGCTGTTCAATATTTGCAGCTTCATAATACTCACAAAACAGCATCTCTTGCTCTATTATATCAATAGTATTTGCTTCTTGTATTCTCTGCGAGTATGTGGGAACTGGTAAACCAAGTATCTGACCTGATAAATTATGAACATTCAAAATATCATCAATTTCTAATAGAGCTCTATTAAAAGATGCTTCTTCGTTATAAAGTCTCAGAAAATCTTCACTAAGATATACTTTAAATTCATTCCATAACGCTGATGCATTGGCTGGCACATTTATTGCACAAATGTAACCAAATAAATTCCGCATTTGTTTTGGTGTATGTAATTCTTTTGCTTCATTTAAACATTCGCGCCATTCATTATCATTTGAAGCAATTCCGCGAGCATGGCACGCTTTAACAAAAGAAGTGTATATAATTCCATTGTATGTTCTAACATCCTCAAATGATTTTGGACCACAAACATGTAATAAAAGCAATCGTAAGTGGAAAAGTTCGATGTCTTTTGGTGACACTACATACATCCGTGTAATAATTTTATCACCTCCACGGCTTCTCTTCTTCCATTTTTTTCGGGAATCTTCCCACACATAATGCAAAGGAATTTCAATATACTTATATTCTCGTGCTGATGGATCTGATCGATTCAATTCAAAAAATGCTAATAACACAGTCCTGCAAAAAAATACTTTTTGAAAATTGTTTTAACTTTGATGACTGATTCTTACGTTATTTTTGGTGCTGATTCCAAAAATGAATTCCAATTTCTTCTATCACGTAAGGATTTTTTACAAAGTGATTGCATATTTTCATGGAAACAGTTGAAATTGCAAAATTTTGACATTTTATTTAAATTCCGTTAAGTATTAAACACATACAAATTACAATTATATCTAAGTTCAAATAATTTTTTAGTATATATAGAAAGTTACAAGTCCTTATAATAACGTTTTTTTTTTTTTTTTTAACCTCAAAAGTCTTTTTTCCACTTTTCCTTTTGTGGAAATTGCTGGGATTGTCTCTTTGCAGCATCCAGCAGTAGTAGGCATTCATACTGACATTCCATTTTCCTTGATATCGCTTTTCCATTTCCTTTATATCTTGATGAAATCTTTCACCCTGTTCCTCACAAACTGCTCCTAAATTTTCAGGAAAATAGTCCAGGTGTGAATCAAGAAAGTGAACTATTAAGCTCATACTACAACCTAAAATCTTGAAATTTTTTATCATTTCTTCTATAATAGATTTATAGTTAGGGTCTTTCTTGTTTCCAAGAAAACTAGTAATAACAAGTTTCAAAGATTTCCAGGCTTCGCTTTCGTTTTTTTTCCATTTTCTTCTCAAAATTTTCATCTTTCATCATTTTCCTGATATCAGGCTCCAGAAACACATCTTCTTTCAGTTTTTCTTCGGATAAACCAGGGAACTGATCACAAAGATATTTGAAGCATTCACCTTCTTTTGGTAAAGCCTTGACAAATTGTTATATAAGACCTAACTTGATGTGAAGCGGTGGAAGTAACACTTTTTTTGGATCAACCAGATTTTTTCTTTGAATATTTTTGACTCCAGGAATTAATGTCTTCCTGATTGGCCATTATTTCTTAATATAATGTTGTTTTCTGTCTCAGCTGTCCCATTCAGAAAGAAAGCAAGGGGATTTCGCGTATCCTTTCTGCTGTCCAAGTAACATTGCAATTACTTTAAGATCACCGCAAACTGTCCATTCATGACCTGAATATGATAGTTTATTTAGAATTAAATCAATATTTTCGTAAACTTCTTTCAAATGTACTGAATATCCAACAGGAACAGATGCATACTCATTTTCATAATGCAATAGTACTGCTTTAAGACTTCTTTTTGACGAATTGATAAAAAGTATCCATTCTTCAGGTTTATATTCAATTTTGAAACTTTTTATGAGGCCTGGAATATCACTACAATAAACAAGGTCACCAGATTGAGAAAAATACGGAATAAACTCTTTTTTTCTGTACCGAAACCAAGAAAATGAAGTACCAGGAGCTAGCAATTTTTTTTCTTTCAATCTAGAACCTAAAACTTCTGACGAATCCTTGGGTAGATTTAAATCCCTGACTAAATCATTTAACTCAGCCTGGGTGAAAAGTTTAGGGTCATCGCTAGTGGAGTCATATATTTCATCAACCTCATCAGATTCAGATTCAGTATCTGTATAAGAAATGTTTTCAATAGTATCTGGAGGTGAAGGAACCGGTATACCAGGTCCACGAGGGACAGGTCGTATGGCAGATGGAATGTTAGGATAAAATATCTGTTTTTTGTTCTTTAAATTAAAACCTTTCACATTACAAGTACAAAAATAACAATCATCACTATGGTTTTTTGGTTCTCTCCAAATCATTGGTATACCAAACCAAAAAGACTGTTTTTTACGTTGACTCCATTGTCTTAATTCTTCTACACAAATACAGCAAACTTTGTGTGGAGCCCAAGGCTTGTCTTGATCTCCAAATTTCATGCCAATATAAACATAATAATAGTTTTTTTTACAAAATCGGAAATGTTTCTTTGTTGTTTTTTAACTATATAGTTACCACAAATATAGCAGAAACAATTCGGTGAATTCACAGATCCTTTCGAGGCCATTGCTCTCCAGAGCAAAAAAAAAAAAAAAAAAAAAAAAAAACTCGAAGTAAAAATTAATACTATGTCTTAAAACTTGCAGGTCGGAATATAAATACGTGTATACAATACAGAGCAGAGAAAGACACTAAATGGGGAGTAGAGAAAAGGTCAGTGAAAAGGGGTGTGAGAAGGGAGGAAGGACAGACACGTGCAAGGAGAAGTATCAGATTTCAACTGATTTCCGCGATCTTCAATATTATGTTTAACGGGCAGTTTACCGATTCAGAGAAATAGTTTGGATAAAAAATTATATATTTTTTCCTGTTTAGTAGTTTAATCTACTAATTTACTATTTAAGTCCTTAAATATATTTATCAAACTCATATTAAAAAAAACTTTTTTGCTCCAAAATATACTAAATTCGTAAAAACAAATTGCGATTTGTGATGAAACTATACGTGATGGAATTTTTTCATTATTTTTCCAGAAATCAGCATCCAAAAGTCTATAAAAAACACCACTCACTTTACCGACAATTTTTTCATCGCAGACCTGTGTAATTTTGTGTGTCTTACATTGTCAATTGCTTGACGTTCTTGCCCTTCTCGAAAGTAAACATTCTGTCGTCGCGGTAAATGAATATCAAGTCTGATGATAACATGTGACTGAAAATGCATTGGTAATTCATAGATGCGCCATATAGCTTCAGTTGATCCAACATAACGACCAATTAAAAAATTTTTAACTTCATTAATTTCTATATTTTGACCTTGTTCATTTTCCCCAGAATCTAATTCAACGGATGCACTGTCATAGCCTTTATACACGTATTTATAAATGTATTTGACGCTTTTGACTGTAGTACATACTTCAACATTTATATGGCAATTAAATTTGGCAAGTAAATATGGATTGTAACGTACCGATTGTCAAGGCAACTACCACGAACTTCTGCATGCGTACCATTATCACGCCTTCGGTATAATGGATATCCATTTAACGATTCACATGTAAATTCATTAAATCGTTTTGGATAATCTTTTATGCATTTTCCATCTCTCATACATACAGAATTAGGATTAAGGACACCGCATGGACCATGCATCATGTGTTTTACAACATATTCATGTAATGTCGGATGTGTTTGAATGTTAGGAATCTCCGCAGATACAACTTTATCAATATCGATAGCATTAACAATTTTATCTTGCTCATTTAAAGTGAGTAAAATGTGAGCATGAGGCAATCCTCTTTTTTGAAATTCAATTGTATAAATGAGTGCTTCAACTTTACCAAAGATATTTTTTTGTATAAGGCCCTCAATTAATGCTTTCAATTTTGACTTGAATACACGCACAATAATTTCAGGTCTAAAATTAGCAGTTTCACCTACACCAATATTGTTAACTATTTCCGGCCAACTTGGATTGCAAGTCATTGTAATAAATAAAGAAGGTTTTCCAAAATGTTGTACAATTGACATTGCATCTAAATAATTCTGATACATATTTCTTGGAGATCCATTGAACGAAGATGGTAAAATTACTCTACGGCCAACATTACTGGCATTGATGTTCGATTCTAAGTAGTCTGTTAAATTGTTGTAAACTTCAGACCTAAGAATTATTTGATTTTGTCGAAGGAAATGTAATCGTGAGCCCTCTATTCTCACATACATATCAACTATCCATTGCAGAAATAGCTTTTGTGAATGGTGTAATATGCTGAAGTCTTCTCTAATTGCAAGTCGATAGGCTGCATACTGAAGCATTGTTAATTTATTTCTGGGCGCTCTTGAATTAGATATAGTTGGTGCATTATGAGTCATATTCATATGCCACCCAGTATCACCATTTGGAAAAAGTAGTGGATACGCTAAAGGATCTAATGATGAATCCAAAACTGAGATATTTTTAATGATACCATTAACTTTTGAAAATGAAATCATATTTCGTTCAAAAGGTGGCTCACCATCAACTGTACTAAATATTACTGCTACATCAGTTTGAACTGCATCATTGAAACGGCGTAGATCTAAATCATGATTTACTTTAATGAGCATACAAATTTCTTTATTTTGATTTTCAACTCTTTGACAATGATGTTTCATTGCAATGAATGACCGAACAAAAGGATTACTGCGTTCCAATTCGAGAGAAATTTCGCGCATTATGTTGTTGTTACATGTTTGATTAAAACGTTCTTGTAATCTATAATTGATAGCAGTGTCAACATCATAAAAATATAATTGCGCATAACATGGTGAACGACCATGTGCAGCAGTCATTGGACCCGATCTGTGATAAAAAACATCATGTATTTTGAAATGATACACTCCACTTGTAACTGCCTCGGATACTTGAGCTTCTGAGCTAACCATAGCAAATGATGAATTGTATTTGCGAATATTTTCAAAATAATTTTTTGACTTACTTTTTATTGAAGGTTCATTTGAAATAAGTCCATCATACAATGATTTAAAATATTCATTTCGACTTAAGGTAATATTGCTTTACCCTTATGACAACATGAAGTGAATGCAGTTCTGTCACCTAAAGTGACTTCAGATTCAAAATGTTTCGCATTGCAAAACCTGCATTCCAAATCCATTAATCCACAATCATAACTATAAAAAACTTTTGGAATGACATTTCGTGCACATTTAAATTTATCTGTCAAATTCACTTCTTCATTC
Organism: Salticus scenicus; assembly: GCA_963930645.1. Taxonomy (NCBI): domain Eukaryota; kingdom Metazoa; phylum Arthropoda; class Arachnida; order Araneae; family Salticidae; genus Salticus; species Salticus scenicus. The sequence continues at coordinate 260,770,996 of OZ005656.1, read as the reverse complement.
TGTATAATATTAACACTATTTGTATTTTCATTACTATTATTATTATGTGTCCGCAAATATAGATTCCTTCTTCTTTGTCTCTCAATCCGACCCGTTAATGTTCTATGTCGAGGCATAATAAAAGTAGAAAAAAACTTTCATCGTCAGTAGAAAAAATCGTTATTTTTTTTTATTTTAGGTTGATTTCTTTAGAAACTGATCTATACAAATTGAATGAGTTGAGTTGAGTTGAATTGATTAATTAGTATATATATAATGCAAAACTTGTGTGTTTTTAAAAAATATTAGCATTCTGCGATAACTCTTTCAGATGAAACTGGCTATTTAAAAAATAACTCATTGTTATTAACTTTTATTATTGTTATTAACATATTAACTTTTTATTATTAATTGAAATTTCAAAATTTTGGCAACAGTATAAAAAAATTAAAATGCTAATTTTAATCTGGAAATAAAACCCGATAATATAGGCTTTGAATTGCACCTTTGTCGTTTCACAAATGTTCCAATTTCTCGTCTTTGTCGTTGTATTTTTAAAAAATATTAGCATTCTGCACTTCTTCTCTATATAAACTATAAGTGTGCGAAATTTCATAATCCTCCGTCCGCGCAATTTTCGTAAAAAGGGGTACAAAGTTTTTGCTTCACGTATTAATATATAGATTACTATAATCATTTTGTGGTTATATATACTTCATGCTTAGTTAATAGTAGATGGTATATAGAAAAATAAATAAATTAATTATTTTGTAAACTTGATCATGGTACAGCCTTAATGCCCTTGGCGACTTTTGAATTTTTGTTGCAGTTTTAGACCAAACTATAATTTATGCGATTATTGTTCCTATGCGCAAGCGAAGTGTGACGTCACTGACCGTCCGTGAATGCAAGAAAATGATTTTCTATGTTAATCGCCCATTGGATTTTTTGCAAAAAATTATTAAGGATCGAGGAAAATTATTTCCCGATTTTAATCCCCATATTTGGGTATATATATATGTATTAGTTATCATGTGCGTGTGTTAGATTGAGTTATTTTACTGTCAAATTGACAAAATTTTAATTTTAAATTTCAAAACTCTGTCGTTCTTGGCGCTTATTGTATTTGGTGATCAAAAACGTAATACGAAAATATACATGCCAGATGTATATTTTCGTAATATGCATTGTACGAAATATTGTTTCATATTATTCATTACTCTCTTAATATAAGTTGTTAAAATAACCATGATTTTTGAAAGGAATTAAATTATGTTCGCCAAATAATTTGGCGATATTTTTTTTCTTCCAAGGATGACCGATATCAAATCTATTCCTCTACAACATATTAGTATCTTATATCAGATACTTTATTTAGACATTTGAAAACAAATTCGACTTCAAATTATGATAGAATATTTATCATTTTCCTTTTAATTCGCATATTAGTTGGATATTTATTGTGTTAATATCATCCTTTGATTTGAAATGTTTGTGTTTTCAATCGAATATGGAAGTTTGCCATTTTTTTTTCTAGAGTTTTGAAATTAAAAATTCAAATTTTGTCAATTTTACAACAAAAATAACAATCTAACGCATGGGCATGATAACTAATACATATCTATACCTAAATATGTGGATTAAAATCTGGAAATAATTTTCCTCGATTTTTAATGATTTTTTACAAAAAATCCAATGGGCGTTTAACATAGGAAATATTTTTCTTGCATCCACGAACGGCCAGTGAAGTCATCACTTCGCTTGCGTATTTCTCTCTATCTTTTCCTTGGCGAAAAATGTCCGATCTACTTCAGCATCAAAATTAAAAAAATTGTCCAGAATTATCAATAAGAAAATACCTTCAATATAATGCTGAATTAGCTTCTATGCCAAGCGTGTTTCATCCGCCGTACTAAAAAAAAAATATCTGAAGTTGAGGTATATAAAAAAAATGCTATAAAATAAAATTCAGAATAAATATGTTAGATTTGTAATATTACAATTTTATTTTAAAATTATAAAGTGTCATTTTCTCATCAACCAATTTAACATTTAGTAATTTTTTATTTTTCGCGTGAGAGCATATTTCATTTTATGTTGAAAACAATAAATAAATAAAAATATCTCGTAAACTATTGAATTATCTATTGAATCATGTAAACGCTGCCGAAGACAGTAGGGACCTGAAACAGTTGACTAAAAGTATAAAAAAAATGTATTGTCACCGTGTTCTCAGCTATCTTGAAAGTTTCAAATGTCTAGCTAGTCGGGAAGTTAGTTAAAAATCGATTGCAAGCTTTGTACTGGTAACGTTGCCGAAGACAGCAGGAACCCAAAACAGTTGGTTAAAAGTATTTTTAAAAAATGTATTTTCACCCTGTTCTGAAAGTTTCAAATGTCTAGCTAGTCGGGAAGTTAGTTAAATAAATTTTCTGTCGAATCATATAAACGCTGCCGAAGGTAGTAGGGACCTGAAACAGTTGACTAAAAGTATTACAAAAATGTATTGTCACCGTGTTCTGAGCTGTCCTGAAAGTTCAAAATGTCTAGCTAGTCGGGAAGTTAGTTAAAAATCGATTGAAAAATTTGTACTGGACAAGCAACGTTAATAAAAACATGGTAAAATAGAATACACAGTGTGTTCTCCAGAAAGTTAACGTTTACAATATTTCTGTTATTTTATCATAAAATAATACATTTATCTTTTAATAAAATTTTTGAAACAAAAACTGGAATTTCTCTATAAAAACAAGTTTTTTAATACTAAAAATCAAATCATACAAAAATTCTTATCCTATGTGGAATTTTACATCGCAATACTAAATTTAAAGCGTTAAACAAGTAAAATATTTATTATTAAAATAATAATAATAAGTATATATATAGTTTAATTTAAGATTACTTAAAAAAAAAATAAAAAATATATTTTAATAATTCATGCAGTGATATTCTCAAGTTTTAAATTTCGCATGACTATATAAAACGAATATCAAAACATAAATATTCTAGTTAAGTTGGTTTTATAAGTCACATAGGTCACGAAAACAATTTTCGAAATAAATAAATAAATATACAGACACGACATTATTTCATTATTTAAAACATGAAAATCTACCATTGACAGATTTTAATTTAGTGCCAGAGGCCTACTGCTAAACTTGTTAATATCGACAAATTCTTCTTTAGTTAATACGTGACGATCTAAATTCCATGATAAAGTTTTCATTAAATCAAACCAATGTGTTTCAGCTGCAGATATTGTAACAAATAACGTTGGAAGTCCAAACTGTCTTATAGCCGCAAAACAACGTTTTTTCTCTTTTCCCAATGAGGGGGAGGTGTGCCTTGGGGGGGATTCATGTCAAAGTTGTACCTTGGGGGGGACTCATGTCAAAGTTGGGCCTTGGGGGAACTCATGTCAAAGTTGGGCCTGGGGGGGACTCATGTCAAAGTTGGGCCTTGTGGGGGACTCATGTCAAAGTTGGGCCTGGGGAAACTCATGTCAAAGTTGGGCCTTGGGGGGACTCATGTCAAAGTTGTACCTTGGGGGGGACTCATGTCAAAGTTGAGCCTTGGGGGGACTTCATTCAATAAATCCCCATTCAATAAACCGACTGAAATAGGCCCTTAGCACTATTAAGAGTGTATTATAAAAATTCGACAACGCTGTACCGACTGAAATAGGGGCACCTTGGGGGGGGGGACTCATGTCAAAGTTGGGCCTGGGGGGGGACTCATGTCAAAGTTGGGCCTTGGGGGGACTTCATTCAGTAAATCCCCATTCAATAAACCGAGTGAAATAGGCCCTTAGCACTATTAAGAGTGTATTATAAAAATTCGACAACTCTGTACCGACTGAAATAGGGGCACCTTGGGGGGGACTCATGTGAAAGTTGTACCTTGGGGGGGACTCATGTCAAAGTTGGGCCTTGGGGGGACTTCATTCAATAAATCCCCATTCAATAAACCGACTGAAATAGGCCCTTAGCACTTTTAAGTGTGTATTATAAAAATTCGACAAAGCTGTACCGACTGAAATAGGGGCACCTTGGGGGGGACTCATGTCAAAGTTGGGCCTTGGGGGGACTTCATTCATTAAATCCCCATTCAATATACCGACTGAAATAGGCCCTTAGCACTATTAAGAGTGTATTATAAAAATTCGACAACGCTGTACCGACTGAAATAGGGGCACCTTGGGGGGGGACTCATGTCAAAGTTGGGCCTTGGGGGGACTTCATTCAATAAATTCCCATTCAATAAACCGACTGAAATAGGCATCTAGCACTAATTAAGAGTGACCTATAAAAATTCGAAAACTGTACCGACTGAAATAGGCCTCTAGCACTAATAAATAAATAAATTTATTAAACCTGTTTTACAAGTAATTGGGTTCCTTTGTTTTTCAATGCAAATACCTCAATATGTATACAATCTATAACTCATTAGAAAAATTATGTTGGCAAAATTTGGTTTTACAGTTTAACTGATGGATACATTTTCTGATGTGCTAAAACCGAAAATGAAGCCAGTTTTTTTATTATGTTCAGATTTTTGTCAATATAAGATGTCTACCAACACAATTTCTTCTGTGACTTTTCCACCAATATAATTAGATGGTAACTTTTACAGTATGTTTCCATGATTAATTATAATTTTATTATGGAAACACACTAGAAACTGTCAATGAAAAATGCAACCTGTATTGACAAATATCTATAAGTATTATAATGGACTCTTCCCAGTTTTTTCTGCTCAATCATGTGATAGAGGAATACGAGTAATCGAATTCTGAGAATCGAATTCAATTAAATATTGTTCTTAAGAATACAAATGTTAATATTTAATATAAAATAAAATAAAAGTAATATTGTGAATTTGTAAACAGTAGGATAATTGTATTTGTAAATTTAATATTTTTTTAAAAACACTTCATGTGTTTATTTATTTTCAACTGTAAGAATCGATTTTTGTATGTTCTAGAGTAACTGTTACATTAACTGATCCAGCAATAAATAATATCTTGTTCCTGTGGAATAATTAAGGATTATAATTTGAAATTTTAAAATGTTTTCATTTAATTTAATTGCATAAAGGTGTTACAACAAGTTAATTAACTTAGTAACTGGTCTAAAAGGATTTACGCAGTACGATATTGCACTGTCAATGATTTAAGTACCAAAAATCAGAGTTTATTCATGAACATCAATAACAAATATAAAATGATGATTGTAAATGTATACAGCAAACAAAAGATGATGAATTAATATATATAATGATCCTCATCTGTCATGAACGAATCCGGTTAGTACCGCTTCAAAACACAAACTTTTGGCAGCCATTTTTTTTTCCGTTTGTTCAACTCACTGAGCTGGTTCAACTTACGGAAACATACATATAATATGTTTTGTATCGCACGTATTCTTATTTATTTTCACTAAAACCTTGAAAAACTATTCATTTGTAATGTTTAAAGATCTAAACTAAATATAATGGATCACTGGCTATTATAAACATGAATCTATAAATAGAATTATGTAACTTCATGATTCATGATTGTAAGCAACGAACACGGAGTAATATAAGTCTTTTTCCTCCGTGGCAACGAAATAACAAATAAAAACAAACCAAAACTGTTGCCATTCAGAAAATACAAATTCCAAATGGATTCCGAATGAACGACTCTTTGACTGTTTCTACGAAAAAAAAAAAAAAAAAAAAAAAAAAAAAAAAAAAAAAAACGCTTAAAGTATTTCTAAAATATATTAAAGCCTTAAAACTCTTAAAATATTTGTAAAAGCATATTATAAGTCTTTAAATATTTTTATCAAGCTTCATTGTTTGTTTACATTGTAAGGTATGATTGGCGTCGAGTTCAGTACGTAAATGACGCCAGTTGATTTTAGTTTTCAAATTAGTGTAAATTTATAGTCGGGATAGAATGTTTGGTTGGGCAAGTAAAGGTCACCAGTTGAAATGAGTATTGAAAGCATAGAATAATAATAAAGGAAGACGGAGCGTACGTGTTTTGGTTTCGGTTTGTAAAATCCAGGAATGCCGGGTATACGGTTGTAAAAATGCTTCCATTTGATTGGTTGGCGAGTTCTTGGCGAGATTTTTGAATCGTCTCGTCTCTCTCTCAATCAGTCTGCGAGGCAGCACCCACAACAAACAGCGATAAATGCGTGGAGGATGGGTGCCCTACTTCAAAGTTGAGAGGAGCAAAAGTAGCTTTCGCTGGCATTTCACTAGAAGGGATTTGTAAGCATTAGAGTATTGGCATGCTCCTTCTTCCTTTATTATTATTCTATGATTGAAAGTAGAGTAGTCTAAGGTGATAATGTCGAGTAAAGATAAAATGTTCGGTTGAGAATGAGAAAGTCCCTAGCTGGATCCCGGATATTTTGGCGATGTTGCGGGTGAGATAGCTGGTTGGAAGTATCGAGTAGAGTTGAATTTGTGTTAGCATGGAGTGTCTGTAATTATTGGATAGTTAATTAGAAAATACGCAAGCAAAGTGATGACGTCACTGGCCGTCAGTGGATGCAAAAAAAAAAAGATTTCCTATGTTAATCGCCCATTGGATTTTTTGTAAAAAAAATATTAAAAATTGAGGCAAATTATTTCTCGATTTTAATCCCCATATTTCGGTATAGATATGTATTAGTTATCGTCTGCATGCGTTAGATTAAGTTGTTTTTGCTGTAAAATTGATAAAATTTAAATTTTTAATTTCAAAACTCTAGAAAAAAAAATGGCAAACTTCCATATTCGATTCAAAACATAAACATTTCATTTCAAAGGATGATATTTACACAATAAATATCCAACTAATATACTAATTAAGAGGAAAATGATAAATATTCTATCATAATTTGAAGTCAAATTTGTTTTCAAATGTCTCAATAAAGTGTCTGATAGAAGATACTCATATGTTCCAGCGGAATAGATTTGACATATCTGTCATCCTTGGTGAAAAAAAAAATATCGCCAAATTATTTTGGCGAACATATTTAATTCCTTTCAAAAATCATGGTTATTTTAACAACTTATATTAAGAGAGCGATGAATTATATGAAACAATATTTCGTACAATACATATTGCGAAAATAAACATCTGTCATGTATATTTTCGTATTATGTTTTTAATCGCCAAATACAAAAAACGACAAAGATGACACAGTTTTGAAACTTAAAATTTTGTCAATTTGACAGCAAAATAACTCAATCTAACACATGGATACGATATCATATCTATACCCAAATACAGGTATTAAAATCGGGAAATACTTTTTCTCGATTTTTAATAATTTTTTACAAAAAATCCAATGGACGATTAACATAGGGAATCTTTTTCTTGCATCCAAGGAAAGTCAGTGGCGTCACACTTCGCTTGCGTATTTGAAAACAGGATCTTCGATAGTCTTAAAAAATAGTATTTTGGTAAAATGAAGTGAATAGTTTTTTACTTTCTCTTACCCATAGGGTCGAGAAAGTATTGTTTCAGGGTCAAATTTTCAAACTTGGTTTTTTGTTATACTTACATGTTCTGAGGTCCTCTCAATACGAAAATCATGTTTTTAGTGAATGGTCTCTGTGTGTGTGTGTGTCTGTCTGTCTGTGTGTCTGGATGTCTGTGTGTCTGGATGTCTGTGTGTCTGTTATCAGCATATCTCAAGAACAAATAGTAGCAGAAATGCCAAACTCGGTATTCTAAATGTGTATCATATAGGGATGCTACAGTAAGATTTCGTTGAGATGAAGCAAATGGTTCGTGTACAGGGACATTCAAAAGTATTTAAATACATTACGTCTATGGGGGAAATTGCAGGTAAGTAGAATTTAACATCTATAGACTGCGCTAGACCAAATAAAACGAATATATATTTTTTGTAATAGAGATAGTCAACTGGGAAATTTTTTTTTTTGTGTATGTAGGAGCCTCGCCGCCCCCCCCCCCCTAAATACACACAGATTAAATAAATGAATAAATATCAGCCATAATTATCAAATTCAAATTTTCGATTACGACCTGTGTAATTAATATAATAAATTAATTTGATTGTATGGTCTTCTGAAATAAGTCCGTTTTATTAATGGTTGGTGTCGTGTCCTTAGATAGTTTTATATACGACCAATAGAAGCCCACTCAGCTTTGGCTATCTGGAGGCAATTAGAGGCTTAAAGGTTTTTCCGTAGGGAGAGTCGCTAACCTACTGCATCTTCGCCAATTATTATTAATAAAGCATATTATTGCATGAACTTAATAAGATAGTTATGCTATTTGTTGAAAAAGAACACAAATTTATTTTCCAGTTTGAATTTTTAATAAAAAGATCTTTTACATGAATACAGTCGACATTTTGTTTTCATTGTCTTTTTCTTATTTTTCATCACATGTGAGCGAAAGTTAGAAATTAAGTAATCTATATAATATTTCTCTAACGTGGACCAGTTTCAATTATTTTTGTTGAAACGATGCAATACGCGAGGATAATAAATTAAAATTTATACATGGACAATATTTAAGCACGAGGACTTACGTCAATGGACTTCTATATAATATTTCTCCAACACGGACCAATTTCAATTATTTTTTGTTGAAACGATACTATGCGAAAGGATAAAAAAAATATTTATACATGGACAATATTTAAGCACGCGGACTTAAGTCAATGGATTACTAAGAAAAAATGACGACATTTGTCTGATGAAATCATTTTACGAAAAAATGTATTTTTTACAGTTGCTTCTTGTAGAATCTTTGATAGCGTCATTTTAAACCTAGCAACATTTTAAAGATATATGCCGAATATGAACTTTTGTGTCATAAATTGACTCAAAAACACAGTCGTAAAAATTATAATCAAAATAGGAATTTTTTTTTTAATTTATACATATATATATATATATATATATTAACACTAAGAATATACCAAAATTAATAAAAAGTCATCGCCAACATGGCGACAAAAATTTAAAAGGCATCGTGCGAGTGCTATATTAAAACTGTACTGCCTGTGGAAGTATAAAAATTGGGTCGTGAACCACGAATTTTATTTGGAAACCTTTCTTTGAAAGATTTTGCTTTTACTATTGTACAATATTAATTTCGTTTTATTAATAATTTGGCTTCTGGTAAACTAAAATTTTAATTAGGTGGTGAAGTTGGTATAACATTTATGAGTTTCAAATTTTAAAGGTAAATAAGAAAAGAAATAAAGGTATTTCGCACGGGTTTGCTAGTAGGTATTATTGTTTGATGTATAAGTAGACGATGTTAAAAAAAAAAAAAATATCAACCAGTTAAGAAACTTCTTTAATGATGATTCTCCAAAACAAATCATTTTTTACATTCTTCTATATTCAATAGAAGAAAGTATTGAATTCGTAAAAGTTTTTGACTTCTGGTTTTCGACGGATTTACACGTTTCGAGAGTTCTAGGATACGATTTGACCATTTTTAGAAAATGTCTGTGTGCGTGTGTAACAAATATTTTGTGGTGACTGTATCTCCGGAACCACTACTTAGAATTGCATATAAACTTATATGTAGATGCACCTTGACTTAAATTATTACCTGACAATATTTGGTGTCAACTGCTCAACAGGTGACGCTGCTATACTGCGATTTCCGCAATTTAAGGGGAGGTTTTATATCTCAGATTCTATTGCGTATAACCAAACGAAACCTGATATCTGAGAAGGCCATTATGAGACACTATGCTGATTCAGTTTGAATGCTTTTCGGCCGACAGATGGCGCTGCCATACAATGATTTCTGCAATTTAAGAGAAGGATATCACAGGCTCTATTGCGTATCATTAAACTAAACTTGATATGTGAGGAAACCATTATGAGACAATTATGCGGATTCAATTTGGAAATTTATGGGACAATAGGTGACGCTATTATACTGCAAATTTCCTCGATAACTGGAAGACTATATCTCAACTTCTATGACATATAACCGTACGAAACTTGACATGTGAGACAACCATTATAAATATGCATTTTTAAGATGTTATTTATAGCAATAAAATTGTCTTTCTTTGTATTTATTTTTCTCGAAAATGAAAATCATTTGCATTCATCAACACTGAGGAAAAATTCTGTAACTGAAATCTAGAATCTAAATTGCGTCTCTAGAAAAAATAGTTCATGTCATTTTTATAAATTCTAGTCCCCTTTGAAAGCGAGTTCTAGATACCACTATTAAAATTCTAGAGAGTTTGCTTCGAGGGCAAAGTTATTTAAAAATCTCTGCGAATACAAGAGATGGGCTTCAGCAACTATAGTCTTGGTCTATTACCCAATTCTAGAAAATCAAGCGAGAATTTCTCGCAATACAAAAAATTCAGAATATTATTTCACCATCTAAAAATGTGTAGACTAGAAATTCTCGATAATTTCATCTATTCAGTTTATTGGCGTGCCTTATGCGCATAGATCGGAAATCTATATTTCTAGTTAAAGGATTTAGAAAATGACCACTTATTCATTCTAGAGGAAGGCGGTATATATTTTTTTTCTCGGTGAAGTTAGATATATTTAATAAATAATAGTTTTAATAAATTATTTGCACTTTGTGAATTTGTGTAAAAAAATACAGAAGAAAGTCTTGTGGTGGGCACAACATACTAGTTTTACTCTGCAATGCATTTTATAAATATTCCGATTGACACTCAGTTATTCAGTAGCTGGTAATAAATCAATAAAAAATCTAGATTGATTAAAATAGGTAAATATGCATTTATTTATTATAGTCAACTCCTCTATCTATACCTTTAGATATACAACACATTTATAGTTTCATATTTTCAACAACAGGCCGTTTAATACAATTCATTCTTCAGCACAAAATAATACAACAATTATATCTGATTAGTTAAAGCAGGATAATGGACAGACATTTTATCATAAAATTTGTAAACACCGTTTAATAGACTATTAAACAACTAATAATTTTAAGTGTATGCAGATGCTTTCATGTTTTGTACATATTACAATAAACAGTTGACAGAATTATGCATTTATTGCTTCAATACATCATTTAATAATGTATAAATTATGAACGTATCATAAAACGTATTTAAACACTCTACTCTAACACATTTCTGCAAATTCAGCAATTTATTGTTATTACATAACAGTAAATTAACATTTAATATGGGGATAAATATAATGGGCTGTGATCTTAATTGCATCGTATTTCCATTCATATGTTCAAATGTTGAATTATTAAGTGGATATTAAACAGTAATTTGGTTCGAGAATGTATATAAATTTAACGTTGATTTATTAAAGTACAATATACCTTTTCAGTTCATTTACTTACAAAATCTATATTAATATGTAACAGAATAAGTGTAATTTGTTATAAGGAATTCATTATTTAAACATGGAAAATCATATAATCGATTCGTTTTAAAACTTATCTATATTAATAAAATAAAGTGTTTTTTCTGTCTGTGTGCGACGTACTCGAAAAATAAATAAATAAAACTATAGAATGGACAGGTTTGAAACTTTTTTTTAGATAAGGAAATGCGTACAGATTTTAAATACACTTTAGATTTTCCACATTCCTATTAGATTTTTATAACTTTGATGCTTTATGCAATTTTTTGCGTTTTTTTCCGGACATTTTTATTTTGAGTTTTAATTTCATGCTGAGGCCGATATAAGTAAAGTGCTCACAACTTTTTATTTATTTATTTATTTGACTAAAAAAAAATTTTTTTTTACTCTTAAAAGAAAAAAAATGGAAAGGTAACCTGTATTTTGAAACTTTTCTGATAAAACTGACATCATTTTTTATTCTGATTTATTAATTTTTAAAATATTGATTTCAATTAATAAAATAATCTTTTTTTTTCTTGATTTTTTTTCTCACAGTAATGTGGGTACATCTTTCGCATACACCCCCCTTCGCGACTTTTAATATCTTTTTGGTATTTTGGTGATGAATTAAAGCCCTTGGCGAGAATAGTCAGAGCTACTTCGTTGCAAAATATCATATTTGATTAAGGATTCCTGCGTTGAAACTGTTCCGTTTTATTAGATTTTTTTTTTTTTTCAATTTTATTTTAAATATTTTTGTAATTCGATGCAAGAGGGAAAAAGTAAAATTTTTAATTTGTCTAAATGTACAAAAATCGTTAAAAAAAAAAAAAATTGTCTCGCAATTTAAATAAAAGAAAATTGTTACACATTTATTTTATTCCGACATAAAATATACATAGGGTAATTGCACTAGTGATTGACACTTTTAGAGCAATCTCTAATGTTTTTAATGTTCTAGTCATCAGAAAATATTTTTAGAAATTTTAAGTTAATACATATGGCATGAAAGACATTCAGAAACACATATATGTTAAAATATATACATTTAATAACAATTATTTTTTTTATGAATTTTTATTTGACACCCACTCAATGTTCCAGTAACTGGCACTGACAGTTTTTCATTTTATCAGTAATTGGCACCTGTGTTCCAGTGTTTGACACTACTAGTTACTCATTTTACCAGTTATTAGCACCCTATACTCCAGTGTTTGACATAAAATGTCAAAATTCTTATATGTAAAATATATGCTTTTATTATTTTTCTTTATTATTAATTATTTCGGGATTGATGTCAATTACTGGAGCATGCCAATCACTGTAACACCTACCCTATCTCCTTTTGTGTTGGAAAAAAATACACCACCCCCACCTTTTTTTTTTTTTTTTTTTTTTGGCATTACATTGTTCTTTTTAAATAATTTTAAAGTTAAAATGGGGCTTTTATTTAATGCCTTTTGAACCAATTATCCGTTTTGAATAAAAAAATACGGCGTTAACTATATTATGTCCTATTTAATGCGTGTACCCCCGATCGATACCCCGATACCCTTGGTATTACGTATGCCTATTAATTTTTGTATCACAACACATTTTAAACTTTTCAACCTCTTTTAAAATGAAATATAATGTTCAGGAAAGCTGGTATTTCATGGTTTGGTTTAAGGATTACTTTTGTAAGCTAACACTATTTGGTGTTTGCAGTTTCACACTCGTTATAGAGCGGTTTTTTATTGTTCTTTCTATGTTCTTACAAGGTATCAATCTGAGAACTTCACCTACGAGCCTATCCTTCTCTCACCTATGCAATTACCTTATTTTATTTTTTCTTTCTATCTTTCTTTCTTTTCTTTTTCTTTTTCTTTTTTTTTTTTTTTTTTACTTTTCTTACTTTGTTTCTGGTTGCTTAGCTTTTCAATTGTATTCCGGAGGAATTTAAAATCTTTTCTACCATGCAATTCCATGTTTAACTACTGAAAGCCGAAAACACTTATCTTATGGACAAAACCTCAAGTTTGGGACTAGTACCATGAACTCTTTTCAATGTTCGAAACATTTATCTTATGCTAATTTTCTTTTTAATTTTACAAGTTTCAGTTGCTTTACTTGCTTTACATGGTATTTTCCTATGTAATTATGTGTTAGAGTGTTTCAAATTCTTTGTGACAGTGCAATTATTGTGCGTTCACAGAGAATCCCATGCAAAAACATTTCTTTTAACACCCCCTTGCCTATGATTTTTATATCCAAAAAGCATGAAAAGCAGTGAAAGCAGTTGTTTCAGTAATATTCACTAGTGCGTTTATATGGGAAATCATAGAAAAGCCCAAAAGCATGAAAGCAGTTGTTTCAGTAATATTCACTAGTGCGTTTATATGGGAAATCCTAGAAAACAGACACACACACAATATATATATATATACATATTAAAAAAGTAGAAATATAACATATAGATGCGAAGAAGAAATAATCAAGTTCAGTTGACTTCCTACAAAATTATTATTATTGTCGAAACATAATTATGACTTGATTCAGAGTTAATAATCACCGCGCTTTCACTTTCTATGTACTTTTTGAATGATATAAATATATATTCTTAATAATAAAATTTCAAGTGGATTACGCTTGAAAGTGATGTCATAGCTAAAACAATATATTGAATTAAAAAAGTAAAATGATTTCGTGTTTTCAAAAGGAATAAAATGATTAAACAAATAAGGATACTTTAACAGGAAATTTACAAGATATTTATAACAATGTATTGAAAAAAATATATTATCTTTGGCTTAGTTTTCAATTTACACAGGTCTACAAAAGTGATGTTGACAAAATTTGATTTTATGATTTTAGCTGATCTTTATGTTTTTTTGAATTGCTGAAACCGAAAATGCAGCCCATTTTTCTCTATCACGTATATATTTTTGCCAATACAGGTTATTTACCAACACAATTTCTTTCATACATATACCATCATAACAATAGGTTCGTTGGTTTGATGGTATGGTTTTATGTCGCACTACTGGTGCGCAATTACGACAATAGGTATCCATGGTTAAACCATATAATTATATTGGTGGAAGAGTAATGAAAGAAAATGCATAGGTAGGTACCCTTTATTGGCAAAAATCTATACGTGATAGAGATAAACTGGCTTCATTTTCGCATTCAGCATACCAAAAAACACAATGATCAGCCAAAATTATAAAATCAAAATTTTACAAGTCGACCTATGAGAGAAATTGAGATTGTTGTTTATTTTTAATTTTTCAATGCAATTTTTAAACAAAAATCATCATATTATAACATAGTTGATTTCGTAAAAATGAAGTTTCGTTTACTGCATCACCGGAATTTTCAAAATTTCCCTATTTGACACAGTATTAAGTGTTGACTCCGAAATTTGCAACCATTCATAACGCAAACAACAGAGTTAAACTAGTTGGCATAGGTGGACTCTGCTCAGTTCCCCATCATATTTATGTTCTCATAAATTTCTAGTGCGAGACATATAATAGTCATGTTAAAAGAAATGAATTTGACCAAAGCTTGATATAGTGACAGAATGAAATCCCCGCCTAATAGGCTATCCACCGTTAACTTCGATATATATATCTTATTCTAATCTATTAATTTATTTTATAAGGGTCAATTCCGTTCTTTAGTTTTCATGCTACTATTTCCAATGCAATAATCCTCAAAATTCATATTTATATGAAAAATTTACAATTTCGCTATGTTGATAAAATCGTAAATTACGAATGATTTACGAAATTTTCCTATTAGAATATTTGTATTCAATCATGTTCAAACAAATATTATAAATGTAATTTTGAAGTTGTCTAATGTATTTATGATCCTCAAAATGGATATTTATGCTCAATTTTGCCTTATTCTGACATGTTAAGTAAATCGTAAATTCCAAATAACTTACGAATTTTTTAAATTGGAAAAATCATAGTCTATGATATTCATGCCATTATCCTATATAATATTTCGAAAGTGGTTTGACATCTTTACGATGAAAATATCCCTCAAGATTGACGTTTATGTGAAATTTGTCTCAATGCTGCCATGTTAAGAAATTCGTAATTTTCCAATAACTTACGAAATTTTTATATTGGAAAATTCATAGTCATTAGTATTCATGCTAGTGTTCTAAATAATATTTCAAAAGTAGTCTGACATCTTTACGATGAAAATATCTCTCAAAATTGACGTTTATATGAAATTTTGCCCTATACCTGCCATGTTAAGAAATTCGTAAATTTCCAATAACTTGCGAAATTTTCAAAGTAGCACATTTATAGTTACTAATGTTCATTCTGGCATCAAACCGGATATTTTAAAACTGGTCTGACATTTTTACAGTAAAAAGTTTGCATTTAATGCACGTTTAAGTGAATTTTTGTCCTATTCTCCCATGTTAAGAAAATCGTAAATTTCTCATAACTTACGAAGTTTTTTAATTCGAATGTTGCAAAAGAATAGAGTTCTTGCCAGTATCGAAAGTAATATTTTAAAACTGATCTGACCTCTCTGCGATCATTTGTTCGTGAGATATCGTGTTAACAGACTAACAAACTAACGGACTAACACACTGACACACTAACGGACTGACACACTGACACACTAACAGACACCCTAAAGACACACACCATACAAATTTTGTCATTTTCGGATTCCTCACACCTGAAAACGTGTAAAAAAGTAAAAAAAACGAGGTCGAAAATTTTCACGATTACCTAAGTTCCCCATACCTATTGTATGATGGGGAACTAAAAATTAATAAACAATTGAAGCGTTGTCTAGGGAAAAAATAAAGAAAGAAAAATGAGTTGATTAGCGGTTAAAAAAAAATTTAATGTGTTGTGTGTTTTATTCTGAAACGTGTGTGAGTGTTTTATTTTGAAATACGTATGAATGTTTTATTTTAAATGCGTGTGTATGTGTATGCCTAATTAAATACACTTGTGGGAGTATTTCAGTTAAAGTGCCTATTTTTATACATTATTAAGTATATCCTCTAGCCTTTGGCGACGTTAAAGGACAGTTATTGACATTTATCATGGGAGCTATAAACTTAAATAAGTACCGATTTCTTTTTTTCTTTTTTTTTTCGTAAGATTTTGTCTTATTACGCTTCTTCTCTTTATTTTATTATTTGCATGTACGATTTAGTTAAACTGTCAACAACTTTTAAACTCACTTTATTGATTTTGTAGTAATATAGTTGAATTAAAAATTTAAGATACAACAATATAACTCTTGCAGCCTTTTAAACTTCAAAAGACGTTACAATATAAAATTGAAAAAGAAATTTAAGATGATCCTTTAAACTGATGTTAAATGAATTAAACATACATGGAAAATAAACAATCGAAGAAGAATAAATTTCGAAATATGTTTGATTGAAAAGACCAACCAGCATATAAAGTTACGCTCATCACTGACTGACTTTGTCACGCTTAAAAAGGCTAAGATATTTTCTTGGACTCTATCTGTGTGTGAACGCAAGTTGCCACCTAATTTTCATACTTTAGTTCATTTTAAGAAACCTAATTGTCCGATCGATAAGCTTTTTAATCCAACGGATTCAGAAAAATTGCCCCTTTCATTTGGTATTTTATTTGTAACGAATTTTTAATTATTTTTTTTAATTAATTAAAATATGAAAATAGCCATAGCTTTAAAATAGACATTTAAATTTTTAATTGTTGCGATTTTTTTTTTTTTTTTTAGCATAAAATGAAGTATGCTTTTACGTGAAAAAAAAAAAAAAATATATATATATATATATATAGATAGATAGATAGATAGAGAGAGAGAGAGAGAGAGATAAAATAATAAATTTGCTAATACATCTGAAAAAATGACGTCTATATAATAATAATAATAATTTTAAAGGTAACGAAGAAATAAATAAAGTGCGAAATTTTCGCACGGACTTGCTAGCAAATGAAATACTTGATGTGATAAATAAATAAAATGAAATGATCATTTTTCAACGAGCGCATTAGTCACCTTACAACTATCTTGTTAGCAATATAATATTAATGCTCATTACAAGCCTTTTATAAATTGCATGCTAATGATTTATATATTCTACGCTAGGACATGATGTAATACATGCATCCAAGTTTATTATTCGATGTGCGCATTAATCATATTAGCCTCAATGGAATTGAAACTGGTATGCGATAAAATATTGACAAGAGAATATTTTTTGTTTAAAATTATTTGCATGCCATTAGAGTTATTTCATGGAAATACGTGAAAACATTCGAACATATCGTGGCTCATTGAATAAAATAAACTTTATCATTTATAGTTAATTTCAATTCAAATGGGTTTCATGCAATTTCTGTTTTATTTCTTATGTTATAATTTAATGTGCTTGTTATTGCAGCACGTGCAGAAGATGCAATTTTTAATGATTATTGCTATTTAAGGTGGGCTCAAGACAGATGAATATTTTATAATATGAGGATAATTATGAAATATTTCGGTCCTACAAAAATCATTTATTTTTGTTGTGATTTAACGTGAGATATGTCTCTTCAACTTTAAGTTATTTGTATGATATAATTATATAATTATTTTAGGTTGATTTCTTTAGAAATCGACCTATTGCAATCACTTCGTTTATCTACATATATATTTAAATAAAGATGAGAGGAGGGTATTATGGAATACCATTTACATTTCTTAAAATAATTTTACTTGTTTTTTAATAAAAATCCCCAAAATCATGATGAGCACATAGTGTAATTATTTGTAAAGAATTGTCAATGAAAAAAAATATATCCAAAAAAAATTTTTTTGTTGTTATAAAAAGTTTACTTTAAAAACAAGTTAAGTTACAAATGGATGTTAATATGAAATAGTCGGGTAATATAGAATAGGTGGTTTACACTGTTTAAACCATAGAAAAACTAATTAGACTTCATAAAATCATCTTCGGAGAATTTTCTATGACAGAAGGTGCATTCGGCATCTTTATTTTCTGTTTCTTTAGTTGAATACATGAAGTCAATTTCAGATGATACTATGAAATACCTAGCATTCCATAATACCCGACACGTCATCGTTCAAAATGAACTTTTAAATTGATGGACAAAATATTTTCATCTAAAAAACGACCAACGTATAACAAAATACAATTCTTTGAGCTTAACATCATTATGCTTAACATCAATGTTCAAAACTCATGTGTACTAGTAAGTTTAAATGTTTGAAAACTTACTTGCAAAAACTTTTTAAAATCACAAAACATACTTTGTTCTATAGAGAATGGTACGAAAGCAACAAGCGGTTGCTTCTTACTGTATTGCTTCATGGGAATCCTTGAGTAATTCATAGTATTTTGAAGAGATAGCAGCACCAATCAGAGCCGAAACCTCGGTATTCCATATTTCCCGACTATTCCATAATACCCTCTTCTCCTCTATATAATGAAAAATTTGTCATCACGATAACTTCCAAAAAAATGGTCGAAACCGAACCAAAATTGGAGGGTGGGCATACCACACTAATTTCTTAGACAAGTCTGTAAACCAATGTGCTCCGCCGTTTTGTTTCCAAGTGGCGGCCACTTTAAAATTTCAAAACTACAATGCAGACTATATAAGGGTCTCCCCCAAGTTTATTAATGAGTTCGATTCTCCATTTTGTTTCAAAATGGCGGATACCGTAAATTAAGAGGGCCAACTGAATTTAGACTTCCACTTAAAAATTTCTCATCACGATAACTTTTCAAATACTGAATTAATTCGCACCAAAGTTGAACAGTGGACTTATTTATCAAATATACTGGATGTGTCAAGTTATTTCCATTGGGAAACTTGCTCTGCCATTTCGTTTCCAAGTTGCGGCCACTTATTATCAGACTACCACTTGAAAATATGCCATCGAGATCGAGATAACTTTTGAAATACTGAACTGATTCAAACCAGATTTGGGCAGTGGACTTTTTTTGTGAATGTCTTAAATGAATTTGCTGGACATTTTGCCCCGCCATTTTGATTCCAAATTGCAACCACTTAATAACAGACTCGCATTTGAAAAATTTTCTTGGTGATAACTTTTAAATATTGATCTAATTAGGACCAGATTTGGGCAGTGGATTTATTTTACGTATATCTTGAATGAGTTTGCTAGGCATATT
This sequence comes from Salticus scenicus, assembly GCA_963930645.1. Classification (NCBI taxonomy): domain Eukaryota; kingdom Metazoa; phylum Arthropoda; class Arachnida; order Araneae; family Salticidae; genus Salticus; species Salticus scenicus. Next base: position 260,751,507 of record OZ005656.1, on the reverse strand, counting down.
TCTTCGTCATCTTTTACTATTGAGAATATGTTTTAATGCATAAACCAAAAAATGTGTTAAAGAATATTTTTAGTATAGTCTGTATGCAACTAACGTGTCTGAAGACGCATTTAGATTGTTTAAATACAAATACGGACAAAAAATAATCATGCCGTTTATAGTTTTAAATTTTGGTAAACGTATCATAATTGATACACTATACAGGACTTCTTTCTTTTTCATTAAAATGTGAGAAAATGTGTATAAATGTAATTTATGCAATATTTAATTTAAATTTCATTTTACATTGTGTTCTTATGTTTTATGATAATTTTAAAATTCTAACCAAGATGCTGATACCAAAAGCTATGATCTTTATTACTAAACACTTAACTCATGTTGATGAGAGCTAAATATGTGCTGCTTTTGAATCGTTAAAAAAAAAAAAAAATCACCCCTACCTATTATTGCTAAGCATTACAGTCGGTAACAAAAGTCTCCGAACACTAGCAAAAATTCCTATGTAAAAAAAGCATACTTAGTACAGTTTTGTGAAATAAATCCTAGTCGAAACCTGTTTTTTGACTGACTAAGAACAGGATTCGACAAGGATTTATTGAACAAAACTGTATTAAGTGTACTTTTTCTATATAGGAATTTTTGTTGGTGTTCGGAGATTTTTGTTACAGACTGTACACTACTCGACAAAAAAACATTTTTTGGGGGTATCAGAAATGAAATTAGCTATTTTCAACTAATTCTGAAATGCAGAATTAAAAAATAATAGTGAAAAATCTGTAACACGTACAGTTTTTTTGTTACGATTATTTAATCTGCACTGGAAGCAATGTAAAAAAGTCTTTAGAAGACATGCATTATTACTATCAATATTATTAATTTAGCATGGAATACTGTTAATATGGAGATAATATACATATTGTGGACTACGTACAACGTAAAAACATGGAAAATACACTAAATGATTGAATTGTTATTATTTATTATTTTAAAACCAAAATACAAAAAATAGGCTTTTTTACGTCTTCTGTTAAATGTCTACCTTGTGATTTTAATATGAATAGTTCACAAATGCAGCAAAACTTATCGGGTACAGCTTTACAAGTTTTACACTGAAAATTTGTCATTTTGAACATGAAACTTTAACTATAAAACAGCACAATCATACTTAAAAAAGAATATCTGTTAACTAGAGTACCAGAAAAAAAAAAGATAAGGTACGAATACAGTGTTGCCAAACAGGGGTTGTCAGCAGAGAGGATGGCCAGGAGGCAGGGTTGATAGCACAAAAGGTGATGTGTGATACAGTCGGTGCGATGTGTGATACAGTCGGCAGCAAAAGTACCTGAGCACTAGCAATAATCCCTGTCTAAAAAAAGTACCCTTAATACTGCTTTGTTAAATAAATCCTTGTTGATTCATATTCTTAGTCAGTCTAAGGACATGATTCGACAAGGATTTAATTAATAAAATAGTATTAAATGTACTTTTTTGATATCGGAATTACTGGCTAGTGCTCGGATACTTTTGCTGTCGACTGTATTGTAAAAATCATAAAAAAGGAGTGAAATTTGCTATTTTCTGATACTTTAACAAAAAAAATGGAACATGGTTGCCGTGACTTTGATTTGCCAGGACTTTGGGTGACCAGCAGGAAAGGTTGCCACCCGTGATACTGTGAAAATCGTAAAAATTGCCATTTTCTGATACTCTAACAGAAAAATGGGACGTGGTGGGGCATTTTTACTTGCAGATATTTAAATAAAAATTGGAATTATTAATAAAAATAAAAATTTGACCGTTGTTACCTAACCACTGTAGACCAGTGTTATTAATGCAGTGAATCATCTAGAATCGTTTCCATATAAAAATTACATACTAATTTGTAAGAAAGAAATCGGTGTCATAATATTAATGATAGTTTTGTGTACAAAAATAAGAAATATATTTTTCAAACGGCTGTCACAGGCACTCGTATGACAATTTTTACAGTTCACACACATTTTGTTAAATATGTAAAGAAATGCTTTATGGAATTCGTTGAACATAAAGATTATGTTGTACTACATATATTTCAAAGACGCATTTGTCCCGAAAACTAGTAGATAATAATATTTGTGCTTAACCTGTAAAATATAATTTTAAATTCTGTTGTAGCTGTAGCGTATAATCCTGATTTTTTTTTTTTTTTAATTATCTATATTTATATGTATGATAATTGCATGTACAGCCAGCCATAGATATATAGTGCAATCAAGTTTTAAATCACTGTCTTAGAGGTCGATTCTAAGTTTTGCAAGGGTGCCAAATTGACTGAGTGGCCTGAATTTGGTCACAATTTAGTCACATTTTGAACACCCAGTCGTTTTGCGTTCTCTTATACCTTATTTTTGTCATTCACAATTGTTATCACCCATATTTTGACACTGGATCCGTTCAGTCTGCACATGCGCAGAGACTCCCATGGTCGCAAGAAACGGGCTCGAACAATATAAATATTTCTTTATCAGCGGCAAAAAAATTCATACGTTTTTTAATCACAACATGCTTAGTTTCCCTACCAATGATATGTCCTTTTTTCTAAACTTTTCATGCCTCACTAGAAACGACATAAAATAATTAGAAATATGAAATTTGATAATTTATGCTAACAAATGTATAACTATGCATGTGTAACCGTTAACATTATTTCTTTTGTCTAATTCATTAGCTAAATTTATAGAGTTACTCTTGTGAAAAACCCAAGTAAATATTGTGAAGATTCAGAAAAATTTCGTCCATAAAACGAGTTAGATATTGAATAAAAATTAAACATTGGATAAAACCCTTCGTATGTTTGCTTCTTTTGGGTCTCCGTGACACGAAATCGATAGATTTTTAGGAGTATAAGACTTGTTCTTTAACATTCCGAATTATAAACGCGTATTATATGGAGTGCACTGATGTCTAAACTTTACATTCAATTACGATTTAAATTGGTAGCCGTGTTACAGGTTATCATCGCAAGAAAAGGGCAGATTCACACGAGTATTGTACTACTTACTTTTTTTTTTTTACCGGAATGCAAAGTAAATTTTTGATATATTGCAGCCTACGGGCTGTAGCTATTTAAAGATTACTTTAATGCTGTTATTATTCTAAAAACATGGGGGGAAAAAAATACAGTTCATATTGTAAGTTTATCATTTATGGCTCTTTTGCAGAGACGTAGAAAGGAATTTGGTGTACACTACGATCCATTAAGGGAAAATACGACCCTTAGAACCTCAAAAAACATCGATTTAATTATACTCTTTTTTTAAGTAAATTATTGTTAACTAATCTTCATTGGTATATCTAATTGTTACCTATAAGCTTATGCATTTTGGAACATAATTTAAATTCTGTGGTGAAATATTTAATAATTTATGTGTTAATAATAAATGTGTTTTTTTCACCTTGCACGCAGGATATCTCTGAAACTATTTAATATTTTTTCTTGAAATTTTCACACATTATGTAACATATCAGATCTTTCAAACCGAACCTAAATTTGTTCAAATTTAGGTTAAAAAAAATATATATATATATATTTTTTTAAGTTTAAAGATCATTTATTTTTTAATAAAATCTGAAGTATGGCCTGTATTAAAAATGAGGGGGGGGGGGGGGGGAGGGGAGTTACAAGTTTAGGTTCAGTTTGAAGGATCTGATATGTTACATAATCCGTGAAATTTTCAAAATAATAATGATAATAATTAAATAGTTTCAGCGATATCCTGCGAGGAAGGTGGGGGGAAAAAAGCACATTTATTATTAACACATAAATTATTAAATAATTCACTACAGTATTTAAATTATATTCCAAAATACATAATAAACTTATGGGTAACAATTAGACATGCCCAATAAAGCTTCGTTAACAATAATTTACTTTAAAAAAAAGACTATAATTAAATCGATGTTTTTTGAAGTTCTAAGGGTCCTTAAAGGACATAGTACCTGGGGAGTATTAAATTAACAATTATAATGATTTTTACTTTTGTTTATTCAAAATTTCTGTCATTCATTTTTTTAACCGTAAATTGATATATGTTTAGTTGATTGCTATGTTTTATTGATATTATGCTTCATTTCCATATTGACTTTTTTAAACTCTGACAAATGTATTATAAGTGTTAAACGTGGAAAATTTTGAAAAATTCCCAATAAATCTACATTTATAATGCATGGTCATTCTAAATAATAAGAACCTAAATAAAATTATTAAAATCACAACCTCAATAACACTAAAATATGGAAAACTGTAAATTTTAAATATTAAATTTATTTATATGATAGTATTTGATAAGATAATATTTATTTATTCATCAGAAATATTAAAAAATAACAAACAAAAATTAATGCACTGAGTGCGATTTCAGATAACTTTTAGTTATTGCATTCTTCTATAAAAAATCAAGGGCCTTTTTTTTTCTTTGTTCAAAACACATTTTTATATTTTATCAATAAAATCAAATGCAAAATAAACCAATAGTGGAATTCATAAATATCGAATGTGTACCGAATGTAATTTAATTTATTTGTATAACAAATTAAATTTACTCCAGAAAGGCTAAAAATTTTTGTAAGATGACACATTTGAATTTAAATTTGTCGTTTAAATAAAAATTTTAACGATACAAATTTCAATCTTTTCTTTTTTTTTCTTTTTTTTTTTTTTTTAATGAAATCCAAATAAAAATCCTAAAAATAAATAAATAAGTAAAAAGTACCATTTGAAATAAAACAAATTACAGAGTTCATTTTTCATATTACAATAGAAATAAGTTGCATTCTTTCAAAATGAATAATATTTTTACTGTTTAAATCATATTTTTCATTTTAAATAATGCAATAAAATATATTTTATATAAAAAAAGATATAACAAACGTTATTAAATACAAATATAAAATATCAGAAAAATTATTCCCGTATTCAATCAGCAATGCAAACTGTAAGAAGATGATAGTCTATTTAGCAACAATTTAAAATACATCAAAATCTTTTTTATTAATTTTAAAATTAAAATATTTTTTTTTCATCACTTTTATCATTCATAATAAAATTCAATAATAAATGACTGTAAATTAGTTTAAAATATTCATCATCATTGTTAGTATTTAATGTTTCTCTTCTACGTCTTTTATTTTTAAAATCAAATTTTAACTATTTTAATGATTTGTTTTGTTTTTTTAGTCAAATAATCTCGATTTTTTTTATAAGTAACTCTACATTTTTAACATTTCTTAATTGGAAACTAAGTTTCAGTTATTAATTGTTGATATTGTGGTAAATGATAAAATATGCGCACGTTTAACATATTAAGTCCAGTGCGATTTTAATTTTTGTAAAATGGGTCTATGTTAAGAAACGTAAGAAAGTTTATACGAAGGCTTCAAAAAGGATTTAGATAAAACTTGTTATAAAGCTATTAGCAGTTTAAGCTATTTATATAAAGAGAAAATCGATAAAATAAGTAAATCTGGTTAGAGAAAAAAAAAAAAAAAACGTAAATTTATTTGGAGTCATTCTTTTAAACATTATATAGAAATTATTTATTTTATGTAGAACTTACATTTTATTTCTTACTAGCAGACTACGCCCGCTATATTCAAAAGAATTGGATTAGTATTTATTTTTCACATTCCATCATAAATAAAATCTAAAAACATATATTGAATTCGTTCTAAACCTCGCTTCGTGTACCCGCTGCCTACGGCATCTTTTTCTCCACCCGCACTACAGAGGGTCCAGGTTTCCACTGTCTGCAGAAATGTTTTTCTCGGCCACTTTGTTTTAGGTATTTATCGACGACAGGGGGATCTGCTATTATTTAAAAACTGCGATTTTAAAAATGACTGTATCTCAAAATCTATTTAATATTTTCGTTTTTGGACCATGTATTTTATAGCCCCCGCTATTTCCACTATATTATCATACCATTCCGAGCAATATAATAAATGAAATAAAAAGTATATTTTCTTTTAAAAGAAATTAAATGCATTAAAGTACATACATTTTAATCAGCTTAATCGTTTCTACTATATACTACCATTTTTTCTCGATAAATACTATAAATTAATAATAATAATGAAATAAAAAAAAAAGAACAGAGAAAGAGAAAATATTTTTCTTCTAAAGGAATTAAATTAAAAAATAAAAAGTTTTTTTTTTTTTCTTTTCTATAAATATTACGCATAAACATATCTGTTATAAATAAGTTTTTAATTTTTAATTTAATGTACTTATTACTTTCCGAACACTATAGTGAGGAAAGTATTGTAATCATGTCAAAAATCCGAATTCGAGATTTTGATGTTTCTATACGTTTTGAGGTCCCCTGAGTCCGTTTTCACTATTTTTACGATGATGTATGTATGTGTGTGTGTATGTGTGTATGTGTGTATGTTTGTGAACACGCTAGCGTCTAAAGGCTTTGTTCGATTAACCTGAAAGTTGGTACGTATATTGTAAGTCACCATAGTACGAACCCTATAGATTTTGGTGAATCTAGCACTTATAGTTTTTTTACAGGGACACAAAGAAAAATTCTTTATCATTATGGCCTATGGGACCAAAATCTTAAAAGTGCGATAGCATGTAAACGCCTTATTCAATTGAGCAAAAATTTTATACCCATATTATAGGTCACAGATACTCAATCTGTATAGATTTTGGAGAATCTAGCACTTATAGTTTTTTTACAGGGACACAAAGAAAAATTCTTTATCATTAAGGCCAATGGGGCCAAATTTTTAAAAGTGTGATAGCGTCTAAACGCCTTATTAATCTGAGCAAAAAAATTGTACACATGTTATAGGTCGCATTTGCACCAACTGTATAGATTTTGGTGAATCTAGCACTACAGTTTTTTTACAGGGACACAAAGAAAAATTCTTTATCATTATGGCCTATGAGACCAAATTTTTAAAAGTGCGATAGCATCTAAACGCCTTATTCAATTGAGCTGAAAATTTGTATGAATATTATAAATCACTGTTGCACTAACTATAAGCATTTTGGTGAATCTAGCATCTATAGATTTTTACAGGGACAAAACGAAAAATTCTTTATCATTATGATCTAAGGGCTCAAAGTTCAGTAGCGTTAAATAAAACCTCGTGTGATATATGGAGAAAAAAACACTCTATTATGGTTTTCTCTCTTTTGTTTGTTTAGCAATTCCTCTTTCTTTATTTTATCTACAAAACTGTTAGTTACTCAATGTTCGGAAAGTCGAGTGGAGTCACTCCAGATTTTTTTTTTCTACTGCATTGACATTTTATTTTCAATACCTATAATAAAGTAAAAAGAAAAAAATCTGGAGTGACTCCACTCGACTTTCCGAACATTGAGTAACTAACAGTTTTGTAGATAAAATAAAGAAAGAGGAATTGCTAAACAAACAAAAGAGAGAAAACCATAATAGAGTGTTTTTTTCTCCATATATCACACGAGGTTTTATTTAACGCTACTGAACTTTGAGCCCTTAGATCATAATGATAAAGAATTTTTCGTTTTGTCCCTGTAAAAATCTATAGATGCTAGATTCACCAAAATGCTTATAGTTAGTGCAACAGTGATTTATAATATTCATACAAATTTTCAGCTCAATTGAATAAGGCGTTTAGATGCTATCGCACTTTTAAAAATTTGGTCTCATAGGCCATAATGATAAAGAATTTTTCTTTGTGTCCCTGTAAAAAAACTGTAGTGCTAGATTCACCAAAATCTATACAGTTGGTGCAAATGAGACCTATAACATGTGTACAATTTTTTTGCTCAGATTAATAATGCGTTTAGACGCTATCACACTTTTAAAAATTTGGCCCCATTGGCCTTAATGATAAAGAATTTTTCTTTGTGTCCCTGTAAAAAAACTATAAGTGCTAGATTCTCCAAAATCTATACAGATTGAGTATCTGTGACCTATAATATGGGTATAAAATTTTTGCTCAATTGAATAAGGCCTTTAGATGCTATCGCACTTTTAAGATTTTGGTCCCATAGGCCATAATGATAAAGAATTTTTCTTTGTGTCCCTGTAAAAAAACTATAAGTGCTAGATTCACCAAAATCTATAGGGTTCGTACTATGGTGACTTACAATATACGTACCAACTTTCAGGTTAATCGAACAAAGCCTTTAGACGCTATCGTGTTCACAGACATACACACATACACACATACACACATACACACACACATACATACATCATCGTAAAAATAGTGAAAACGGACTCAGGGGACCTCAAAACGTATAGAAACATCAAAATCTCGAATTCGGATTTTTGACATGATTACAATACTTTCCTCACTATAGTGTTCGGAAAGTAAAAATAGTGAAAACGGACTCAGGGGACCTCAAAACGTATAGAAACATCAAAATCTCGAATTCGGATTTTTGACATGATTTACAATACTTTCCTCACTATAGTGTTCGGAAAGTAAAAAAGATTTCGCCTTCAAAGGAATGTATTAAATAAAAAAAGAAATTGCATAATAGCCGTTGCTAAGATACGCAGATGATTACAACGGAAGAATAAATTCATGAAAAATGAAACATAAAAGCCAATATTTAAAATTAAAAAAAAAAAAAAAAAAAAAAAAAAATTAAAAAGCTCAAATTCGAAACTAGAAAATATATATATATATATATATATCGATGAGGTGCACACCTACAGGCTCCCAGATACCCATATGCGAAGTTTTGTAGCTCTGCGATCGGTAGTGTGAGCACCAGAGGGTATACAGACATACACACAGACACTTCTCTTTATGTATATAGCTTCTTAAGACATATAAAATATTGGGCCGCGGTAGTCCAGTCCGTAGAGCGCCGGCCTCATAACTGGAAGATTGCGGGTTCGGCACTCGATCCGGCCAAAGACCGTCGTGTACACTTATGGTGGCTGGTGCACTTAAAATCTGTCGTGGCCGCAATGTCCTCCCTGTTCCCATCAAAAATTATACCTCTGGGGGTCACCGAAGCGGAAGAGCCATCCCTTCCGTGAAAGATAAAAATTGTGATGGCATGTCTCCGGACCACCTCTAGGGGTGTGTCCCAGACCGTCGCCAATTGCCCATCTGCGCAGCACAAGTGCGAAGTAAAACCTAACCATCCATCCATCCTATAAAAGATTATATATATTATATTAGAGGGAAAGTTCAAACACCTTCTTAAAAGATATTTAAATAATGTTCAGGATAAGTTTCCGGAGTCAGTTGTTTAATTCAGTGCAGCAGAATTTTTACGACAACAGAATAAATGGTGAGAAGGTGTAAGACCGTCCAACAAGTTCGACAATCTAGTACGACCAACCAGCTTCTTCCTGCATTTCATCAAGACTAATTTCGAGCATTTAATTTTTTACTATTATGTATTATATATATTGTATATATTTTTACTATGAATGATTTTACTGTTTTTTCTCTCTTCTGGATATCAGAATTTTCATTCGACTTTTTCCTGAATTTTTGTAGCGAATTTCCCCGTACAAATATTGTGATTGTTTGAATGAATATTTATTTACTTCTGTTTTTCCATTCTTCTGCATATCAGAATTTTCTTTCGACATTGAATTTTTTTAGCGAATTTCTCCGCGCAAATACTGAGGTTGTTTTAATGAATATGGATTTACATATGTTTTTCCATTCTTCTGGATATCAGATTTTTTTTTTTTTTTTTTTTTTTTTTTTTTTTTTTTTTACCTTTTCTTGAATTTTTATAACGGATTTCCCCGTACAAATACTGTGGTTGTTTGAAAGAATATGGATTTACATATGTTTTTCCACTCTTCTAGATATCAGATTTTTTTTTTTTTTTTCCGACTTTTTCTTGAATTTTTATAGCGGATTTCACCGTACAAATACTGCAGCTGTTTGAATGAATGTGGATTTACAACTGTTTTTTCACTCTTCCGGATATCAGAATTTTTATTTTTTCCCGACCTTTTCTTGAATTTTTATAGCGGATTTCCCCGTACAAATACTGTGGTTGTGTGAATGAATGTGGATTTACAACTTTTTTTCACTCTTCTGGATATCAGAATTTTCTTTCGATCTGTTCCAGAATTTTTTAGTGAATTTTCCCGCACAATTATTGTGGTTGTTTGACTGAATGTGGATTTACATCTTTTTTTTTTTTTTTTTTTTTTTTTTTTTTCACTCTTCTGGATATCAGAATTTTCTTTCGACCCGTTCTGAATTTGTTAGCTAATTTCCCCATACAAATACTGTGGGTGTTTGAAAAAATATGGATTTACTTCTGTTTTTTCACTCTTTTGAATATCAGAATTTTCTTTCAACATTGAATTTTTTTAGCGAATTTCCCCGCACAAATACCGTGGTTGTTTTAATGAATATGGATTTACATATGTTTTTCCACTCTTCTAGATATCAGATTTTTTTTCCGACCTTTTCTTGAATTTTTATAGCGGATTTCCCCGTACAAATACTGTGGTTGTTTGAATGAATGAGGATTTACAACTGTTTTCCCACTCTTCTGGATATCAGAATTTTCTTTCGACATTTTCCTGAATATTTATAGTGAATTTTTCCGTACAAATACTCCGGTTGTTTAAATGAATGTGGATTTACATATCTTTTTTTTTCCACTCTTCTGGATATCAGAATTTTCTTTCGACCTGTTCCTGAATTTTTTTAGCGAATTTCCCCCATACAAATAGTAAATGAATGTGAATTTACATCTGTTTTTCCACTCTTCTGGATATCAGAATTTTCTTTCCACCTTCTCCTGAATTTTTATAGCGAATTTTTCCGTACAAATATGATGGTTGTTTGAATGAATATCGATTTATATCTTTTTCCCTCTTACTGTGTATATATATGTTTAGATCTCTTAAATATACATTATTCATTCCAACAAAGTCTGTGGTATTCTTAAATGCAGATATCTTGTTTTATATCTTGTATTAATTAGTGCTGACACATTTTAAATTAGAGCTTAACTTGAGTTCAACGGGATATTTTTATTGTTTTCTCTCCTCCTAGTTTTTTTTTTTTTTCTACTTTAGAAGACAAAAATTTTGTAGCAGTAGTATAAACTATAATTTATTTATGAATTTTCTATTTCTGGCTTTATTATAGCATTCTACAAATGTGCAATAAACGATAAATGGGATGATCCAATCCCTCTTTGAGAATCTCTTTATTGTCCATATTATGCAGGCATGGGGACTACAGGTTTCTCTCAAAATCTTTCACTGTTTTTCATTATAAAACAAGTAAAAGTTCTTATAAGAATTAAGAAAATTCATAAAATTAAATATATCAGTCGAACCTCGTTAATGTGAATTTCAAAGGGGAAAAAATATTGTTCATGCTATCAGTAGTTGATGCTATCAATAACTAATCTTCATATAACTAAACTAATCTTCATTTTTATGGGGATTGTGGAAACAGTTCACATTAAAAGTAATTCACGTTCACGGGGTTCGAATGTATGAGTATATATGAGGAGCAAACATTCAAACCGTGTTTTCTCTTTCAGCTACAATTTTTCAGACAGCACAAAAACTAATAAATTAAAACATAACTAAACTTAAAACCTAATTATCGTTTTTGTTTAGATGTATTACTAGATACTAGGAACATATGTAGAGACGTTTAGTAAAATATGTATGCATGTATTTTTTGTTGTTGTTGTTGTTAAGATTAAAGAAAATCACTAACTCAGTTTTTATTTTTGGAGAAAACACGGTTTGAATGTTTGCTCTTCATATATAAAACTTTTAACCTCAAATTTTATGCACAATCTCTAAAGCAGGAAAAAAAAAAGAATCTAATTATTTGTTTTTTACTTCTGAATGTATAAAGAATATTGCCATTTCAAATACACTTTTCCAATTAACGATATGTATTAAGATAAGTTGTGGGGGTAATGGGGGCAGCCATTACTTGCTAATTTACTCCTGTTACTACTAAATTTAAATTCATCCATCAACTTTAATGGACATCTGAAGTTTGCATTTTTCACAATATCTGAAGAACACATACTTTTTGTTCATGTATTTTATTAACATTTATTATTTTCCAATATATATATATGTGTTTGTGTGTGTGTGTATATATATATATGTATATAAAATCTCAACAGCCCTTAATTTCTGAACATACAAACACTCCACGTATATCTTAACTGTGAAAAATCCTAAAATCTTTTATTCATTCTTTCCTTTACATTTTTTTTACCGGTTAAAAAAAAAAAAATAAATAAATAAAAAGAACCATGCATTTTTCAACAATATATTTCCTAAAATTAAAATATTTAGTTAAAGTTTTCAGAACTTTTCTTATTTCAAGCAAAAATGTCTTTTTTTAAGAATTTGAAAAACTTTTTTCCATTTGCAGATTTTTTTTTCTGAAGTATTAAAAATTTACATAGTTCAAAAATCAAATCCTTGCATATATTGTCTTTTATTTAAATATAGTTAAATATATATACATTTAATAAAATTTTAAACACTCAAAACTATAAAATAAATCCTTTAAAATTAATTACTATTCTTTTCATACAGGAAAAATTTATGAAAAATATTTTTAAATCTAAAGCTATACTTTTTATTGTGTAATACTTAAACCATGGAATATAATTTTAAAAAAATGAAAAATTTTTAAAGTTAATTAAACTAATTATTCAAAACTATCACTTTGATTGTCATAAGAAAATCCACTTGTGAAAAAAAAAAAACAATCAATTTGCATGGATTTTGGGGGGGGGGGGGGAAATCAATTAAAAAATAATAATGAAATACATTTTGAGATTTAAATTTTACTTTTTGATACTTAAAAAACTTTCGTTTTCTAGACAAGGCTTTCCTAATTCCAGCTCAGCATTCTTACTTATAATACTAAGTTATTGTGATTAATCGTTATTGTTTTCTTCTGTAAGATTTCAAAAGGACCTTAAAATTATTTTAGTGTTAGACTTGCCATATTTTACGCATTTTTACTTCCATTACCCTACTACCGTAGGTAATGGAAGTATTGTATTCGGTCTGAAAATTCGATATCGGGTTTTCACCTGATTCACACGTTTTAAGGTCCCCTGAGTCCAAAAAAGTGGTTTTTGGCAATTGGTCAGTGTGTATGTATGTGTGTGTGTGTGTGTGTGTGTGTATGTATGTATGTGGAGAATCTTCTGGCTATTATAGCTCAGAAACTAATAAAGATAGAGCTACGAAACTTTAGAATTGAAATACGTCTGGTCTACAGATGAAATTTCCAAATTTTGGTGAAAATTGAAAAACCGGAAGTGGGACATCGGAAACCGGAAGTGGGACCGTAAGTCCGTATCTCAAAAACGGCTCTAACGATTTTCTTCAAACTTGCTATATAAACACTCTATTAGATGTCCTTTCGAACGATATAGTTGGTTGGTTCAGGAAAATTGATAGGCGTCCCTTTTAAATAGCTCAATTTCAGGCCTCGCAAAGGCGTTCCTTTAAAAACGGTTGTACGGATTTTTTTCAAACTCGCCATTTTAACTCACTTTTAAATATGCTTTTGTATGTAATTATTGTTTTCCTGTCAATAATTGATTTTAACCGGAAGTGGAACATCGGAAACCGGAAGTGGGACCGTAAGTCCGTATCTCAAAAACGGCTCTACCGATTTTCTTCAAATTTTCTATATAAACACTCTATTAGATGTCCTTTCGAATGATATAGTTGGTTAGTTCAGGAAAATTGATAGGCGTCCTGTATAAATAGCTCAATTTCAGGTCTCCCAAGGGCGTTCCTTTAAAAACAGCTGTACGGATTTTTTTCAAACTCGCCATATTAACTCACTTTTAAATATCCTTTTGTATGTAATTATTGTTTTCCGGTCAATAATTGATTTTTTTTTTTTAAAGTTGGTATCTCAAAAACGGCTCTAACGATTTTCTTTTTAGTTCACTTTTATGTTTTCTGATCGCATTATCTCTCAAAAATGCATATAAGATGTGTAATAGTGGGTAATGGAAGTCGTGTGGTTGTTTCACACCAGATTTTTATATATGTTGTCGATTGCAAGTATCGCACGATATATGTTTTTTTTTTTTTTTTTTTTTTTTTTTTCTTTTTTTAAATAGCTGTTAAATAAACTTTTAGTGAGAATTTTCTGTTCTTAAATAAGTTCAAAATTAGCATCCCTGAAAAGTGCAGTTAAATTAAAAAATATTGTTAAGTGTCTTAAAGTCGAATTATTTCAGTAAAATTGAAATATATGGCAACTAAGTAAAAAATGAAACTTTTAGTGTACATATTATCATAGTTGTCAAATTTTACATATTATGGCTACCAGAAAAAATTTAATAGAAGTATTCCTGTGACAGTTTTCACTGAATAAATAAAGTAAAATTTTCTATTTAATTTTCCGGTAGCCAAAAAACATAAAAGTTGGTCACTATATTGTACCATTCACGAAATGAAATTGATTTTTATTTCTTTAGAATTTTACCATTTTTAATTTTGCTGACCCTCAACATTAAGAAAATCTCTTAGATATGCAATATTATTTAATACAAGTTTATGAATTATATTCAAGTTCAGTTTGATTATCATCAATTTTGTATCGCCATTTCTAATATTGTGGAGAAAAATTCGCCAATTCGCGTGACCCATGTATAGTAAAAATTTTTCTTCAGATGAATATTCACGTGTATGTAAGAAAAGGGCATGTTTACAAACAAACGCTCCGTCAATCAATCTTTGCCACTCACTAAGGGCAAAAGAACAAACCGTATTGGTGGAAATGCCAGTGTTTTGCTCTGAGTAGAATCACAAATAATCAATTTTGATCGTGCGTGACATCACCTGCGCTTTCCTTATACCAGAGGACCTGGTAGTCCGTTAATATTTGAAAATCCAGTAATTCTCAGAAGAATGCAGTTAGAGAAAGAAAAATTAATACGCATGCTTGAAATGACATGGGGTTATATTCAAAGCAAAAAAAAAAAAAAAAAAAGCAAAAACAGCCAACAGATGGCGATTGCCATCAAAACGTCAATAACGCCACATGAGAAACGTGTATAGAATGAGCTATAGTGAGAAAGGGAATCAGATTCACCAGCGATCGCAGCATTTTAACTTTACCAGAAAAGATACTGTTAGTGCAACTGTACTATCAGAATGGAGAATTTGCTATTTTCAGACGATCGGCCCCGTAGTGGCGATCAGACACAAGTGCTGCTTGGAGAGTTCAGAAAAAAAAGAGACTTTATCGGATTCGTCTATGCGTTGGAAAGCCAGTGCTCGTGAAGTCGCACATCACACTGCCATTTCACGCACCACTATTTGTAGAGCACTAAGTCGTACGCTCCAATGATATCGGTATAAAATTCCGCATCATCATAATATTTTTACCGCCGATTTTATGCAGTTTATTTCCAATAAAACCCAATGTCATTTCAAGCATGTGTGTCAATTTTTACCTCTATTTTTTACCGGTATATACATTAAATATGTATATATTAACCGGTATATATGTATATACCGGTCGTCTTGTAAATGATGTTTTGGTTCATCTCCATATGACTGGATAGAGTCTGGCCGTTTTCACGAAAAGCTTATACATCCTATTAACTGTTGAAACATAGTCATCGTGGCCGAGTGGATATGTCACCACATTGCTAATTGCCTTCGGGCGTAGAAGAGCGGCTTCGATTCCTGCGCTGGCCCTGGGTGTTTTTTTTCCAATTATTCGTAATGTAATTTTATCATGTGCTATCTGTTGTTATCTGACGAAGATTTACAAGCGGATTATAAGTCAAGCATACAAATCTGATGTATATGTGATATCAATAAATATAGTCATATCTATATTATTTCTCTAAATAAGCAAAACAAACAATCGAATGGATAAATATTCAGTTATAATAAACTGTTTCTGTTTATTTGCTCAAATATAGCCTAAAAATCATCATTATTATATATACAGTACCGGCAAAAAAAAAAAAAAAAAAAACATCTTTACACTTGAGCGGCAGAAAAACTTTACGTGTCAGTTGCCGTTCCCGCTATAAAAATGTGTCAAACCCCATGGATGGCACGTGGTGTTAGTCAATCACAGGTGACCTTTCCCTATAATATTATAACTCAGTTCGCCTCGCAGTCTTTTAGAGTAAGGCTGCAGGCTCTTTTCTCCCGACAGCCAGTAATTTCGTTCATTTGCTAAAAGTTTGAGAACCTACATCGATATTCCCACTCTACACAGTAGGTCAGATTAAGCTTAAAATGGACAATACCCTGCTTTGACTCTGCTACAGCAGGGGACTCTGCGATTGATGTAGCTAAAGATCTGGCAAATGATTCTAGATGTAGCCAGAGATCCATAACTAAACGGCTGCAGATAGCAATAAAATGTAAAAAGGGAAATGTCGTCTGTGATTGCAGGGGATTCTGCGATTGATGTAGCCAAAGATCTGGCAGATGATTCTAGATGTAGCCAGATGTAGCTAGAGATCCATAACTAAACTGCTGCAGATGGCAATAAAATGTAAAAAGGGAAAGGTCGTCTGTAATTCACTAAACCACGTGTCATCACTGGGTTTCGATACACTTTTATAGCGAAACGGTAATTGGCATGTAAAGTTTTTTTTTTTTTTTTTTTTTTTTTTTTGCCACTCACGTGTAAAGATTTTTTTTTACCGTCACTGTATAATGAAAAATTGAACGAAAATGCAGGCAAAAATTATTCAGTTTACATATTTTCTATTTTGCTGCATCGTCTTGCGCATTACGTATCTAATTTTTTTTTTTTTCTTCATAATATTTATTCCAGTAATTATTGGTTTTAAACTTTTAAATTCTATTCCTTTTTATTACGTAAAAAATATATATTGGTATCTCGCCCGATAGATTAATAAGGTGTTTCGATTTCGATAGTTTTCATTATAATGAACTTTAATTAAAATTTGTTTATAATTAATTAGCAAATTGAATATACAGTTAAAAATTACAACAGAAAAAAAAAAAAATGCTGTAGTTTGTAAAACGTAAGTCATGTAAAATCCCTTCAAATGGTAAAGAGCATAGTTAAAATAAATATTTGATCTATACATTTTAATGGTAAATACTATTGTACTGTTTAATCCATAGTATTGTTATTTCCCGCCCTTTTTTCCCACCACTTTTTCTGTAGAGGAATATTCTTCAAATGTAATTTCGACTAAACAAAAAGAAAAAAACTGTTAAAAAAAAAAAAAAAAAAGGCGAGCATTAACAATACTACCGAATTTTAATTAGAATTTGGCAGGTATGTTCTTCAATATAATTTCAAAACCTTTCAAAATATTTCTAGGCTGATATAGAAAATCGACATTTTTATTATCACTGACAGAAAATCTTTAAAATAAACTATTCGGTATATTTCCGAAAGAAGCATGTAATGTTATTTTCTTTACCAATAGTTTAATGCATTAATAATTTTCATCAATCATGTTGAGTAATTAGACATTTTAAAAATATCCCTTTTCTCATTTCCTAATGATCGATTATGATAGATTAATCCAGAGGACAAAATATATATATACGTGTTAAATCCTTTTTGTTTAATGTATATTGCTCATTAGAGGTATCAGACAGTTAAACTTACATGGATTGCGATTTTTTTTTTTTTTTTTTTTCCCCACTTAGTTGTTTTTTTATGTAGAAAATCATTTACTGAAATATGCATTCAAAAAATTTAATCGTGCGCTATAAAATATTCAGTTTAAAAACAAAAAATTCTTTAAATACAGAAAATTTCTGTGTTTTAAAACTACAAAATTTTACTATAAAAATTACATCTCAATCTGTCAAAAGTCCCATTTTATCTGTAACCAGATAAACTTTGTATTAATGGTTGCAGATTTTATCTGGTGAGTATATATGTTTTTCTGTTTTGCAAGCAGGAAAGTTAGTATCGAGGCAGGAGTGGAAAGCGTTAAGTAAATAAGTGGAATGTGATTCTGTTTCTGTGAGGTAAAGTCGTTGCCTCTGTTCGAGCTGGGCAAATAAATCTGGGGAACTTTAGTTAATGCGAATATTTTTTTGTATGACTATTGGAAAAAAAGTTATTATATACGAATGATTTCTGTATTATTCTGTCACTGAAAATTTCTGTCTATGTATTTGTTCTATAACATTCAGATGTTTTCTGTAATATAACAAGATCTCTTTTATAGTGTAAAATTAGCATATTGTGACTGGTACAAAAATTTCTTCCAGATAATTCTGCATAAAAGCGCTATTTGCTGGTTAACATGCACAAATTTAATCAAATTTTCACAATAATGATATTACAGATGAATTTTGGCTAATTTTAAACAATAGAGGATGAGAGGCAGTAATATGAAAAATGGCAGAATGTGCGTACTAAAAGCGACATTTCTCGACTTATATACATCTAAATTAAGTATACATAAGTTTTTCCAATAATCATATCATAAATTTATTTTAGTGCATATATATGCTATAGATGCTGAGATATCGCTTTCCCGTGCACCGAGAAACTTTTTGCATCGCAGTGACGTATTTTAACCGATATGCAACAAAATGAATTAGCATTTTGTTTAACTTAAAAGGCCTCTCGCACAAAAAAAGAAAGGAAGACAGAAAACATCCTATATAAATTGCCATGTCATATTCAGGACTACTCAAAACAAGTAAATCCATTAAAATCTGAAGTCTATTCATTTTTCCCCCCTATAAATCCAACATTTTCATTTAAAAATATAGATAAAAGTAAAACTAGTAATATTAACTGTAATTTCGTATTACCGAGATATTTCTTGGATTTTTTTCCTCAATTATCCTGACGCTATGCACATTTCTGACATTTTCTACACACACACACACACACAAAAAAAAAAAGGAGCAACTCACACACATACACGCACGACCGTATACACACTCATAAATATATCATGAAAAATTGTGTAATACCGTAGGTATATTTAAAAAAAAAAAAAAAAAAAAATTGGGGGGGAGGGTTTTATAGTCACAAATGGGATTTTGCAGCAGTCTACAACCATTCTTTACTTAGATACAAAATCCATTTCGCAAGTCATAATTGCAATACGTTCCTTACATATGTTCGAAAAGTGAAAGTCGAATTGATTCCAGCAGTAAATTAGAAATAAATGTTAAATGTGAACTTAGGCTTCATTGTGTAATACTTGTACTCATATAATTAGAATATTAAAACAATTTTTAGAATTATTCTATTATTTCTTTCAAATTATGATAAATATGGCTTTTAAAACATACTTAAAACTATGCAATTATGTGATATATTACATGGGACGAAAATTTTGGAGAATAATTTCCTCATAGCATATATTCTCTGAACAATATTTGAGTAAGGATACTAAAGGGAGCTATACTTCTAAATATTTAGTTAATTACGTATATCTCTTAATTGATATAAATACATATTTTTACTTCCCGAACACTATAGTGAGGAAAGTATTGTGATCATGTCAAAAATCCGAATTCAAAATTTTGATGTTTCTATACGTTTCGAGGTCCCCTGAGTCCGTTTTTACTATATTTACGATGATGTATGTATGAGTGTGTGTATGTGTGTATGTATGTATGTATGTGTGTATGTATGTGTGCATGTCTGTGAGTGAACACGCTGGCGCCTAAATGCTTTGTTCGAATAAACTGAACGTTGGTGCGTATATTGTAAGTCACCATAGTACGAACCCTATAGATTTTGGTGAATCTAGCACTTATAGTTTTTTTTACAGGGACACAAAGAAAAATTCTTTATCATTATGGTCTATGGGACCAAAATCTGAAAAGTGCGATAGCATCTAAACGCCTTCTTCAATTGAGCAAAAAATTTATACACATATTATGGGTCACACTTACTCAATCTGTATAGAGTTTGGAAAATCTGGCACTTACAGTTTTTTTACAAGGGCACAAAGAAAAATTCTTTATCATTAGAGCCTATGGGGCCAAATTTTAAAAAGTGCGATAGCGTCTAAATGCTTATTTAATCTGAACAAAAAATTTTTACACATGTTATAGGTCACAGGTGCACCAACTGTATAGATTTTGGTGAATTTAGCACTTACAGTTTTTTTACAGGGACACAAAGAAAAATTCTTTATCATTATAGCCTGTGGGACCAAATTTTTACTTTCTTCTATATTCAATAGAAGAAAGTATTGGATTCGTAAAAATTTTCGACCTCGGGTTTTTGATGGATTTACACGATTTGAGAGCTATAGAACACGATTTGACCATTTTTAGAAAATGTCTGTCTGTTTGTCTGTCAGTCTCTGTGTGGGTGTGACAAACTTTTGTGGCAACTGTATCTCAGGAACTACTTCACAGAATTTCATAGAAATTGGTATGTAGTTGCACTTTGACATAAATTAGTGCCTATCAACTTTTGGTAAAAGCTGTCTTACAGGTTGCGTTGCCATCCCGCTTTTTCTAAATTTGTAACCTGGTGGTATAGTACAAAATTTTGTATAAATGTGCATAAAGAAAATTATTTTTTAATAATCATTATGAAATTTACCAGAATTATTTATAATAGAGATAGTCAACTGGGAAAAAAATTTTGTATGTATAGGAGCCTCGCCTCCCCCCCCCCCTCGAGGGGAGTAAATTTTCATGATGGGTATCTTTCAAAAGATCTCGCCAGTACCTTTAAAACGAATGGTTGAACCATAGATCTACGATAATTTAAAATGAAGTTATCGATTTTTTTTTTTTTTTTTTTTTTTTTTTTTTTATGTAATATTGACAATAAAATTGACTTTTTTTGGATATTTAGTGTTATACTACTTCTCTAATATGGAAATCATCTGCATTATTGTTGGAGAGAAATTGTTAATCTAAGGCATTCTCCAAACTGTATAGTACATTGCGTTCTCTTCATTTAAATTATACCCAAGTTCTGTAAATATTTTTAATGGTTCATAAAACTTATCTGTTTATTAAGGATATAACTTCAAATTAAAATAAATTTTCCAAAATAAATAATTCCTTAATTAATAGATATACAAAGAATTTCATTAATAATGCATTTTATTAAATATTTTGGTCTCTTATACAAAACTAATATTTTATTCAATTCAAGTTTAATTTTATTCAACATTACTTTAGGTAGTACTCAGACATGACTAAATAATAGAATAGATGGGGATAGATACAATTAAATATTTTCTTTTTTCTTAGACTATTAAAATTTGACTCACCCAGATGAGCATTATAGCGGTTATTCCATCGTAAACGGCAGTGGGATATTTCTACTTCTTTCCTCAAGCAAATCATAGAGGATTTCTATTTAACAATTCTAGGGCACTTAGAGATCCTGGAATAGGAATACACTTGGAGGCTCCATTCGATAGATTCTGTTCAAAGATGAATCATAGGTGTTTTGGGCTCTTCGGGTTGCTCCTATTTTTCATATCTTGAGATTAAAATTCAAGGGCAGTTGATGCGGGAGGAAGCAGTATATCTGGAGAACTACCGGGAGATTGCACCGCCAGGAGATTCCATCACCGTCTCGCCGAAAAGTTGACCCCGAAGCGAAGCCGTCCTCGCACTTCTATAAAAAATACTCTTCTTAAGTCGAGGGCTGAAGGGAGAGTGTGTGTGGCGTCGGGTGGCCTGTCGTTCCCTAGCCTGGAGTTGTTTTTGCGATGCTCCATTCAAGTTTTATGAGTCCTATAAATTTTCCTCTTTCCATCTTAGTTCTATAATGTCACTGGGCAGCCAGCTAGTCTAAGAGATCCCTATCTCATTTTTTCCCCTTCTCCTTCAATTTTACAAGCAGCACTTATAAATTTATCTTATTCTTTTTTCAAAGCAAACAACTTTTTTTTTCTTTTCTTTTTTTTTTTTTTTTAATATTTACATACAGATTAATAATTACTTTCCATTATTCTACCACAAAAAATATTTATACATAAATAGCTATATGCTTAAATGAAAAATCATTTATGTATCTATATATATATCTAAATGTGTAATTTTAATTACAACATTTATATCCCCCCTTTCTACAAAAAAAAATATATGAGCCTTATCATATAAATCATATACTTAAATTCTCTATTACACTAGATCTATTTTCTGTGCATTTGTAAGCCTTTGTTACATCATTTTGACCTATAACATAAAATACAAAAATACACACAAACAAAATAATAATACTCATATGATACTGAGATATGAAGAACACAGAATAAATATTGTCCATTCTTTCAGTCCATAGCACTTTAAATGTTCATTTAATGTAAGAGTTCACTTCATTTTTTTTTTCTTATTTATGTCTCTGTGTATCGTATCTGTCATCGTATAGACTCTCATTTTCAACTCTAGTTCATTTTTCATCATTCTGTTTCTAAAAAGTCTACACATATTTTTGTAATTTTTATATATATTTATATCTGTTTGTTGCTGTTGAGCACATCTTATTATTATTTGTTTTTGGGTGAGTATACTCCAAAAAAAAAAAGAAAATATTTTTTTTTTTTTTTTTAAATGTTTTTCTTAAAAGTTTTTTTTTTTTTTTTTTTTTTTTTTTCAAAAATTAAAAAAATTATATATATATCTATACATGAATATAAATAAACAAAATCATAGCATTTCACACACAGTTTATATATATACTATTATGTTATTTTTCTGGATTATTTGAATATTTCAACATTCTCTACACAACTTTTATTTATTTATTTCTTCGTTTGTTTTATTTTATTTTATACACAGTTTATCTAAAAACTTCTTATCTACTTAATGTTACAGTCTAAAACCCGTGCTTATTTTTTTTTTTTTTTTTTTTTTCTTGTCGTGCTTGGGATTTTTTTGTTATTTTTAACCTCTAGTGTTTAAGAAGAAAATTCCTATCCCCGTTTTAGAGCCTTCATCCAATCTCTATCTTACATTCTATTTATTCTCAATGTAATTCACGTTCATTTCTCTATTATTACAGCTGTTATTGATTTATTCTACTCCAATTTCTATGTTTTTCCAGCCAAAATTCAATAATAACTTTATCACTATTATTATTATTACCTGCACACTCACAACTTGATACATTTTTGTATACATTCTACTGTTAGCTTTATTACAATTCTTATTACTATTAAACTTTTTTATTATTGTTATCAAGGCCACATTCAAAATTCTTCACTGGCAAGGAGAAAAGAACATCTATAGCTCAATAAAGGGGCCCCGCCATAAATATTAATTTCTCTGTTTGAAGACCAGCTTCAAACAGTTACCAGTTAAAATCTGAAGCACCCCTCTACAACAATAAAATTATGTTTGTCTCAACTAACCACACTATTTTACTATCTATTATTATTAGTGTTTTTTTTTTCTACCTGTTCTATTATTTGACGTAGATCCTTCCTATATCCTTTAGCTGGTTATTTTAATTTTCTTTTTCTGGTGGTACTTTAAATATTTTTGAAATATGAATTTTTAAACTTCTATTTCCCTCTTTTTCTCGTATCAAGTAGTTCGAGTTCCTGAACTTTCTTTCTATAAAAAATGGTCCGTCAAACCTTTTACCTAATTTTCTATTCTTTCTTAGTGATTTAAGATAGACTTCATCACCTATCTCCAATTCCTTATGATTTATACTTTTATTTCTATTGTACTCTTCTGAAATTTTTTTCATATTAAGCAATGCATTTGCTCTCGCCTGATGCATATGCTCTTTTATTTTTGATATATACTGCGAAGGGGTTTCCTTATTTCTGTCATTGCAATCTAGAAATGGAGTTTTTAATTTTCTCCCAAAAAATAACACCGCGGGTTCGTATCCCGTTGCTCGATGTTTCGACATATTATAGTTTAACTTAAAAAAATTTATTCTCGTGTCCCAATCAAAGGTTTCCTGACACATGGCTGAGATGGAATTTTTTTTAATTAAATGTGCTTTCTCAATCGTACCATTACTACTGGGTTTGTAAATGCTCGAATAACGCAATGTTATATTTAGATTCTTAGCGAAGTCTGTAAATTCTTTGCCTCTAAAATAAGGCGCATTGTCTAAATTTATATACTGGCATAGGCCATATTTTCCGAAATATTCTAGCAGCGCATTTATGATGGTAGTTGCATTGGTATTTTTTAGCGGTATTACTTCTAAGAACCTAGAAAACGCACAAATAATTGTTAAAAGAAATTTGTTCTGTTTTAGCGTTGGTACTAATTTTCCAACAATATCAATATTTAATGCTTGGCCACATGCATAGTTCTTATTCATTACTTGTAACGGAAGTTTTATTGTTTGATGCGGTTTGTAAGAGTTACATGGAATACATCTCCTACAAAAATATTTTACCGTTTGGTACATCCCAATCCAGTAAAATCTATTTTTAATCATTTGATATGTTTTCTCAAAACCGAAGTGTGGGGAATGCGCTATTTATGATTTTCTCTCTTAAACTATGTGGAGCTATGATAATATTTTGTGTATTTTCCGTAGCATTATTTGAATGTTTCAATACTAATAGATCATTTTCTAATAAAGAGTATTTTCTTTTGTATTTATTATTTCTCCGTGATTTTAAACATACTACTATTTTTTGTATTTTGTCGCATTTTTTTTGTTCATTTAAAATGTTTTCTTCTGACAACTCTTTTTCGGCTTTAAATAAATACATTTCATTCTCTTGATCTTCATGCGTTATGTTTGCTATGTGCCTACTTAAAAAATCACTCGGATTCTGTGATCCTGATATATGTTCTACTGTTATGTCAAATTCTTGGAGATCTAAAAGCCATCTCGAAATTATGTCAGGCTGTTTCTCCAAATTAATAAAATATGTTAACGCCTTCGCATCTGTTAACAAAAATATCTTTTTTCCTAACAGTAAGTTTTTATAATTTAATACTGATTCATGTATTGCTAGTAACTCTTGTTTCATGGCTGGATAATTTTTTTCTGAATTTTTTAATTTCCTACCATAATATTCAATCGGATGCAAGATTCCATTCTCTTTTTGTGCCAAAATCGCCGATATTGCGTATTTTGACGCATCCGTGATCAAATAAAATTCTTTGTTCATATCTGGAGCTCTTAGAGTTGGTTCATTTAATAACGCGGTTTGTAAATTTATAAATGCTTTCTCTTGTTCTTCACCCCATTTAAATTTTATGTCTTTTCTTGTAAGTTGTAATAATGGATCTATTATGTCGTTGTAATTTTTTATCAATGTTCTGAAATAGTTCGAAAACCCTAACAGTTGTAAGATACCTTTTTTATTGTTTGGTCTCATTAATTTTTTTACTTTGTTTAAATTTCCCTCCGAAGGTGAATAACCATGTTCATTGATTTTATACCCTAAGAACTCTATCTCATTTTTACATATTTGCATCTTTTGCGGGTCAATAGTTAGATTGTTTTTTATTAAAATGTCTAAAACTTCCTGCATTAATTTTTTCATATCTTCTATTGAGTCTGTTCCTAAAATAATGTCATCGGTGAAGTACCCAATTTTATTTTTATCTATGTGACCTAAAATCTTATCCATAAGTTTAGCAAATGTCATAGTTGATATTTTATTACCAAAATTTAATCTGGTTGGCTGATAGCAACCAAATTCCGTAATGAATGCTAATTTTTCTCGGTCTTCTTCTTTTAAATTAATTTGGAAGAATGCCGAGTGAAAGTCCATCACAGTATAGTATTTTTTGCCACTAAGTCTCTGAATTATTTCTTTCGCATCTGGGATGGGATGTGGTGAAACTTCTATGATTTCATTAAGGACCCTGTAATCTACTGCTGCTCTCACTTTAATGTGTTTGGGATCATTTGTTTTTGAGTTACATTTTTTCTTTACGAAAATTACGGGGGCTGCATAATGAGAGTTTGTTGGTTCAATAATTTTTGCCTCTAATAATTTATTTATCTCCTCTTTCGCAACATCTTTCATATTATAAGCCAATTTATACGGTTTTAATTGAATGGGGTAATTATGAGCTAATTTAAATATTGGTGTAACTAATGATGTTTGCCCTAGTGTCTTGTAATTTTTGGAAAATGCCGCATAATTTTTCATTAATATTTCATGCATTTCTTTTTGTGTTACTGAATCTAAATGACTTAGATTAAAATCTTCCTTTTTTAAGTCAGCTTTTCTCATTTGTTTAACATCTACCATGTTTAAATTGTTAATAATTTCTCTCTTTGGTTTTGTTTTGTCCGTTATTATGAATTGTTGTGTAACTTTCGCCAGTTTCATATTTTTATTGAAAGTAATTTTGTGGTCCTTTGTATTTGAAATTTGAACTTTTAGTTTATTTTCATTATCTATTTTATGTATAGAGCAATTTATGTTAGTACCCGAATTATTTCTCTGTGGTTCAAGGAATATTGTTTCGTGTTGGTATATTCTAGGAACTTTTATTTCCGCCCAAACTGTTTGTTTCGGTGCAACATCCATTTTTCTTATTAGTCTTGCAAAGTGATAATTTTGATTTAACGTATCCTGCCTTATAATGTTTTCTTCATTTTTCTCATTTAATTCTATCATTTGTTTACTAGAAGATGCCTCCCAATTTATTAGTTCATTTTACTTGTTTTTTGACTTTGTCTGATCTTTTGAGCATTTAAAATACCCATAAATTTTTTCATTTTCTTCCTGTTCCTGATCATGCACTCCTGACTGTGGGAATTGTATTTTGTCCTCCATCTGTGATGTGTGTGTATTTGTTTCTATTGACATGGTATTTATATGATTTGGAATTTCTTGGTTGTTTGGAGATTTATTTAATTCCAATTTCATGTTTTTAAATAGTACATGTCCTGGCTTACAGTCTACTATCATTTTGTTTCTTTTTAGAAAGTCATAACCTAATATTACATTATACTTCTTATCAAAATTGAAGTTCAATATATAAAATACACCTGTCACGAATTTCCCTTTAATTTTGAAAGTAATTTTAATGCATTTTTTGAAATTAATTCTCTGATTGTTTAATGTGTGTATGTTTACATTATTTGACAAATACTGAATTTTTATCCCTGTTTCTTTGATTTTTTGAAATATTTTGGGACACATTGCATTTAAAGTTGCGCCTGTATCGATTAAATTTCGTGTAGGTACCCCATTTATATTCAAATCTAAGATGGGTAGGTTACATATATCATTTTGATCAATATTTGTCAAATATTTAATCTCTTGTGTGTTTTTCCATCTTTTTGTGCACAGATATCGATCTGGTGTATGAATTACATTTGATTTCTTTTTTTTTTATTATACCTGCGTGAATTGTTATCTTTCTCGGTTCTCTGCCTCTCTACTTTATAATATTTTTCATAATAATTTCTGTCTAATTCCTTGTCTGTTTGATTCTCATATTTTTTATCGCAATTTTGATGCATTTTTAGTCCCCTGGATATGTTAAGGGATTTACGAGGGACTATGTTATTATTATTTTTACTCTTGGTAAACCCCTCATTTAGTTTCCCGACTGCCTTGGAAACGTTATAGCAGGGCGGTTTGTACCCCTTTGTCTAAAATTTCTATGTGAACTTCTTCTGAAATAATTTCTAGTACCCCTATCGAAATTTCCATAATTTGTATTACTAGATCTATTTTCGTCTGATCTTACGTTTCTAACCCCTGCATTTTCACTCTCTTGTATTATAGGGACTGTATTGTTTACAATATTGGGATTAGTTCTTGAATTGTACCAGCATTGTTCAGTATTATGTGATCTAGTTTTGCAAATTGCACAAAATCTTGTGCTGTCATGTTTTTGTCTCTCTTGACTTTCTGATCTGTTATTTCTTATTTCTAATTCTTCGATTTTTTTTTTCTAATTGTTTGATTTGTTCAGTTTGTTTCGATGTTAATTCTAATAATAATGTACACATATCGGTTTCGTTGCTATTTTTTTTCTCTATAGTATTTATTTCCTCCACGTTAAATTGCATTGCATTTTCAATGGTCTTAGCCATTTTTAATGCACTTTCAAAATCTTTTATATCTGTCTTTCTTAACTCAAATGCTATGTCTGCCCTCATGCCTTCAATAAATTTATTTAATTTTAAACTGTTTACAAATTCTTTTGCCCCATCTTTGTTTTCGAATCCAGACCCTTTTAAAAATTCATTTGATTTTTTTATTATTTCCGTTGCATATTCTTCTATGGTTTGTTTTGGTGATTGCCTGATATTCATGAAATCTGCCTGAGCTTTTGAGAAATTTACTTTGCTCTTAAATTTTTCTTTTAATTTAAGTTTGAATTGCTCATACACATTCTCATTTATTAAATCCTCATCCAAGTTTATTTTCTCCTTTGCTTTTCCACTGATTTTACTTTTTAAAATTAATAATTTAATTCCATCGTCTAATTCTGTCGCATTTGTTAATGTCTCAAATGATTCTAGAAATTTATCTATATTAGCCTGACTGTCCCCACTGAAGTGTGGAAGACCCACTAATAGCGTATCTAATGACACTGTTAATTTTTTCTCCATTTTTATTTTACCCGGTACTACCTTCTCAGTTTTTGTTTCCACCGTTTTCTTCTGATTTTGAGTTTTTGTATCACACTTATTCGCAACTTTATTTCTCAATTTATAAGTACTTTTCATTTACATCACCTACTTTCTAATCTTTACTTTAAATCAACTCTTAAAAAATCATTCTTATATGTATTAACATTAACACAAATTATGCTTGTATACATATATTTACTGACTAGCTAGATTATTCTAGTTCAATTATTATTATTATTCCTTATTTTAGGAAACTATTTACTTTCTTCAAAGTAAAATATTCAAATTTTATATGTATACTGGCATCCAAAATAATATTATCAAACAAACAAAATATCAGATTAATTGATTTCAAGAAACCTTCCTGAGCAATCTTGCTGTTTATGTGTACACATAAAATATTTCCAGTAATTTTTCAAAATTTACAACTGTAATTATTTCAAATACACTTCATTTATTTTCATATTCTACTTATCATTATTAATGAAAGTGTAATTTATATCTATATATATATTATATGTACACATTTGCATATCTATTCATTATATATATTTTTTATCAGTTATTCATATACAAATACAATAACATTATAATGCTATGATTTCCTTTATTTATATCTATCCAATTTTATTTAAGCAACTGCTTAGTATATTTTTATATTATTATTTTGTCTGAGTCCACCTTAAAGTTTTCCTAAATTAGTTTATCTTATTTTATTTATTTTTTTTCTTTTTATTATACCATTTTATGACCTCAATTGGATAGGCACCAAATCGCTTTTCGGTTGTTTTACAGTGTTGGAGAGAAATTGTTAATCTAAGGCATTCTCCAAACTGTATAGTACATTGCGTTCTCTTCATTTAAATTATACCCAAGTTCTGTAAATATTTTTAATGGGTCATAAAACTTATCTATTTATTAAGGATATAACTTCAAATTAAAATAAATTTTCCAAAATAAATAATTCCTTAATTAATAGATATACAAAAAATTTCATTAATAATGCATTTTATTAAATATTTTGGTCTCTTATACAAAACTAATATTTTATTCAATTCAAGTTTAATTTTATTCAACATTACTTTAGGTAGTACTCAGACGTGACTAAATAATAGAATAGATGGGGATAGATACAATTAAATATTTTCTTTTTTCTTAGACTTAAAATTTGACTCACCCAGATGAGCATTATAGAGGTTATTCCATCGTAAACGGCAGTGGGATATTTCTACTTCTTTCCTCAAGCAAATCATAGAGGATTTCTATTTAACAATTCTAGGGCACTTAGAGATCCTGGAATAGGAATACACTTGGAGGCTCCATTCGATAGATTCTGTTCAAAGATGAATCATAGGTGTTTTGGGCTCTTCGGGTTGCTCCTATTTTTCATATCTTGAGATTAAAATTCAAGGGCAGTTGATGCGGGAGGAAGCAGTATATCTGGAGAACTACCGGGAGATTGCACCACCAGGAGATTCCATCACCGTCTCGCCGAAAAGTTGACCCCGAAGCGAAGCCGTCCTCGCACTTCTATAAAAAATACTCTTCTTAAGTCGAGGGCTGAAGGGAGAGTGTGTGTGGCGTGCGGGTGGCCTGTCGTTCCCTAGCCTGGAGTTGTTTTTGCGATGCTCCATTCAAGTTTTATAAGTCCTATAAATTTTCCTCTTTCCATCTTAGTTCTATAATGTCACTGGGCAGCCAGCTAGTCTAAGAGATCCCTATCTCATTTTTTCCCCTTCTCCTTCAATTTTACAAGCAGCACTTATAAATTTATCTTATTCTTTTTTCAAAGCAAACAACTTTTTTTTTCTTTTCTTTTTTTTTTTTTTTTTTAATATTTACATACAGATTAATAATTACTTTCCATTATTCTACCACAAAAAATATTTATACATAAATAGCTATATGCTTAAATGAAAAATCATTTATGTATCTATATATATATCTAAATGTGTAATTTTAATTACAACATTTATCATGGAAGATAATTTTTTTAAATAATAATTTTAATAAATTATTTTTACTGGGTGAATTTGTATAGGAAACTATAGATGAAAGTCATGTGGTGGCCACAACATACTAGTTAAAAGTGCGATAGCATCTAAACGTCTCAGTCAGTTGAGCTGAAAATTTATATGAATATTATAAATTACTGTTGCACTAACTATAAGCATTTTGGTGAATCTAGCCTTTATAGGTTTTTTACAGGGACACAACGAAAATTCTTTATCATTATGGCCTATGGGCTCAAAGTTCAGTAGCGTTAAATAAAACATCGTGTAATATATGGAAAAAAATACTCAAACACTTTATTATGGTTTTCTCTCTTTTGTTTGTTTAACAACTCCTCTTTCTTTACTTTATCTACAAAACTGTTAATTAATCAATGTTCGGAAAGTCGAGTGGAGTCACTCCAGATTTTTTTAAATTATTAAAAGAATTTTCAATCATTTTTAGAAATTTTTCATAGACAATTGAAATATTGTTAAATTTTTGATAGATGAAATATAGTCTCGTCATGAGCTTGAATTATACAATACTGCGGTGGATAAAAAGCAACAGTTGGTTTGGAATAAAGCCCCTATTCTTCAAATGAAAAAAGGCCGCGGTACCCCAGTCGGTAGAGCCTCGTAATTGAAAGATTGCGGGTTCGGTACTCGCGCCTTCCAAAGACCATCATGTACACTAATGGTGGCTGGTGCACGTAAAATCTCTCGTGGCCGCAATGTCCTCCATGTTCCCATCAAAAATTATACCTCTGGGGGGGGGGGGTCACCGAAACGGGAGAGCCATCCCTTTCGTGGAGTATCAAAATTGTAATAGCATGTCTCCGGACCACCTCTAGGGGTGTGTCCCAGACCGTCGCCAATTGCCCATCTGCGCAGCACTAGTGCGACGTAAAACCCAACCAACCTTAAATGAAAAAACTGTTATAATAAGGAAAACAAGAGTCAAAATAGTACATTACGTTGTTGATTTCAGTACAAGAAAGCATATCCAATGTAACTTATCAAGCTGCATACAAAGAAGAGTCCTATTAGATTTTGTTGTAGAGGATGTCAATCGAGAAAGTGATGAATTTAAATCTATACAATTTACATACGAATTTAGCTTTACAAACTGATTTTCGCTCCTATTTTAAACCAATTAATAACTTAGATAGTATGAATGCAACATTATAGAAAGACACGTTTACAAAATATGTGGAAACCCAGTGTGGGTCTTTTTTATAGTTCACACACACTGTAAAATATTTGCACACCAGATTACGGTAAGTGACCAGCAAAATGTGTTCCAATAACGGACCGTGATAAATAAGGCTATGTCTATAAATTATCATGAGTTTTTCTCGGAGAAAGAAATTGAGCTTTAATAAACGGCCAACACTCTGAATTCTACAGCAATTTATTTCAAATACAGGTACTGGACATTTTTCTATAAGATGGGAGGTGACCGTATAATTTAAAAGTCAACTTTCCGAATTTTGTGAAAATTTCTTAGAGATGTATAAAAAATCTTGTCCAAACATTTGTAAATGTTAAACATTTATTGATTTTTTTTTTTTTTTTTTTTCAAACTAAAGGACCAGAAAGAAAAATCTTTACATCTGAGCGCCAAAAAATAAAAAATTTACATATCAGTTGCCGTTTCCGACATAAATATGTGTTGAACTCCAGCGATGACACATGGTGTTAGTTGATCACAAACGACCTTTCCCTATCCTAGCAACACTCAGTTCGCCTCGTTGACTTTTAGAGTAAGGCTCGTTCATTTGTCAAAAGTTTGAGAACCTACATCAGTATTCTCACACCGCACAATGGGTCAGATTAAGCTTAAAATGGAAGAGAAATCTCATGCTTTGACTCTGCTAGAGATGATAATCTCTGTGATTGATGTAGCCAGAGATCAGGCAGATCATTCTAGATGTAGCCAGTTGTAGCCATCTGGAAAATGCAGCCAGATATCCATGACTGAATGGCTGAAGTTGGTAATAAAATTTAAAGATGCGATGACAAAATACTGACTGCAATGTGATATTTACTATAAACGACTAGAATGTTGAGATTTTGTCTTAGATGTTTACATTTTAATGACTTTGTAAAGATTTTCTACATCTCGCTACATCTAGAATGGTCTGCCAGATTTCTAATTACATTAATCAGAGAGATTCCTTTCTCTAGCAGAGTCAAGTCATGATATTTCTCTTCCATTTTAAGCTTAATCTGACCCATTGTGTGGAGTGGGAATTCCGATGTAGGTTTTCAAACTTTTGACAAATAAACGAAATATTGGCCGGCGGGAGTAAAGAGTATACGGCCATACTCTAAAAGTCCACGAGGCGAACTGAATGCTAATAGGATAGGGGAAGGTCGTCTGTGACCGACTATTGCCACATGTCATCACTGGGGTACGACATACTTTTATGGCGGGAATGTCAATTGACATGTAATTTTTTTATTTTATTTTATTTATTTATTTATTTTATTTTATTTTATTTTATTTATTTATTTATTTATTTTATTTTATTTATTTATTTATTTATTTTTTATTTTTATTTTTATTTTTATTTATTTTTTCGCTGCTCAAGTGTAAAGATTTTTTTTTTTTTTTTTTTTTTTTTGTCGGCACTGTATTATTATTTAATTTATAAATCACTGATTGAGCTCATTAATTATATATACATTAAATGAATGTATAAAGAATATATATATTTAATAATTTTCTTTAATTTATCCTTATTGTTTTGAAAGTTTTCAGCCAAATTCTATTCCCTCTTTAACTTTTGAAAGCCTGTATATATCCGCATCAAAACCTTAGTCTGAATTCGTTTCATTAAAACTAATTATTTTACTCACTATAATTAAAAATTTTAAATTGGAATTTAAATCTCCGTAAAAGAAGTAACTTTGTATATATATATATATATATATATACAACAGTTACTTCATTTACGAAGTTTATACATGTATGGCAATAACTTACAAAAGAAATTGCAAAACTATTACTAAGGGAATACTTGTCAGTAGGCTGTAAATCTGGAAGTCTAGTTATCTAATAAGTGTTATTTTATAATTAGACAAGTGGGAATAGAAAAAGGAAAAGATATTTCGAAATAAGAGAAGCTTTATTTCGCAAATTATCTGAATATATGTCGCAATAAATATTTTTAAAAAAATATTAAGTCTAGTATAAGTAAATCTACGAGTTTAAACTAGAATTGATAAATGTTAGTTCCCGTGTATATATAATCTTTAGAAATCTATTATTTAAATATGGTTCATTTTAATTTTTGTTTCTAGTTTAATATAAGTCAAAAACTTCCAAAAAAGATTGTTTAAGAGAAGAAAAGTCCTTTTTTGTAATTAGAGTTTCAAATTTTTAAAATTAATTATTAATTAATTAGTCATTTGTTTCGAAAAAAAAACTGGTGAAAGAAGCTTTTATATAGTTAAGAAATAAATGAATACATTTCATAATTTATTAAATTTTAAGACCTAATTCTTTCTTTCTTTTTTTTTTATTTATTTATTATCTATAAGGCTTTAAAATCGTCTTAAATTTAAATTAAATATAATTCATCATTACGATTTAAGCTATGCAACATAACTTTATAAAATAAAATATTAATAACATTTAAAATTGTTCAAATTTTATAATATGAAATAATATTTCCGTCTTAGATGATTCAAAAGTTTAAAAAAGTACATGATAAATTAATAAATATAGTTATTTATTTTAATTTTCCTATTCTTAAATGTGGAAATAACTAAAGATGGTTTTAGCGAACTTAAATTTATGTCTGACTGAACATGTCAGTTCTATTAGATTTTAGATAATATACAAGGTTAAACTATGATATTGCCTATGATAAAAAATAATTCAAATGAAGTTATTTCTTTAAATTTTTTTGCTAAATCAGTAACCGAGAGGATTTGCTTTGGAAGCTAACCGTTGGGAGATTACAGGTGTGAACCCAGGTTATTCTCGTCCTCATAGCTGGTCAGACTTTTCCATAATCTTCTTTGAATCTCGCGTAAATACGGAGTAAAATATGTTATAATCTGACTTAACAGTTCTCTTCGATCTCATTCAAATCTCACTTAACAGTTACACCCCTTATTATTATTATTATTTTTTTTTTTAATCTTTATATTAAAATGGAAAAGTCAATCTAAGTTTAAATATAATTTATATAAAATGAATATGTTGTATTTATTTTTTTATATTAAAATAAAAGAGTAAATCTATATCTTTAAACTTAATTTATGGAAAAGAAACATGATTTATTTAAATTTCTAGATTTTTATACATAATCACGATATCTACTTAAAAAATGCAACGATAAAAAAAAAAAAAAAAAAAAAAAAAATTAAAAGAAAGTTTAACTAGTTCTGATGAAAGTATTTTAATTCGTTCTAAGTGTGTTTCATTAAGAGTGATATGATTTTAATTGTAAAAAAATCCACAATGATTTGACATATAAATTTGCGTTTCCCTTTATTTTGATGATTGGTCAAAGCAATGGTGGCATTGTTAGAAAAAGGTTTCGTTCAAATGTACACCTCGGCTTTATTTACATTGACGTAGCCAATCGCTGCAATTTTTTTATCATTCCGTCGATTAGTTACGGCTTTATTCCGACGATAGCTCGACAAATGTTGGCTTCTAAATGATCCAAAATCTGTTGATTGTCGGCATAGACATGTGCTTTAACGTAGCGCCAAAGAAAATAATCTAAGGGTGTCAAATTCCTTGACCGCGAAATGTAATTTGAATGTAGGCTTCTCTACAAATCCTCGTCGTGAAGTGATCCACTCACCAAACTTCTCCTTCAGCAAATCCAGCATAGCCCTTTCCGACCCAGGCTGTACAATCGTGCGAGTTAGACATCCACTACATCCACTTACATTTTTGCATCTGGAACAGTCGTATGTAATAAAATCAGGAAATGAACGATCGAGCTAATAAGCCGAAAGTATAAAGTGCAATTTTCAATCAACAAATGTCGGTTATAGTCCTATTTTCTTTTTCTTTTTCTTTTTTTTTTTTTTTTTTTTTCAATTTGCAAAAACAGAAGAATATAATGTTTTAAGGTAAAAATATTTCAGGTCAGAAAGGGATAGCGTAGTATTAGCGTAATTGAGCATAGCTGTTTGGCACGTAGCACCATTTTGTTGGAAACAAATCTCTTCAATATTGATGTTCTCAAGTAACATGGCTGTATACACTGTAAAATAAGCATATATTGTCTCAAAATAGCCCGAAACAATATATACTTAAATTTGAAAACCCATGTACTCATTTTTGAGTATAATGACATGCTCAAAAATGGGGTTGACCGATAAGAATCCCAATATCTCCATGTGTGACATGTCAGTGTACTCAAAAATAAGTACATGGGGTTTCAAATTTAAGTATATATTGTTTCGGAGCTATTTTGAGACAATATATACTTATTTTTAAGAACCTATTTTTTACAGTGTGGCGGTCGCCATTGACGGTTATAAATGTTCTCTCCGCATTTCGAGAAGAATATGGACTTCTGACGCCACCATGCCATAAATCGCACAACACAGTAAAATTTCGGTTTGCAGATACATTACATGACAACCAAGTTCACTCCGAAACAACCATTGCACATCCGCAACTGAGTTCGAACTTTGGTAATATTTTTTAATAATTTTCAATCGACCAGGAAGCACTTAACGATACATGATTGAATGACAATCTCTGTTGAATATTTTGACACCTGGAAAGAGAAAACAAATGTGTTAGGAACTGTGAAATCTGTTTTCTAAAAACTATCACTTTTATTGAAAGGCATGTTAAGTGACATTTTTCGAAAAATTAAGATTGTTGTGGCCCCATTATGTGATCCCTTTTAATTGTTAAACGTTCACTAGGCGTGCCAAATCTTCTAATAAAGCGCTTTTCGAAAGAAGAGGTTTTCACTTGGTTTCATCTTTACATTTTTTTTTTTTTTTTTTTTTTTCAAATTTTCTTGATTTTTATTCATAGATTCATCCGATAAATTTTTTAATTCCTTTAGCGAATGTTATAATGATTATCCAGTATTTTAAAATGAAAAATCAAGCATTTTAACAAAATAGTAATAACAACAATAAAAAGATTTCTTTCTTTTCTTTTTCTTTTCTTTTTTATTTTTAAATCTGCGAATTTATGTATGCTTTTTGAAAAACATTGCATTGTTAACTATTATTATTATTGATGTTGATGATGTTTACGGCAATATGAATAAAATACACTGAAATTTTAATGTAAAATATTTCGATGAAATATTCAACTTAAAGAAACCATATATATATGTGTGTGTGTGTATATACAATTTATTTCCTAGAAATACGCAAATATTTAAATAAAATTTACGGGCTCAAAAACTTTTGAATGCTCTATAAAAACATTTTAATTACTTTCTAACAAATTATTTATATAATATATATTTATATATATCCTTTGTAGATTATCACACTTAAAATTCTCGTATTGTCCTGAAATTTAAAAGAGAAATAAAATAAAATAAAATATTAAAATTACATTTTGTTTTTTTAATTGAACGTTTATTTTTCTACATATTTATTTATTTATATCACTTATTTAACAGAAAATGTCTTCGCTAGTCAGGAGTCGACTTATGAGAGATTTTTTTTTTTTTTTTTTTTATGAAATTTTAATCTCAAAGTAGGGGAGGTCAACTTAAAAGCGAGTATACACAGTAAAGTTTACCAAATATATATAAGTTCATATTTTATAAATTTATATTTCAAATAATTGTAA
The DNA here is from genome assembly GCA_963930645.1 of Salticus scenicus. NCBI lineage: Eukaryota > Metazoa > Arthropoda > Arachnida > Araneae > Salticidae > Salticus > Salticus scenicus. The sequence continues at coordinate 260,714,217 of OZ005656.1, read as the reverse complement.
TTTTTTTCTATTTATTGGTGTCAGCATGATAACTAATAACATAAATCTAAAAGAATTTTCTATTGTGTGTCGTTTAAACTAATTAGGCTAATTTAAATTAAATTCTCAATTCGGTTTCCATGAATTATTTTCTACTTTTTGCTAACGTTAGAGTCTTTATGCTTTTAGCGGTTTGTGAGAATATAGCAGGAAACACCTACATAATTTCGGATATATTAGTTCAGATTTTTGTAGCTATGATGTCAATTTTACGCGTGAAAACCGGAAAGCTTATGTTATTAATATTAAGACATACGTCAATATTTTATATAAAGTTTCGTTAATTCAAATATTATGATTAAACATTTTAATTATTTTTGAAGTTTTCCTTTATAAGAGTTTTATGCGATGCTGCATAAATGGTATTATATTTATTAAGACTTTTATAATGCGCATACAAACAAACGCTGAATAAATTTACATGGCTAACAACCATGGAATATCTAAATTGCTTAGTATTGAACATTTAAACTTACAATACTCTGATGCATTACAGAAATTTTAATTATGTACTAATTTTCACTTTTAATATTTATTGAATTTTCCATCAATATACATGAAAATTTTGTAAAATGAAAAAAAAAAAAAAAAAAACATTATTTCTATCTCTATATCTTTGTTCTTTTAATTATTCTTTTCCCATCTATATGAATTTTCATTATCACTTCACACTGTTCTTTTAAATTCATTAAAAAGAAATATTTTATACCCAGTAATTTAAGTTCTGTCTAGAATATAAGAATATCGTAGTTTTCCACATAATTTTAATCGATTTTTTTTTTCTTCTCTGTAAGACAATTTATTTTAAAGAAAGTATAATTGTTTTTCTCAAGTGCAGGTTTTACGAATTCCATTTTGTGAAATTTAATTTTCCGTTTATGACGGAGTATTTTATAATTAAAATTAAAAATTCTAAAAAAAAAAAAAAAAAAATATTGTGAAATCGTTTCTACGGATATGTCTGCATCATTAGTGATTTATTACTTTAATTTAACATTCGTTTTCCAATTTAAAAAGTAACATTAAAATAGTAATTGTACTGTCCTTAATATATAATATATATATATCAAAGCAATATTTTTAATATCACGCAGTTTCGTGTGCTTATAAAATTGAAATATTCAATTAAATTTCTTTAATAAAACTGCACGTTATGCTTTTTAATCCATTTTAATATTCAAAATATATTATTATAATTAGGTACGGGGTGATTATAGTTACAGTTACGATTTCAAAACGCTATAATTTTAAAACTACCCTTGATATTTTACCAGAGCAGTCGTGAGGCAAAGAAATTTTGCTTGGCAAAAGAAAAAAAAAAAGTTCTAAATGTGCCGTTACTTATCCGTAAAGTATTTGTTTCATGAAGCTCCTCTTTTTCTCTTTTCACAATGACTGTTTCCGCTATAAACACGTATTCTTGTCTTTTTGCTAAAACAAATTGTAGTAAACCCTTGAAGTCTATTGTTTCCTGTTATTCCATTGTGTTGCTAACAACATTCCTGTGTTTAATGAGTCCATTTAGGCGTTTCCTCTGACATTACCATGACAGCGCCACCTATAGGAAGGTGTTGGAACTACTTTTTACCACCTCCAAACAAAATTTCATTGCTTCACGATTATTCTGGTAAAATATCAAATCGCTCTGATGGGTAGTTTTAAAGTTATAGCATTTTTAAATCGTAATTTCAATTATAATCACCCTGTATATAGAGACCGTCAGAATAATGTATATGTTGAAATAAGTGCATGTAGAGTCGTTGCCCTGTATGTATCTAGTCCTATACGTACAGAATTTAAAAGTTATAGCTTAAATGTAAAAGATACAAATAATAATAATAATAATAATAATAATAATAATAATAATCTGGTGTGTCACTCACACGACTTTCTCTTACCCTGAAATTTAATACTATAAACAAAGAATATTCTTTGCTATAAATACAGGTTGGAGATTAAGAGGTAAGATAACGATTACTGTCATGTAAACCTATGTTAAACAACTCAAATTAGGCTTCAGAAGAGTTTTATATGATAATTAGTTCTGTGTGAGGGGGGCGGTAGCCCCCCTCAATCCCCCGTTTCATTAATGCACCTGCATTTATATAGAATTTAATTCGGTTATTAAAAAATAATTCTGTTTTTAAAAAATGATTTATTAAAATTATTATTTAAACAAATTATCTTTTGCGATAATGCAGACGATTTCCATATTAGAGAAGTAGTATAACGCTAAATATCCAAAACAAATGTTGAATTTATTCTCAATATTACATTTTTTTTTTTTTTTTTTTTTTTTGTTAAAAATGAAAAAAAAAATTATAACTTTATTTTAAATTACCGCAGATCGATGGTTCAACAATTCGTTTTAAAGGTGTTGGCGAGCTCTTTTGAAAGGAACCCATCATGAAAATTTTTACTATCCCTCGAGGCGGAAGGCGAGGCTCCTGCATACACAAAAATTTTTCCCAGTTAACTATCTCTATTACAAAGAATATATATTCGTTTCATTTGGTTTAGTGCATCTATAGATGTTAAACTCTACTTACCTGCAATTTCCCCCGTATACGTAATGCATTTGAAAACTTTTGAGTGTCCCTGTACACGAACCATTTGCTTTATCTCAACGAAAAGCTTACTGTAGCATCCCTATATCATACACATTTAGAATACCGAGTTTGGAATTTCTGCTACTATTTGTCCTTGAGATATGCTGATAACAGACAGACAGACACACAGACCATTCGCTAAAAACATGATTTTCGTATTCAGGGGACCTCAGAACATGTAAATATAACAAAAACTCGCGTTCGAAATTTTGACCCTAAAACAATACTTTCTGGACCCTATGGGTAAGATAAAGTAAAAGGGAGTATTGTTACAAGTTAAATAAGTCATATCTAATATGCTTACAATCGAATGAATTTATCCCAGTTTTATTACTTATTCTAACACCCCCCCCCCCGAAAAAAAACCTGTTTTTTTTTAAAATGTTTAAAAAAAGAAAATATCGAATTAAAGAAAATACTGGTAAAACAACTTATCTGAATAACATTTTGTCAAAACCTAAGAATTAACAGCTATTCGCTGGTTACCTTCTGTGGCATATAACTTCTTTAGTCTTCAAAAACTAAAAAAAAAGAAAGAAAAAAGATTTAATTTAAAAAAAATTAAAAAAATTAAAAAAAAGGAACTATTGTTGTATAAGCAATTTTTGAAAATCATGAAATAATATTGTATAACACCAATATTTATAAATACAAGTTTAAGGCATGATAAATGTTTAATTTCGTAAAATTTAATTATAAATTTATTTCAAAAATGATTAAGAAAATGGTTGTTTGATCTAAAATAATAACGAGTATAAAAGTATGTTTGTTAAATTTAGAATATCTTGCCGGATATATATAGTTTAGTAAATAGGAAATCGAATTTCTATTTCAACATTAATTTTGCTAAACAAATATCAATTTTGGATTTAATAACATCGTCCTTCCATGATGATGTTATTCAAATATCATCATTATCTAAATATTCCCACTTAAGGAGAGAGTACGAATAAAATCATTTAAAATTTTATGCAATCATCACTAAAATTGAAACAAAGTTTGTAAATTGGTATTGGGATCATAATTATTTGTGTAGAAATCTACCCTAATTTTCTGAGTAAAATTATCTGATAATATAAATACGTTTCATACCAAACATTTTAATAAAAAAAAATATTATATTTTCTTAAACCTGGAAGCAAAGCGAGTATAACCATAACCTCCTTAACTAGATGCCTGTCGCGTAGCTCAGAAATTAGGCAACAGTTGAAACGGTAGACAGCGACACCTAGTACAGATTATAAGACATTTTGATTCAACTGTCACCAATAATTTAAAGAAGTGATACATGATATATATAATCGACGTTTCTTCAATTCTATTTGCCTTTTATGTATATCATATCCCACTTATATGTTAGAGAAGCCTTAAAATCCAAAATTACATGTAAGATCTTTACCAATCAAACTACTATAATAGTGGAATTTTTTTTCCCTCTAAAAGAAATCTGGTATGAAACACAGATTTTTATCAAAAGTTTGTCGCCCCACCAAATAAGCATTAATTGAGAGGGGGAGGGGGAACGGTACATTCGACATACATGCTGCGTTGCATAATTTGTGCATGATTTGCTTGAAAATTAGATAAATGTTCTGCTGTGAGAGTGATTTATCAATCTTGTGACTTATACACTGTAAAAAGTTTTTTGTAAGAATACCTAGTATTATTGAGGGAACTTATTTTCCTCAACCATATTGAGAAATATTATTAGCTGTAGCTGTGTAACAGAGGCACACAGTGGAATGTTACGCAATTACAACTGGTAACATTTTTCTACATGATTGTGGCAAGTAAGCTGCCTCGCAGTATTGAAGGAACTTACAGTGCGTGTAAAAACTTTAAGGCCAGGTAAAGTTTACTCAATTTTTGAAAAATATAATAAAATATTTGCTTCAGTCTAGCATTAGTAAGTTTATTGGTAACATTAGAAGATTAATACGATACACAAAATGTTTAATAAATGATTATTACATTTAAAATTAAGAGAAAAATTAAAAACAGTTTAATTTTACTGTGTAAAAGTTTTAAGGCCACCAGTAAAAATTGTGTACTATTTTTATATAAATTAAATTTAGTGCTCTTGGACTGATTTCGTCCTTTAGAATACAAGCATGAGAATATTTGGATAGGTAAATATTGCTTGTTTTTGTGTGTTTAAAATAATGCCAAGAGCGAAAACGTTATCAGAATTTAAAAAAGGAACACATTGTTGCTCTTTCATCATCAGGACTGACAAGGGAAATGTGAATCAGTAAAATTGCTATTGAAACCAAACTAAGCTTATTAAAGAGGATGGTCGAAAACATTGGGTACAATATAAATTTGCCGCAACAACCCCATAGGGGCGAGATATAATCCCTTAATAGTTTTAGTTATTTCTATAAAAGCCAACAAAACACAGGTCGTAGCAAGAACGAATGGTGCTGTGGTAGTGTGCTTGACTTCTGATGCGAAGGTCCTCGGATCGAGCCCCCGTAAGGGCGTTTTAAATTTTTATTTCAACTAAAATATTTGTTTTTTACATTTTTAATTAAATTAAATCATTATTTTAAGACAAAATATTAATTATATTAAAACAAGTAATTTTTTTTTCTTCAGCGTGGGCAATTTAATATATATATATATATATATATATTTACCAATTTATTTATTTATTAAATTTAAAGAAATTAATAATTTAACGGGAAATACTTTTATATTTCATTTAGATATGATTTTGTTAATGATTACATTCCGATAAAATTTTGTTAATATTTATGTTTTATGTAAATTTCTAATTACTATTTTTTAACGACGACATTAGTATCAAGAGTAACTCCTCTGCTCTCATTTGTATTATTTATTCATGCAATTTTTTACATGAAAAATCCTGAATGAACAGCAACTGTTGCTTAACTATTCGATGTCGCATTTAACTTTTATTTTAAATGTGTCATTAAACAACTGTTAAATTTAGGGGTGTCGGAAGAACTGATAATAATATTGAACCCGATGACAAATTTTCTCAAAAGGATTTTACTAATTTATAATTAGTTTACATCTCAAAAAATTCAAAATCTGGGTAAGTATGGATTTTAAAAATCGAGTAATCTCGACGAAAAGCCAAATATTTAACAAAATGTTCGTGATGAACAATAAATGACGGTGAACAAAATTGTAGTTCAAATAATTGTGATCAATCTTTTTGTATTTCTTGTTCTAGTTGTGAAAAATACTTATGGTTTCATGATTCTTCTCCTTTTAATCATCTGTTATAAATTAGAAACTGTATTCGTAGCTTTAAATGTTATTTTCTTTTTTATAAATAAAAAAAATAAATATATACATTTCATAAATTCATTCTTTATTGACTAGAATACTTAAGAAAAAAAAAAAAAAAAAACTTCTTAATGTAATTAATATTTTCTCTTAAAATAATGATTTAATTTAATTAAAAATGTGAAAAATAAATATTTTATTTGAAATAAAAAATTAAAATGCAAAACGCCTTTGAGGGTACTCGATCCGACGATCTCCGTATCAGAAGTTAAGCACGCTACCACATCACCATTCATTCTTGCTACAATCTGTGTTTTGTTGGCTTTTATAGAAATAACTAAAACTACTAGGGGGCTATATCTAGCCCCCACGGGGTTGTTGCGTCAAATTTGTACTGTACCCAATGTTTTCAACCATATTCTTTAATTTAAGCTTGGTTTGGTTTCAATAGCAATTTTACTGATTTACACTTCCTTTGTGAGTAGCCGGGCTATAGCTGAGAAGATTGGAAGATCTAAAACTCTTGTAAATAATTTATTAACTTTGAGAGATAATTATAGAAAAAAATTTGGGAGGCAGGCCTAAAGCTTATCATCCAGAGATGAAAGGACCATTTTGCGACATGCTTCGACAGGAAAATATTCAATCACGGGAATTATTAAGCAAACAGGCTTCTATGTGTGTAAAACAAAAAAAAAAAAAAAAAAAAAAAAAAAAGCAACTCTATTAAAGTGGCTGGCAATTTACAGTACTCAGCAAAACTTAGAAAACCCCCTTTATTACCCATTCGACTATTATGACACGGGGATGCTTTTCTTTTAATGGAGTTGGATCTCTTCCCTTTATTTCAGGAAAAATTAACTCAGTGGCATATAAAGAAGTTTTTGAACGTCACCTGTTACCAAATGCAGTTGATTTGGCCGGAGAAAAACAGGTTTTACAGCAAGATAATGCCCCGATTCACAATAGTCAACTGATGAAAACCTGGTTTAAATGTAAAAATATTCAAGTTTTAGATTGGCCATCTAGAAGTCCTGATCTGAATCCGATTTAGAATCTCTGGGGGTGATCTTGCTCGAAGCGTATATAGCCATTGAAGGCAGTATGCTTCGTCCATTGAATTAATATAAGCAATTGAAGATGAATGGTATAAAATTGCTAGAGTATTTTTCTATCTATGAAAAAAAGAATATCCCAGATAATTAGGAGTAATGGCGGCTCAACAAAGTTTTAATATTAGTTTTCTGAATTGTTTAAATGCGTTTTTGTTTCGTGCCCTTAAAGTTTTTACACAGGCCGTTATGAGTTCATTTATAATTTTATTGAAGCTGGCGTAGCCTGCTAGTGTGAATACAAATACAGGGTGATTATAAAAAAACTATCCCGATATACGAGACCATAGCTATTATACCGTTCACAGAAACTGACAAAAATTTGGTGGAAGGTATTTTAAGGTATGCGCTAAAGAATCACATAAAAAACAACAGTTAAACTCTAACAGTTACGGTTACAGTGACAAAATTTTAAAAATTTCAAGTAGCAACACCCACTTTTTATTATTGAAATGGGATCTCCATAGCAATAAACCATAAATAGCTTTGGAACGGTACCTGTAGCACGAAAATCGTCAGCTCTAGCAGTCTAAGAAAAAATAAAAAAACAAGTTTTATTTGCCTACCAGAAAACGACTTTCATTTTTTTTATGACGTCACATTACACACTGAGTCTTTGGTTACAGCGTCTAGAATAAATAGTGTGGAAATCACCTACAACCGTGATGTTAAAATAATGCTACAAAAATTAAAAGCTTCCCCAGATGTCGCTGTGATCGAAGCTTTTGCTCAAATCGAAGACGTGATTGGCTTTTCCCAGTTTCGTCAGCTCAATCACGTGATCTAAGCACATACTTAACCAATAGGGACTCTCGGTTTCGATGTCGTGGCACTAGCTTCGATTACAATGACATCTGGTGGCAGGCTTAATTTTTTTAGTACACTTGTATTTGCCGCTTTCCACACTGTTTATTCTAGACGCTGTACTTTGGTTAGAGACCATGGTATCCTTAATTTCGTGTAGGTCTACTGAATAAGGGTTTTAATTTCGTTGTTAGTCGTAAGACAGCTTCCTGACTGACGTCATCGCACTAAGAAAAAATAAGGTATTGTAAAATGCGTGATGTGCATCTTGCTTTCATGCTCTGTGAACAATATGTCGCTTACTGGGAAACATCATCATCATCATCAATATCGATTTTCATTCCCATTTCACAATGCCTTATTTTTTACGTAGTGTGATGTCGTCAGTCATGTCGGCGTCTTACGTCTAATAACAAAATTAAAGCCTTTATTCAGTAGTCTTACAAGAAATTAAGGATACCGTGGTCTCTTCTTTTCGTTTCGAAGCAGAATCAGTAGACTTTAGTCTGAACCATAGACTCAGTGTGAAATGTGATATCCATAAAAAAATGAAAGCCGTTCTCTGGTAGGCACATAACAGTTTTTTCTTTTTTTTCCTTTTTTTTTTTTTTTTTTTCTTAGCCTGCTGGTACTGGCGATTTTCGTGCTACAGGTACCATTCCAACACTATTTATGGCTTTTTGCTATGGAGATCCCATTTCAATAAAAAAAAAAAAAAAAGTAGATGTTGCTATTTGAAATTTTTGAAATTTTGTCACTGTAACCGTAACTGTTAGAGTTTAACTGTTATTTTTTATATGATTCTTGAACGCATACCTCAAAGTACCTTCCACCAAACTTTTGTTCAGTTTCTGTGAACGCTATAATAGCTATGGTCTCATATATCGGGATAGTTTTTTTTTATATAATCACCCTATATATTAAATGCTATTGAATTATATTGAACCTTTAATACTCAAAAACTCATAACGTAATGAATTTTCAAACATTTACAGTTATTGCCAATTTAATAATTTAACTTTCTCTCTCTCTCTCTTTAACTCAATTTATATATATATATATATATATATATATATATATTCATCCAAGAGCATTTTAAGAAAATTGTTTCGTTACTTCTAAAGAAAAGAAAAAAACCTCTCAACAAATATTGCATCTGAAAGAATGCAGGAATTTTTCCATTTCGAGCGAACTCCTAATAAATTTCATATGGCGACATACACTTTCTTTTCCAGAAATTCTAAATATTTTTAAATCATAGAAATTATTTTTAAATGGGAAATATGAAACATATTCTTGTATGACCTTTAGCAGCGAAGAATTTTGTAGTTCTTTTAAAATGTATTTTAACAATCCTGTTGATCTTTCCGGTTCTATTTGACTGCAACCGTACTTTAATTTCCTATAAAAACGACTGCGTAAGAGTATTTTGTTATTTTGTAAGTATTTTGTGATTTTTCAATTAAGAATATGTGCTATTCTATTGAAAATATTTTTATTTTAGTTATATATCATCGCTTAACAAAAAACCGTTAAAGTGCCCTCTCAATTTACTAGAAAAATCAGAAAATATTTGGGAAGGTGGCGGGTAATCATCTAATAATTTTACAGCGATAAAATAAAAGAAAGAAATACAGTAGAATCTCATAAAACGCGCTCCCACAAAACGCGATTTCGTTTAACGCGACGAAAAATTTGAGACTATTACTCATACAACGCGATAAAGAGTCTCGTATAACGCGTAAGATAAAGGAAGCACGTGACGACATCTTTTCTACTTTCAACCTGTTCAAGGTTACACTCGATAACAAAAGTCTCTCCGAGCACTAGAGTTAATACTGTTTTGTTAAATAAATCCTTGTCGAATAATGTTCATTTTTTTTTTTTTTTTTACATAGGAATTTTCGCTAGTGTTCGGAGACTTTTCTTACCGACTGTTCTTACTTTTTCACTGCAGATAAGGATTGCTCCGTTACTATGGCAACATCCGATACTTTTGGTCTCATTGCGGAATGAAATCGTCTGCTCAATGTATGTCTCTTATAACGCGATTTCTTTTTAAGCTGAACGTATCTCCCGCGATATACGAGAGTCTACTGTACAGTAAACTTTTGGTTAACCGGTATTCAACTAACTGGAAATGTTTGGACAAAAATTTCCCCTTATAAATTGTTTTAAAATATTTGTCTCTTTTTTAAGGAATTTATGTTGATTTTTTTTAAATTTTCTATATCCGATTTAATATAATGCAAACTGTTTACTTAAAAAGGTGAATTACCGTCTATTTGGGTAGAATCTATCTCTGGACCAAAAGGAACATTTATTTTGTGTTTTAAGAACAAACGAAATTCATGTAAAAAAGCAGACCGAAGCATTTAATCAATTGAGGTATTTTACAGTATATATTTTCCATAAGCAGTCCAAATGTATTATACCGAAACTGAGAACTGAACAGCAGGGTTTATTTTTCAAAGGACATTATATGCTTTTTATGATAAGTAGATATTAAATTACAAAGCACAATCACTTGAATATTCGTTCATTGATATAGTATGGTGAAAAGAAATGAAATATTTAGAATTAATGGAGAGAGTGTTCAGTAAAGTCCTTATGCTTTAATAACACTGCAAAAAAAAAAAAAAAAAATCAAGCCCTGATACTATCTTTGCTGATTCTTGTGTAAAATGACCTCCTGAATCCAAATATGACTCCCATTTTGCCCAGTCACCCACCGTTTTCTCGGGACACCACCCCCTCCCCCAATTTTTATCACTGTTCAATAATTTTAATGCCATGAATTTGATTTGTAGAATGAAGAAGAATTAATTTAACACTTAAAAACAGAAAAGGGTAATGTTTAATAAATAACATTAATAATAGATTAAAAAGTATAAGAAATGCAATACATAATTTCAGTGGCAAATCCCCCCCCCCCTCTAAATTTCCCACTTGACGCAAATGTTCATGTTTTAGAATTTTCCAATTCTGTAACTCCTCAAAAGGTATTTAACAGTTTAAATATTTCTTTCCCCCACTACAAATCAAATTTATAGCCATAAAATTATCGAATAAATAATAAAAATGAGGGGCCGTCCCGAAAAACGGTGGGGGATAGGGCAAAATGAGCGTCATATTCGGATTCAGAAGGTCATTTTACATAAGAATTTGCCAAAATAGTGTTGGGGGTAATTTTCATGCAGCGCAGTGCAATTGTAATGCCAAAACTAGTATCTAGAGAGCCTAGAAGGAGAGAGACGACAAATGATGAAATTACGCTACGGCGCATGCTCATAGCAGAAATTTTTTCTACCAAACTTGGTTTTGGTAGAAAAATTCGAACACTTCTCAGTCGAATATCAACAGCAAAAAATTTACAGATATCATTGATTTTTGGTAATAATCCTTTATTTTAGCTATAGTTTCGAGCGCAGTGCTTTAAAGCCATCAAAAACACTAGATTCACCAAAATCAATAGGGTTCGTACTATGGTGACTTACAATATACGTACCAACTTTCAGCTTATTCGAACAAAGCGTTATGACGTTAACGTGTTCACTCACATGCTTACATCATCGCAAAAATTGAAAACTGACTAAGGGGACCTCGAAACGTATAGAAACATCAAAATCTCCAATTCGGATTTTTGACATGATTACAATACTTTCCTCACTATAGTACTCGGAAAGTAAAAAATCAGTGTTGCACCCCAAGCTTTCTAAAAAAATTAATTAGTTTAATTTACAAAAAATGCATAACTTACATAATTTTTTTACGGTTGATGGGAAATTTTGTTCACTCTGTTACGCATCTGTATATAACACTCATTTATATAATATTTCTTTAAAAAATTTCAAAACATTATGTAGCATAGAAAAAACAAAACTTATTTCATATAAATACGGTAAAATTTTACTATAAAAGGTATATATAAAAGGTTTATATTTAAATGGTACTTTTCATATTCTAAAATTCAAAATTTTAAAAAAGTTTGTACAAATGTTAAATTTTCACAACAAAAAAGGTAAATGAAATCAGCATTTTTTATTCTCTACACAGTTTACAAGTACTGGGTTGTTCGGAAAGTAATTTCCTTTTCCCCAGCAGGAGACTTAATTGTATTATTTTCAATCCATCTTCATAATTAAGTTGCATTATCATTATATATTATGAAAGCTGATATGGGAAGGCTTGCTTGTGAAAAAGTTTTTTTTGTCTCAATAGTTTTTGCTTGGTGCCCTCTCAAATAAATAAAGTAGGAAGCAATATTTTCGGCATATTTTGATTTTTACTATCAAAAAGGGGAAAATAATGTTCAAGCAAGGAAAAATGTATCCGGTGTGTACGGAGAAGATTTACTGGCAGAACGGAACGCCAGTGTCAAAACTGGTTGAAGATGCATTACGTTCTACAAAGCCAGTTGACGCTGGTGAAGACAATATAACGTATTGATTTGTGAAAACCGCAAGGTAACAACTCCTGAGATCGCTGAGAGATCGATCAAAGTGGAGAATATGTAATTCAATAAAATATTTATACACTATAAGAAAATCGTCTTTCATTTTCAAAGAAAAAAACGAAATTTCTTTCTGAACATCCCACTATTATAATAGATTTATTATATAGATACTATTATACACTGTTAAAAATTTCTGTAAATTTAATGTAAATATTTATCCAGAGTCTCTGTAAATTTACAGTAATTCTTAATTAAAAGTGAATAATCGAGATTCTCAATCTTTATTCTGTATTTTTACGTAATTTTATTATTTAATTTTTTAATTAAAATTTAAAAAGACTGTTTCTACTTTAGAAAAAGCATTCTAAGTCCGAAATATATTCTCACCAATAATTAGTTAAATTAATATTAGTTATTAAAATGAATGTATAAAATAAGTTTTTTAACATCTCCGTTTATTTTTCTCTGTAATTTTACGTAAGACTTAAGATAATAGATTACACAGAGTTTTCTGTTGAAATTTTTAACAGTGTATAGAACTAAACAGATCAAAAACTGAATTTAAAATACATATATACGTATATAATAAAAAAATTATATAAAAGATGTTTAAGGTATATTGAAGATTTATTACTGGTTAAAATGAATGCCATCGAGGAAACAGTAAATTTTGCTTTTTATCCAGATACTTTAAAATTAAAACTTTCTTCCAGCAGTCCCATGAATATCGATTATTTAGATATTAATCTAAATATCAAAGACAATAAAATAATTTCTAGAATTTACGATAAAAGAGATCGCATTTTAATTTTATTACTATTAAGCTTTTGCATTTTTCTTCAAATTTACATTTATCAGTTTTTAGAAATATTTTTTTTAATGGAATTAAAACGAGTACATAGACTAAGTTCTGAAACTTCCGATAAAATAACTGATATTTTGCGTGTTTATAAGCAAGTTATTGATCAAGGTTATCCGGTTAAGTTTGTTATATTTTTGCTCATTGGTTTTATGAAAAATAAAAAATACCGAAGTGAAGTGAAATCAGTTATCTAGGCTAGTGGAGATTGAGTTTCAAAATGGAAACTGTTTTTTAAATTTTAATTTCAGTGTAGTTTGTTATTTTTCTGGTCTTGGCAAGCTAGGGGAGTGTTGCCGGCGTGAAACTGGTTTAACCCCACAGGCAAGTCACAAGTCTTGCCGCCTGCCTCCTTCCTTCCTTTCTTACGTTCCTTTTCAAATTTCTTAAATTATTTTTCCAAACATTTCGTTTCAGTTTATGTTTTTCCATTAAGTTTTTGTTGAGTTAATTCATTGTTTCGTTTGTTTTGCATGTTGTTAATTAATAAAGTTTGTTTTTTTCATGTATGTGTATTTTAATATATATATTGTTTTTTAACCTGTAATCATAAAATCACGTTGCTATAACAGAGTGGACACAGTTACAATCGCCTGGACATAGCAGTTGAACACAAAATTATATCTTCATACAGTGAAAATAGAAAAGCTACTTTTTGCGTTCATAAATTTAGCATTAAATCTAATTTTTACAAAAATATATTAAACGTTTTGAGAACCATCAATAGCATAGGGCAATTCGTAGTCCACTATTTTATTTTCACTTTTGCTTTGTGTGATTTTTAAAATTTAATCAAAATGAATGTGGAATATATTGATCAGAAATAACATTTTTGAAATCATTCATTCATTGAATATTGTTCTCTCTGTTAAACCAGCAGTGTAACACAGTGGACAATTAAGCCTTGTAAAGATTTTTTTCTTGTTTTACTTGGAATAAAGAAAAAATAATTTTACAGAAAAACTAACAATCAGGATTATCATGATTGAATGTTGGTTTTCCAGTAAGTAGAAAAAATAAAAGATATGTATTTTAAACATTAAAACAGAATTATATATATATATATACATATATATATATATATATACATATATATATATATATATATATATATATATATATATATATATATATATATATATAATGCGACGTATAATACAACACTATACATATAATACACTGTTCTCAGATTCGCTATCCGAACTTTTATAAATATCACTTATTTCCGAATCACTCCTAGATCCATTTATACTAAAACTAGAATCCGAGTCACTTTGTGATTTTTGATTACATAATGTATACAATATTTAAAAAAAAAAAAAAAAAAAAAAAAAAAAAAAAGCACAAAACTATATGGATTCAAAAGCCTAACTGAGCTAAGATTAGAAAATAAGTATTACAGTTATTTGAAATTGGATAGTATTGAATATTTAAAATAAACCTACTATCTCCAATTACATTCTAAATAGTCTACTACTACCATTTAGAGTGTAAAATAAGAAGTAAGAAATTTTCCGGGTATCAGAAAAGGTTTGTTTTTAAATCCTTTTAGCGCATTACTTTTGAACACTCCACTGCGGAAATATCACGGGCACGCGAAATAGAGAGCGAAACCTCACACCGTCATATTCACGGGAGCGAGAAGAAAGGGGTTAACTCTTACAATCTAGCATTCCGTACACAACTAAATGCAATTTAGTGAACTTGAAATTTTGGAAGAATGATATTAGAGAAGTATGGATACGGTGTATCAGATGCAGGGCAAATGGGTGTTCTGTGGCCGAGTGGTTAAGCCACTACACTGCTAATCGCATTTGAGCGTAGGAGAGCGGGTTCGATTCCCGCGCTCGCCCTGGATGTTCTTCAATTTCTCCGTATTTTAATTCTGTAAAGTGCAATCTGTCTTTATCTGATGAAGATTTACAAGCGGATTAAGTGTTAATCATACAAATGTGACGTACATGTGTTATCAATAAAATAAATAATTACCAGATAAATAGAACTTTTTATATACCATGTTTTTTAATTTTCTGTTGAATCATATAAACGCTACCGAAGGCAGGGGGAACCCGGAACAATTGGCTAAAAGTATTTGAAAAAAATTGTCATCGTGATTATAAACATTTCAAATGGCTAGCTAGCCGGGAAGTTAGTTAAAAATCGATTGCAAGCTTTGTACTGGTAACGCTGCCGAAGGCAGTAGGGACCCGAAACAAATGGTTAAAAGTATTTAAAAAAACGCATTTTCACCGTGTTCTGAACTATTCTGAAAGTTTCAAATGCCTAGCTAGTCGGGAAGTTAGTTAAAAATCGATTGCAAGTCTCGTATTGGTAACGCTGCTGAAGGCAGCAGGAACCCGAAACAGTCGGCTAAAAGTATTAAAAAAATGCATTTTCACCTTGTTCTGCACTATTCTGAAAGTTTCAAATGTCTAGCTAGTCGGGAAGTAAGTTAAAGAAATTTTTTATTGAATCATATAGTCACTGCCGAAGGCAGTAGGGACGTGAAACAGTTGACTAAAAGTATTAAAAAAATGTATTGAAACTCTGTTCTGAGCTATCCTGAGAGCTTCAAATGCCTGGATAGTCGGGAAGTTAGTTAAAAATCGATTGCAAGCCTCGTATTAATAACGCTGCCGAAGGCAGCAGAAACCCGAACCAGTCGGCTAAAAGTATTTAAAAAATGCATTTTGACCGTGTTCGACTAAGATTATTACTCAACAAATATTTAATTAACAAAACAATATCAAGTGTACATCTTATACATAGGAATTATTGCTAGCACTTCAGTGAATTTTGCTGTCGATTGTAGCAGTAAAAACAGCTGTATTGTTTGACAGAATTTATTCACTTTCATTCTCAACCGGAAACTCAAAAGAACAGAAAAAAATTTACTAGAGACAAAAAGATCCACTTGCAAATACAGTCAATACAGAATTAAATGGAGAATTTAAAAGTATATATAATTAGGTGGAAGTAATTATAAATTTTGATAGTAAAAACTGAACAAGGAAGAAAAATCATGCAGTACGCATTGATTAGTAACACTTTCCAACTGTACACAATTGTTGTATCGAATAACTACTAATATTCTTTGCCTATGTTATCGCACAACAGACAGAAGGACTGAAAAACATACAGATAGACTAATTGATTTTAAAATTACTCTTAGGCATTATGGAAAGTGTTAAAAAGGCTTAATGCAAAAGAAAATGCAGCTGCTAGATTACAATTACAGCTTTTAAACTCTCTGAATATTTCACTGTAGCTCTGTAAATCTGAAAGTTGGTCATATCATATTCTATACAAAAATATATTTTAGACTATTAATAATACATGTCAATGTTTTTAACATTTTTGTAGTAGAAATTTTTTTAAATATAACTTTTAAAAAATTCTGTCTTAAAACGTAATACAATGGCTTTTTTTTTATTGTTGTTGTTGGTGGTGTCCCTGTAAACAAACTAGTTGTAAAGGACCTATTAATGACATTTTAAATAGGGAATATTCCATAGGGAACTTGAGTGTATCATTTTTTAAAAAGTCTCAAAATATTCACTGATGATAGGTGCCGGAGACAAACAGATAGAAAGGTCGACAATCGCACAGACAGATGCACAAACGGATATCATATTCCCACTAAAATTATTAGAAAATGTTAAAACGCTCATGTAAAGATAAGTGCAATTCCAGCATTTTTTTTATTAATACCTCTTAGTGTAAATGATTATTTTTGTGTGACCCTGTAAACCTAATGCTAACCATACTATATTACATAGAAGGCACACTCTTTTGTGCATACGAGTAATATATTTCAATTGCATTAAACTTTGTGGAAAATAAAATTATTAAAATTTGGTTATAAAAATAACTCTCATACAACACAATGCTTTAGAGAACTTTCAAGTGCCCCTCTACACAAACCAGTTAGAAACATACTCTATTTTACATAGGAAACATTCGATAGGGAATTGAATAATATATTAAAATTTCATTAAAGTTTCTATACATTAAAGGTATTAAAATATGATTTGTAGAAATTCCTCTCATAGAACACAATGCTTTCGAATACTTTTGGGTATCCCTGTACACAAACCAGAAGAGGTATCCATTCCATTTTCAATAGGGAACATCCGAGAGTGAACTTGTATAAAATATATCGGTTTAAAGAAATTCCATAAATATTTACGGGAATTAGTGCGCAGAAAAACAGAAACAGACAGACGGACAGAAGAACAGTCAGACAGATACACAAATTCAAATTATATTCACACTAAAAAAATGGTAGAAAGTGTCAAATACGCTTAAAGTAAACGAAAGTACAGTCGGTAACAGAAGTCTCCGAACACTAGCGAAAATTCCTATGTAAAAAAGGTACACTTCATACGGTTTTGTTAAATAAATCCTTATTGAATCATGCTCTTACACTGATTAAGAACAGGATTCGACAAGGATTTATTTATCAAAACCGTATGAAGTGTACTTTTTTTACATAGGAATTTTTGCTAATGTTCGGACACTTTTGTTACCGACTGTACAATTCTAGCAATTTTTTTATTAATAACTCTTAATATAAATGGATAATTTTATGTCGTCCTGTAAATCTAATGCTAATCATGCTATATTCTATGCAAAGCATTTTTTTGTGCATATAAATAACATATTTCAATTTCTAAAAACATCGTGGAAAGTAAAGTTACTAAATTTGCTTTATAGAAATATTTCACAAAGAACGCAATGCTTTGGAGAATTTTTGAGTGTCCCTGTATATAAAACAGAGTTGGTATGTAATCTATTTTATATAGGAAACATCCAATAGTGAACTTGAATAACATATTTCAATTTTATTAAGATATGTGTACAGTAAAGGTATGAAAATATGATTTATAGAAATACCTTTCATAGAACCCAATGCTTTGAAATACTTTCGGGTGCCCCTGTACACAAACCAGTAGAGGTATAAACTCCATTTTCAACAGGGAACATCCGATACTGAACTGGAATAACATATTTCAATTTCATTAAGATATGTGTACAGTAATAGTATGAAAATACGATTTATAGAAATACCTCTCATAGAACACAATTCTTTGAACTACTTTCGGGTGTTCCTGTATGCAAACCAATAAAGGTATAAACTCCATTTTCAAAAGAAAAAAAACCGGTAACGATCTTGAATAACATATATCAGTTTAAAGAAATGCCACAAATATTTACTGGAATTAGAAAGCGGAGAGACAGACAGACAGACAAACCGAAGTCATTAACACTTTTCAACCTTGTTGGGAAGTGTTAAAAATGTTAGAAAGTGTTAAAAACGCTTAATGTAAACGAAAGTACACTTTTAGCAAATATTTATTAATAGCTCTTTATGTAACTGAATATTTTTGTGTCACCCTGTAAATCTAATGGTAACCACGCTATATTCCATGAAAAGCATTCTTTTGTGAATATAAATAACATATTTCAATTTCCTAAAACTTCGTGGAAAGTAAAGCTATTAAAATTTGATTTATAGAAATATCTCACAAAGAACGCAATACTTTGGAGTATTTTTGCGTGTCACTGTATATAAAACAGAGTTGGTATGTAATCTATTTTATATAGGATACATCCAAAGTGAACTTGAATAACATATTTCAATTTTATTAAGATATGTGTACAGTAAAGGTATGAAAATATGATTTATAGGAATACCTCTCATGGAACATAATGCTTTAAAACACTTTCGGGTGCCTCTGTACACAAACCAGAAGAGGTATAAACTCCATTTTCTACAGGGAACATCCGATAGTGAACTGGAATAACATATTTCAATTTCATTAAGATATGTGTACAGTAATAGTATGAAAATACGATTTATAGAAATACCTCTCATAGAACACAATGCTTTGAACTACTTTCGGGTGTCCCTGTATGCAAACCAATAAAGGTATAAACTCCATTTTCAAAAGAAAAAAAAACAGTAGCGAACTTGAATAACATATATCAGTTTCAAGAAATTCCACAAATATTTACGGGAAATAGAGCGCGGAGAGACAGACAGACGGACAGACAGACAGACAAACCGAAGTCATTAACACTTTTTTTCTTGTTGGGAAGTGTTAAAAATGTTAGAAAGCGTTAAAAACGCTTAATGTAAATGAAAGCTCACTTTTAGAAAGTATTTATTAATATCTCTTTACATAACTGAATATTTTTGTGTCACCCTGTAAATCTAATACTAATCATGCTATATTCTATGCAAAGCATTTTCTTTTGTGCTTATAAATAACACATTTCAATTTCATAAATCTTCGTGCAAAGTAAAGTTATTGAAATTTAGTTTATAGAAATATCTCCGTAAAACGCTGTGCTTTGGAATACTTTTGTGTGTCCCTGTACACAAATCAGTGGTGGTATTTGCTCCATTTTATACAGGACACATCCGATAATGAACTCGAATAACATATTTCAATTTCATTAAGATTTGTGTACAGTAAGTGTTTGGAAATATGGTTTATAGAAATGCCTCTCATCGAACACAATGCTTTGAAATACTTTTGTGTTTCCCTGTACACAAACTAGTAGAGGTATAAACTCCATATTGAACAGGGAACATCCGATAGTGAACTTGTATAACATATTTCAATTTCATTAAGATTTTTGTTCAGTAAGGGTAGGAAAATATGGTTTATAGAAATGCCTCTCATAGAGCGCAATGCTTTGAAATATTTTCGGGGGTCCCTGTACACAAACCAGTAGAGGTATAAACTCAATTTTTAATAGGGATCATCCGATAGTGAACTTGAATAACATATATCAGTTTCAAGAAATTCCATAAATATTTACGGGAGTTAGAGCGCGGACAGACAGACGGACAGACAGACAGACAGACAGACAAACCCAAGTCATAAACACTTTTCAACCTTGTTGGAAAGTGTTAAAAATGACAGGCATTATTTGTTCTATTTTCGCTGGGATGACTTCCCAGTATTACTCATACTGTAAACTCTTTTAAAGATAGTGTAGATAGAAGAATTAAGCAATATTAGAACTAAGATAGCCTCGATGGTAGAGAGCGGGGTGATATTTGATGGGTTTAATACTCGAGACGGTCAAAACCGTCATATATGCAGTCGGCAGCAAAAGCATCCGAGCTTTAGCAATAATACCTGTCTAAAAGAAGTACATTTAATACAGCTTTTTTAAATAAATCCTGGTCGAGTCATGTCCTTAGTCAATCTAAGAACATGATTCGACGAGGATTTATTTAATAAAACAGTTTTAAGTGCACTTTTTTCATATCGGAATTATTGGCTAGAGCTCGGATATCTTTGCTGCCGAGTGTATGAATGTTTGATGAAATAAACTTTAACGGTGTGACTTTATGAAGCCTTTCAAAAATTACTACAATAGAGAAACTTGCAACATCCTCAGTTTTATGTTTATATTTTGTCAGTAAATGCAGCTCAGTTGGGAAAAAATCGAAGATTTAACATCGAGCCCAAAAACCCGATAGGGTCCATTTTACCCTTTTGAGGAGAAAGAAGTGCGCGAATCATCCCCTCCGAAGAGGACCAAATTTATTATGTATATTTCTGGACCAACCTTAGAGGTGTGTCGATGGCACACTGAGCTGAAGAATAACTTTAAGAAATGCTAGACCGGTTTTTGCGTGCCGTTTTTGGAAGGTTTGTCTTCCGAGCGTTGCACGGCAGAAAGCATTTGATATCTTTATATTTCAAAGTGAAATTGTGTAAAGGTTGTCTGTTCGAACAACCATATGCTAAACATGATATTACAATTTTAAATTTTAATTCGTTAAAGAGTATAATAGTAATAGACGACCAGACAAATGTTGCTTGCCGTGCAAAGTTTCACTCTGTACGGCAAATGATTGCAGACAAACTGGCACGCATGAACACTGTGTAAAGGTATTAGAAGCATTTGCTCCAGTTTTCTTCAGCTCAGTGCGATGACTACAGACAATCGTCCATATCGTAGCACTTATGCAACGTAAAACCCACTCCTTAATGTTGATTATATCCATAAAATCCGCCGAGGAAGCAAAGTCCTTTATGATCTGAAGTTTTTAGAGGTTATCGAAACAAAGAAACTATCCATCGATTATGTATATTACATCAGATCCCTGACTAGTAATCTTTTTGTTCCCGAACATCACGTTACTACCAATCCACCAATTCATTCGCAAAATCGACTTTCCTCTTCCACTAAAGTAGGCTTTCAACCTCCTTTAAAGCAGGTTTCTAGTAAACTGTTTAAACATGCAAAATCCCAAAAACAGTTCCCATGAAAACGATTATCACCAAAAGCAGGTGCAAAAACCGCAGTGATGTTCGCGGAATTTTTCTCCATAGCCAGTCTGGGAAACCGTACACTACTTCTATGACTACTCAATGGAGCTATCATGTTGACAGAGGATGGTTGAGGTTAACAACGCCCTGGTACAGTCGGTGACAAAAGTGTGCGAACACTAGTGAAAATTCCTATGTAAAAAAAGTACACTTCATCATACGGCTTTGTTAAATAAATCCTTATTGAATCATGTTCTTTCACTGATTAAAAACGTGATTCGACAAGGATTTATTTAACAAAACCGTATGAAGTGTATTTTTTTACACAGAATTTTTTCCTAGTGTTCGAATACTTTTGTTACCGACTGTACTCGCTATCGATAATCCTGTTCACAGAAGTGTAAACTGTGATGGCATTCCTCTAGTGCACCCCTAGTGGTGAATCCTAAACCGTCGCCAATTTCCCACTGCGTAATTATAGCGCGTTGACAAACCCTCTGAAATGAACTCCGCTCATTTAAACAATAATATTTCCTTAAAGACATTTTATATATTTTTTTAATTCTCGTTAATGAGCAAATTAAAATAAATTATAAATTAAATTTTTGTAAAAATACTCTTCTGAAAATTTTAATAAATATCCCTAGCGCAGTACTAGGGCGTCGTAAAACTCACTCAGTCGAATTTTTAATGCCACAGCTGTCAGCAAAACTATTGAAGTACACATCCATACATATATATATATATATATATATATATTTTAGTTTGATCTCTAATTTTTACCGTCAACTTACTTTTTCATAAACAACGTAAGTCTAAGGTCATAAGATCATGACTCATAAAATATTTACTTAGCAATAAGTATTAGGTGTACCTGTTATACATAGGAATTATTGCTAGCACTTCAATGATTTTGCTGCCGACTATACATATATTATCCATCAAGAGTAATTCTTTTTTTTTTTTTTTTTTTTTAATTTCTGCAAAATACGAAAAGTAATACACGGTTTGAATTCTTGAATTACGTTTCTTTAAATAATTAAAATCTATCTTGATTTTTGCCAGGGTTGAGTTGAGTTGAGGTGATTGAATTTTTCGTCACCTTAGTGCTACACTGAGGAGAAAGGGCGTCGGTATCACTCCTAAAAAAATATGGGGACGTGCATCACAATTCTGATCTTCCACTGAGGGGACGGGATTATTTCAGGATTAATAATGTGTTTGTATCTAAACAAATATTTTCAATAAATTTTCCATAGCCCTTTAGAATGCAGAAATCGAGGAAAAAAGGCGGAAAATCCGCAGAAAAAAAAGCATGGGGCGAGAAGAAAAAAAAAAAACTCACAGTTTTAAGTGTGTGGAAAAAAAGGGCTAACACCGGAAAGAATAAAAGGCCAGAATTGTCTAGAAATAATCATCGAAGCTCGGGAAGATATCGGGCTTGGGTACCTGAAGCTATCGTCTAGGTTTTCCTTGGTCTCGCCAAACATGTTACATAGCTTAATAGCGATAAACAGCTAAATTGTGATTTTTAATTAACCCAATCTAACCGAACCTAAGAAATAAATCGTTGAAGCGGGAGAGCCATCCCTTCCGTGGAGGTGGAGGATCAAAATTGCGATGGCATGCCCCCGGATAAGCTCTAGGGATGTGTCCCAGACCGTCGCCAATTGCCCATTTGCGCAGCACCAGCGCGTTGTAAAACTCAACCTTTCATCCATCCATTCATCCGTCCTAAAAAATGAACTATCGAAGTGATTACGTTAGTATCCTCAATTTTTTTTTCCTTGGTTCAATAAGGAAAGGGCATGTTTACAAACAAACGCTCCGTCAATCAATCTTTGCCACTCTCGAGTGGCAAAAGATCAACCTGTATTGGTGGAAATGCCAATGTTATGCCACTTTACCTATAACTTGACTGCGAGTAACGTCACCTGCCCTTTCCTTACAGAAAATAGTGAGTATGGAAATTTAAAACCATAGACCTATTATAAGAGTGGACGGAGCATTCCATTATTAAGGTATTAAGGAAATATAAGAAAACGTGCAAAGATGAAACCACGTGAATGTTGAAAAAGGTTACCTTTTTTGGCATTTATCGTTTTATTGGATTTTTTTTGCTTTGAATATAAATATATATTTTATTATTATTATTAAAAAGATACAGCAAGCAAAACTAGTCTAAAACACTAGAGCTGCTGAAATTTATTTTTACTTTGTTATTAAAACTTTCCAACAAAGTTCAAAAGTTTTTATAACTTTGGTTTGTCTATACTCGTTTTAACTCTCATAAATATTCATGCACATTTTTGAAATAATATAAGATATAATATAGTTAAACTAATTCAATTTAGAGAAATAAGTATAGCAGTTATAAGCATTTTATAAAAATAATTACTTAAAAAGAACTAAATAATAAAATATTAAAAAGAATCCTACGTGTGAAATAAAATCCTTATTTTACATACCTTTAGGGTTTTAAAGTACATCTATTTACTATTTCTTGCAATACAATTCTTTTTAAATTCAAAACAATCTAACTTTTAAAGTGAAATAAAAATTTTAAAAAGAACTTTCAAAGAAAAAGGGAAAATATCGTCTGCTTAATAAAAAGCAAAATTTAGAGCATGGGGAGTAAATTTCAATATTGGCCAGTTTGGCTTCCTGTAGATCAACATTCACATGACTTTTTTATGAGTTAACTTTGCACTAAAAAAGGTTGCCATTGTCCCGTCCTCTCTTATAACAGGTCTATGTTTAAAACTGACTGTATGTAGAGCTCTCTTGAACCGATCAGACGAAATTTTAGACTAATGACGTCATACTTTCATGCGTATTTTTTTGTGCTGATATTTTGTATCGTTAACTGTTAAAGCATTTTGGCAACGGATTGAGATTATTTTGTGTTTGCACATTGTAATAAATATGCAAATATTTACAACGGAAATTTTAAATGTTCAAAATAACAAATATAAAATATTCTTTTCTAATATTTCAATTACTTTCATAATTTTAAACTAAAAACGTGTTTTACTATGTAACTTTTAAAAAATCATCAGTGCTCTCATTGTTCAAGTGAAAAGAATGTTTTAACGTTCTTATAAAGTGAGCGATCCATGCTAACTAAAATCCAAGAGTTGTGATTATTGATGTACGGAATGACAGTATTGGTATAAACTTATTTGATTACTTAGATGTTTATGTATGTTTAAGCTAGAAGGTATGTGAATTTTTTTCATTTTGTATAGTATGTGAATTGTTTTTCTAAAATATTTACAAGGTTAATTTACTGTTTATATGCATACCATAACAAATGATTGTTTTGTAAGTGTTTTTAAGTATAATTATTATTATTTATCTAACGGTATTTTTTATAGAGGGGTGAAATAAAATGATATCTTTGAGTGAAGGCTACAATAGACACTAAATTATGACTATGTCTGTGAGAAAATATTTGTTGTTCACTGAATATTATGAATTAAATTGACCCCACCATTGTCCGAAATTTTTTTTATCTTAAGCTCATAGACGTGAGGTGCAGAGTTCAATAACAGGTTGCATCGTAGGTCTAACTGTTGATAGTTTTCTACGGTTTTCTCAGAAACTCACGTAAATATGGGCTAGGAGTATTTAGAAATCCCCCCCTTCAACCACCACCACGGAGGGCATTATCCCCTTAGTTTTAAGCTGTCGTGGCCGCAATGTCCTCCATATTCCCATCAAAATTATACTTCTAAGGGTCACCGAAGCGGAAAAGCCATCCCTTACGTGGAAAATCAAAATTGTGATGGCATGTCTCCGGACATCCTGTACGGGTGAGTCCTAGACCGTTGCCAATTCCCCATTGCGCTGCAGTAGTGTGACGTAAAAACCCAACCAACCAACCAACCATCTCTATTTCATGTCTAAAAATGAAATATATGATTTCTCCGCTGCACATTTATAATACTGTTGCAATTTGCTTTATTCAAAATCAGTTTGCAAGATAAATAGAAATTAAACTTTTATTTTTCAATTATGAAATGGAGTTATAGAGTTATACTATAGAGGTTTTTTTTTTTTTTTATGACAAAAATTACTCAAACGGTTTATACTGTAAGGACTAAATAACCTAAATGGACTCTCATAAGATTTCCTGTATATCTGTGAGACACATTATTTTAAGTATATATTTATATTTCTATACTTTACAAAACTTAATGAACTCTATCTCCCTTTCTAAATTGCGCTGTACTATTTTTAATACTTTCCAACAAGATTGAAAAGTGTTTATGACTTGGGTTTGTCTGTCCGACTGTCTGTCTGTCCGCGCTCTAACTCCCGTAAATATTTATGGAATTTCTTGAAACTGATATATGTTATTCAAGTTCACTATCGGATGTTCCCCATTGAAAATGGAGTTTATACTTCTACTGGTTTGTGTACATGGACTCCCGAAAATAATTCAAAGCCTTGTGTTCTATGAGAGGCATTTCTATAAACGATATTTCCATACCCTTACTGTACACAAATCTTTATGAATTGAAATATGTTATTTAAGTTCACTATCGGATGTTTCCTGTATAAAATGGAGCAAATACCACCACTGATTTGTGTGCAGGGACACACAAAAGTATTCCAAAGCATTGCGTTTTATGAGAGAGATTTCTATAAACTAAATTTTAATAACTTTACTTTGAACGAAAATTTATGAAATTGAAATGTGTTATTTATAAGCACAAAAGAAAATGCTTTGCATAGAATATGGCATGATTAGCATCAGATTTACAGGGTGACACAAAAATGTTCAGTTATATAAAGAGCTATTAATAAATATTTGCTAAAAGTGTACTTTCCTTTACATTAAGCGTTTTTAACACTTTCTAACATTTTTAACACTTCCCAACAAGGTTGAAAAGTGTTAATGACTTCGGTTTGTCTGTCTGTCTGTCCGTCTGTCTGACTCTCCACGCTCTAATTCCCGTAAATATTTGTGGAATTTCTTGAAACTGATATATGTTATTTAAGTTCACTATCGAATGTTCCCTTTTGAAAATGGAGTTTATACTTTTACTGGTTTGTATACAGGAACACCCGAAAGTAGTGCGAAGCATTTGTGTTCTATGAGAGGTATTTCTATAAATCGTATTTTCATACCTTTACTGTAGACATATCTTAATGAAATTTAAATATGTTATTCCAGTTCACTATCGGATGTTCCCTGTTGAAAATGGAGTTTATACCTCTAAAGGTTTGTGTACAGGGGCACCCGAAAGTATTTCAAAGCATTGTGTTCTATGAGAGGTATTTCTATAAATCATATTTTCATACCATTACTGTACACATATCTTAATGAAATTGAAATATGTTATTACAGTTCACTATTGGATTTTTCTTGTTTAAAATGGATTAAATACTAATTCTGTTTTATATACAAGGACACTCAAAAGTATTCTAAAGCACTGCGTTGTATGAGAGATATTTCTATAAGTCAAATTTTAATAACTTTACTTTCCACGATGTTTTAGGAAATTGAAATATGTTATTTATATGCGCAAAAGAATGATTTACATGGAATGTAGCATGATTAGCATTAGATTTATAGGGTGACAAAAACATATTTTGTTATATTAAGATCTATCATTAAAATTTTGCTAGATTTCTACTTTCGTTTACATTAAACGTTTTTAATACTTCCTAACATTTTTACTTTCTTCTATATGTAATATAGAGAAAGTATTGGATTCGCGAAAATTTTCTACCTCCGTTTTTTGACGGATCGACACGTTTTGGGATGTCCTGAATACGAATTGATAGTTTAAAAAAAATGTCTGTCTGTCTGTGGTTTCTTGTTTTCACCGTATCTCACGAAACAATGAATGAAATTCAACCAAACTTCGTATATAGTTAGACCCTGGCGGGGCATTGTGCTGATTAGATTTGGGGATCAATCGCCTAGCAGCTGGCGCTGTGATCGCATTTTATGTAAACTTTTAACATGACAGTATAGGACAAAATTTCGTTCTTTTCACCGTATCTCAGGAACCAATGAATGAAATTCAACCAAACTTGGTATATAATTGGAACCTGACGGGGCATGGTGCTGATTAGATTTGGGGATCATTCGCCCAGCAGGTGGCGCTGTGATCGCAAAATTTCGTATTTTTCACCGTATCTCACGAACCAATGAATGACAATGAACCAAACATGGTATATAGTTGGACCTTGACATGGACTGGTGCTGATTAGATTTGGGGATCAATAGCTCAACAGGTGGCGCTGTGATCGAATTTTATGCAAATTTTTAACATGGCAGCATAGGACAAAATTCCGTATAAATGGGCATAATGAGAGTTATTTTAAACTTGTGATTGTAAAATTAATATGAATTATTGATAATAGTAGTAGTTAACTAGGAAAAAATTTTTGTGCATGTGGGGGCATCGCTTTCCCCCCTGGGTGGGAAGTACCCCCCGGGGGAGTAAATTTTCTCAATGGGATATCTTTCATAAGATCTTGTTGATAATAGTAGTAGTTAACTAGGAAAAAATTTTTGGGCATGTGGGGGGCATCGGTCCCCCCCACAGGGGGGGGGGGCAAAGTTTCAAGATGGGTGCCTTTCGAAAGGTCTCGTCAATACCTTTAAAACGAATGGCTGAACCATAACTCTGTGATAATTTAAAACAAAGTTATCGATTTTTTTTACTTTTAACGAAAAAAAACTTTTGAAAAAAATGGTATTTTTTTTTTCACGAAATTTAACCAAACTTGTTATTTAGTTGGCCCCTGACATAAACTGGTGCTGATTACATTTGGGGATCAATCGCTCAACAGGGGGCGCTGTGATCGCATGTTTTCTAAATTTTTAACATGGCAGTATAGGACAAAATTTCGTATAAATGTACATAATGAGAGTTATTTTTAACTTGCGATTGTAAAATTAATATGAGTTATTGATAATAGTAATAGTTAACTAGGAAAAAATGAAGATGGATATCTTCCGAAAGATCTCGTCAATACCTTTAAAATGAATGGTTGAACTATAAATCTGTGATAATTTAAAACAAAGTTATCGATGTTATCGATTTTTTTTTTTAAGTATTGTTACTGATTGAATATGTATAGGAAAATATAGAAGAAAGTCTTGTGGTGGTCACAACATACTAGTTTAAGAGTGAATATGATATCAATTTGTGAATCTGCCCGTCTGTCCGTCTGCCCGCGCTATAACTCCCGTAAATATTTATGGAATTTTTTGAAACTGATATATGTTATTCAAGTTCCCTATCGGATGTTTCGTATTGAAAATGGAGTTTATACCTCTACTGGTTTGTGTACAGGGACACCCGAAAGTATTTCAAAGGATTGTGTTCCATGAGAGGTATTTCTATAAACCATATTTTCATACCTTTACTGTACAATATCTTCATGAAATTGAAATATGTTATTCAAGTTTAATATTGAAAATGCAGTGTATACCTCTATTTTAAATAGATATATAAAATATGATTTTTTAGATAGAAAATTTTCCTATATAAAATAGATTACATACCACCACTAGTTCATGTACAGGGACACTCAAAAGTACTCCAAAGTATTGCGTTCTTTGTGAGATATTTCTATAAATCAAATTTTAATAACTTTACTTTCCACGAAGTTTTAGGAAATTAAAATATGTTATTTACATGCACAAAAGAATGCTTTCCATAGAATATAGCATGGTTACCATTAGATTTGCAGGGTGACACAAAAATATTCAGTTATATTAAGAGCTATTAATAAAAAATTGCTAGAATTGTACTTTAGTTTACACTAAGCGTTTTTGACACTTTCTATCATTCTTTTAGTGTGAATATAATTTAAATTTGTGTATATGTCTGACTGATCTCCTGTCCGTCGGTCTGTCTCTCTGTCTGTTTTCTGGGCTCTAATTCCCGTAAATATTTATGGAATTTTTTTAAACCGAGATATTTTATTGAATTTCACTCTCGGATGTTCCCTATTGAAAATGGAATGGATACCTCTTCTGGTTTGTGTACAGGGACACCCAAAATTATTCGAAAGCATTGCGTTCTATGGGAGGAGTTTCTATAAATCACATTTTAATACCTTTAATGTATAGAAACTTTA
Source organism: Salticus scenicus (assembly GCA_963930645.1). Taxonomy (NCBI): domain Eukaryota; kingdom Metazoa; phylum Arthropoda; class Arachnida; order Araneae; family Salticidae; genus Salticus; species Salticus scenicus. Next base: position 260,684,674 of record OZ005656.1, on the reverse strand, counting down.
ATGAAATTTTAATATGTTATTCAATTCCCGATCGGGTGTTTCCTATGTAATGTAGAGTACATTTCTAACTGGTTTGTGTACAGGGGCACTTCAAAGCACTCCAAAGCATTGTGTTATGAGAGTTATTTTTATAAACCAAATTTTAATAATTTTATCTTCGACAAAGCTTAATGCAATTGAAATATATTATTCGTATGCACAAAAGAGTGTGCCTTCTATGTAATATAGTATGGTTAGCATTAGATTTACAGGGTCACACAAAAATAATCAGTTACATTAAGAGGTATTAATAAAAATTTGCTGGAATTGCACTTTTGTTTACATTAGCGTTTTAACACTTTCTTATAATTTTAGTGGGAATATGATTTCAATTTGTGCATCTGTCTGTCCGATTGTCTACCTTTCTATCTCTTTGTCTCCGGCTCCTATCATCCGTGAATATTTTGAGAATTTTTTAAAAATGATACAATCATGTTCCCTATGTAATGTTCCCTATATAAAATGTCATTAATAGATCCTGTACAATTAGTTTGTTTATAGGGACAACAACAACAACAATAAAAATAAAGCTAATGTATTACATTTTAGGACAGAATTTTTTAAAAGTTATATTTAAAAAACTTTCTGCTACAAAAATCTTAAAAGCATTGACATGTATTATTAATATTCTAAAATACTGTTTTGTACAGAATATGATATGATTAACTCTCAGCTTTACAGGGCTACAGTAAACTATTCAGATAGTTAAAAAGCTGTAATTATAATATAACGGCTGCATTTTCTTTTGCGTTAAGCCTTTTTAACATTATCCAAAATGCTTAAGAGTAATTTTAAAATCAGTTAGTCTATCTGTATGTTTTTCAGTCTCTCTGTCTGCTTTGCGATAACGTAGGCAAAGAATATTAATAGTTATTCTATACAACAATTGCGTGCAGTTGGAAAGTGTTGTTAATCAATGCGTACTTCATGATTTTTCTTTCTTGTTTTTAGTGAATAAGGAATCATCATTTTAGTTAATTATGCTTTACATAACCGGCATATTTTCCTTATACACTATGGGATAAATGCAAATTTGTTTAATATAAATTTTATTTATTTCATTTTATTTTAGAATATCTGATGCGTATACAAATATTACACTATACAGTACTGGCCAGAATGGATGACTCACCACAAAAAACTGATGTTTATGAATGCACAAGAATAATTTCATTTAACAAAGTATTTATTTTATGGGAATTATTAAGTTTAGTTATATAAGCACAGTATACATACATAATTGAGAAAGTGTTCAATATTTGATGTAGAAACTTTTTTTTTTTGCAAATACAGCTTGGATATGATCAGGCATGGAAATATATAATTTTTCGCAATAGTCTGGTGTAATTTCTGTAATTCACACTTGTTCTACAGTTTCTTTTAAATCTGAAAGTGAAGTGGGATTACTACGCTCAGCAACTTTGCGCTTTAAAATTACCCAACAGTTCTCGATTGGGTTTAGATCAGGGGAATTTCCGGGCAACGGCGCAAGGATCTGAAACTCCTGCATTGCAATCCATGTCTTAACAGATTTAGTCTGGCGGCAAGATGCTCCATCATGTTGGAAGTTTGTGCACTGGTTGATATTTATAAACGGTGGTAACTTCTCTTTTAGCACATCGAGATAAACAGTTCCATTAATTGATGTGCCTTCAGGCATGAACCACAATCCACATCTTCTTCTGGCACAAATGGCTCCCCAGACCATGAGTTTTGCAGCATTCTTCACTGTGGGAATAATGTAGCGTTGACAGTCTCTTTTATTGGGAGGCCATCGTATGTTTCTACAAAATGCATAAAATTGCGATACTTGAGTCTCGTCCGAAAACATCACATGTTTCCATTGCTGCGCAGTCCAACCCTGATACTTTTTACAAAATGTCAGTCGGACAGCAATGTTTTTGGCAGACAATTTATGCTTCTTAGCAGGCTTGTAGGACTTTAAATTGGCATTGAATATCCTCCTACGGATTGTCCTTTGGCTAGGGATATTAACATCGTTTGGTAAACCAGCTTCGATTGCTTTCGCTGATTTTCTGGGTGACTTCTTCGCTGCCAAAATTATGGACTCATCCATATGCGCTTGCTTGTGCTCTTGTGACGACCTTTTGGCTTTGAATATCCATAATTTCCGGTTGTTTTGAAATTACTTATAGACCAAATTGTAATCTGGCAATTGTAATCTGGCAGCAATTTCCCGAGTACTATAACCTTCTTCGCTCAGAATCTTTATTTGTGCATGCATTTTGCGTGAAATTCTTTTAACAGGCATTTTTATATTATTTCACCCTTCTGAAAAATTTTTTACATCAACACACGGCGAACACAACTAATAAAATAACGAAATGCCAAGCAAGAACACCTGCATTTTTGCAGATAGCCAAAACGAACATCTGGCGCCAATACGTCACTATGAGTGGAAAAGAACAAGTGAGTCATCCATTCTGGCCAGTACTGTATACAAGGCTACACAAAAGTAATATTTTTAATGTTATATTTGTAGAAATCTATATAAATAAAAGTGTAAATGTTTGTTTGTTTAAAATCTACGAATGATCTTCACCGACTTTTTTGAAATTTTGTCGCAATGTTGCTTTCAAATACGCGCGTGTTTTCTATTTACACAGTTTTGCTAAATTCCACCCTTTGCCCTTTTCCAAACAGGAAGGATAAAAAAAAAATAATAATAATCGTTTACAAGCGTAAAAGGTTTACCCAGTTGCTTTGAAATTCTCACACAATATTGCATTCGAATACGTGCTTGTTTTTTGAAATCTCACCCCCCCCCACTCCTCGATTTTCCGAAATAACGCCCTTTTTAACACTTTCCAACAAGGTTGAAAAGTGTTAATGACTTCGGTTTGTCTGTCTGTCTGTCCGCGCTCTAACTCCCGTAAATATTTATGGAATTTCTTGAAACATGTATACGTTTTTTAAGTTTACTATCGGACGTTCCCTATTGAAAATGGAGTTTATACCTCAACTGGTTTGTGTACAGGGACACCCTGTACACAAACCCGAAAGGAACACCCGAAAGTATTTCAAAGCACTGTGTTCTATGAGAGGTATTTCTATAAACCATTTTTTCATACCTTTACTGAAGACATATCTTAATGAAATTGAAATATGTTATTCAAGTTCACTATTGGATGTTTCCTGTATAAAATGGAGGAAATAACACCATCGGTTTATGTACAGGGACACTCAAAAGTATTCCAAAGCATAGCGCTCTATGAGAGATATTTCTATAAATCAAATTTTAATAACTTTACTTTCCACGAAGGTTTAAAAAATTGAAACATGTTATTGATATGAACAAAAGAACGCTTTGCGTAGAATATAGCATGATTAGCATTAGATTTACAGGGTGGCACAAAAATATCCAGTTATATTAAGAGCTATTAATAAAAAATTGCTAGAATTGTACTTTCGTTTACGTTAAGCGATTTTAATACTTTCTAACATTTTTTAAGTGTGAATATGATTTTAGTTTTGTGTATCTGCCTGTCCGCCTGAGCTCTAACTCCCGTAAATATTTATGGAATTTCTTATAACTGATATATGTTATTGAAGTTCACTATCGGATGTTCCCTATTGAAAATAGAGTTAATACGGCTAATGGTTTGTGTACAGGTACACTCGAAAGCATTTCAAAGCATTGTGTTCTATGAGAGGTATTTCTATAAGCCATATTTGCATGCCTTTACTGTAGACATATCTTAATGAAATTGAAATATCTTATTCAAATTTACTATTGGATGATTCCTGTATAAAATGAAGGAAAATTTCATGTGAATAAATAGAATTAAATTTAAAAAAAAATTAAAGCCTTTTTCTATTAGCTTGATTCGCACTAAAAGGTATGTAAAGATTAAAATGAACTGTTTCCACCTAAATCTCACACTTTATTTCATTCAAAAAAATCTTAATTATCGTGTCGAAAAACTGTTTGCACCACTGGATTTAGAAAAATTGCCCCTTTCATTTGGTACCGAATTTGTAACGAGCCACGTACTTTTTAAAATGACTGAAATGAATTAAAATGGAGTCAAGAAATTAAAATGGAGTGTCACCTAAATTTCATACTTTAGTTAATTTTTAAAAATCTAATTGTCTTATCGAAAAATTATTTGAACCCTTTCATTTGGTACCGAATTTGTAACAATAGAACTGACATTTCCAATTTATATTCCAATTTTTCTGTTTTTAACCCAGATTCGGCAGTAGGTTTATGACAGAAAATGTAATCTAAAAAAAATAATAATAAACGAAAAATTCATCTTACATTTCCTATTGGTCACATGTGTTATAAATGTCCAATAAAATTGTAACTTTTCTGTATCCACCTGAGTTTCATACTTTAATTAATTTCAAAAAATCTAATTGTCGTGTCAAAAAACTGTTTGCACCCCTGGATTAATTGCCCCTTTTATTGGGTATCGAATTTGTAACGATATGACTGATATTTCTAATTGCCGAAACGTCAGTGGAAGCCGTCTGTTGAGACTCAAAACGGTTTTGGGTTCTGTCTGTGTGTTTGTCTGTCTGTCGGTCCTGTTTAAACGGCGGCAAAAATCACACTACTGACTTGAAATTTGGAACACATGTTCATGAGCGTCACGGGATCAGCTGTATAGTTTTGGGTGTGTATTCCATTTGTAGTTCTTGTACAGGAAACGCCAAAGTTTTACTTATCGGAAGAATTTGTATGTCGCGCGATAGCGGCCGGAAAAATCATGATATTGACTTTCAATTTGGTACACATATTCATGAGCCCAATGGATGGGCATGTATGTTTTAGGTGTGTATTACATTTGTATAGTGTAGTTTCTGGTGTGTATTACATTTGTAGCTCGTGTACAAATCGGGACACGGGCTCGGGACACGCCAAAAATTTTTCTTATCATTACGGCCTATGCGAAGAATTTGTGTGTACCGCGATAGCCACCTCAAAAATCAAGCTATTGACTTGCAATTTTTGCTGAAACATCAGTGGAGGGCCTCTGTTCAGACTGAAAAATTATTTCGGGTTCCGTCTGTGTGTGTGTGTGTCTGACTGTCTGTCTTTCTGTCTTTCTGTCTGTCGCGCGATAGCAGTCGCAAAATTTACGCTACGGACTTGAAATTTTGTACACATGTTCATGAGCCCCACGAAATCAGCTGCATAGTTTTGCGTGTGTATTCCATTTGTAGTTCGTGTTCAAGGACACGCCAAAGTTTTACTTATCTTTATGGCCTACGGGAAAAATTTGTATGTACCTTGATAACGGCCGCAATAATCACGCTAGTGACTTGCAATTTGGTACACGTATGCATGAATCCAACAGAATTAGGTGTATAGTTTTAGGTATGCATTCCATTTGTAGTTCGTGTACAGGGACAAGCCAAAGTTTTTCTTATCATTACGGCCTATTGTAAGAATATGTATATACCGCGATAGCCACCGCAAAAGTCAAGCTATTGACTTACAATTTGGTACACATATTTATGAATTACAGAGAATTTTAGTGTATAGTTTTGGGTGTGTATTCCATTTGTAGTGTCTTACGTGCTGTATAGATATAGTAATTATTCTGCAGAGCTCCAAAAAGAATTTTCGTACATTATGTATTATGCGTGGAAGCTAATGAAAGTTTATTTCCATCACTGTTGTACTGATGTTGTATAGAAAAAAGCAAATATTCAACAGCGATTGAGCAGCAGAAGCCTCTTCTCCTTAATCATTTACAAATAAATTGTTCACTTTTATCTCACTTATTATAACTGCGTTTTAAATATCAGTGCTTATTCCACAAAGAACTGCAGAACAATCTTTTTTTTTTTTTTTTTTTTTTTTTTTATGTCATTTGTATGAAAAATGACTTTATAACTGATCAAGGCATCATAATTGTTATTATATATCTATGTATAAAAAGGCAAACATGAAATTTTTCGTGTACGTTTAACACATTAATTATGGTATTTAAGCATTGAAAGTGGCATCCTTCGAAAGGTATGATTAAACAAATTTGCATAATACAAAAATAATTTTTTTTTACGATGTCAAGAAGGTATTTAAAAATATTTTTATGTTTCATGCACTTTTTCACTTTATACATGTACAATTTTGGAAAAACAAATTCATAAAGAAGAAAATTGTTAAATTCGTTAAATCTGGCAATTTCTTAAAGCTCAATTAAAACTATAGGTACAGTAATTTGTACAGATGTAACATCACTATACTCTTGACTACATTTTTTTTATTCTAAGAGACAACAGCCATTAGAGTGGTAGAAGTTTCAGTGAATGAGTGGTAGATCTAATGTTTATACAATTGAACATGTACGTGAATTAAAAAAGGATTTGATTTTTGAAATTTCTATATTCTTTTTTGAGTTTTTTAAGACTAATTTCTTTCTTTTCTTTTTTTTTTTCTTGTTTGTGTGTGTGATTTAAATCAGCTCTAATTTCAAGACATATTTTTAAACTAAAACATCATGCATTTCAATTAATTGAAATTGACTACTTATTTAAAAAAAAAAAAAAATATTCCTATATCATCTGCATATATAAGAAAATATAAGATTCGGAGAAACTTTTGATTTCCGGTTTTGATGAATTTACATGTTATGAGATTTCCTTGCATTTCAATTAACTGAAATTGTCGATTTATTAAATAAAAAAAAATGAATTTATTACTAGCTTCTGCATACAAAAGAAGAAAATAGAAAATACGGAAAAATTTCAATTTCTGGTTTTCAATGAATATACACGTTTTGAGATTTCCTTGCATTTCAATTAAGTGAAATTAACTACCTATTTATAAAAAAAGTGGATTTTTTTATTCTATCTTCTGCATATATAACAAGCAAGTTTAAGATTCAGAAAAAATTTAGATTTCTCATTTTCGATGAAGTTGCATGTTTTTAGATATCACTCAAACGCAATATGACCATTTTAAGAAAATATATGTCTTTTTGAACTTCCTGAACAAATAGACAAAATTTACCGAATTTCATATTTGGTTAGACCTTGGTTTGAATTGGCGCTGATTAGATTTTGGGATATATCACCCAACAGCAGGCGTTTTCACGTTGATATTTTCTCTTATTTCAGGAAAGACTAAGCATCTACAGTGATCCAAAAATAGAGATATACAAAAAGTAAAACTCGGATAATTCAGTCTGAGTACCCATCGGGCAACAAGTGTTGCTTTTAAATTGCAATTTAATCCCATTCTGAATGTCGTCGAGTTTCGACCAATTGGTGATACTTATATTCATTAATGTTAAAAGGATTATATATACTTCTTTTACATGGCTTTATATAACATTCAAATTAATTGCATAATTAATAGTACACTTTATTATATTGATCTCTATATATCAGAATCTAACTAATAAAAATAGAGCAATATATTTTTTGAAGCGAAAGAAAAGATTTGTAAAATGTTCTGTGGTACCCAAAATTAATATTATATTATGTCCTAGCAAACCCGTGCGAAATTTTTGCACTTTATTAATTTTCTTTAATTACCTTTAAATTTTTAACTCATCAATATTATATCATTTTCACCACCTAATTCAAACTTTAGTTCACAAGAAGCCAAATAATTACTAGAAGTAAATAAATATTGTACAATAATGAAACCAAAATCATTCAAAGAAAGGTTTTTAAATAAAATTAATGGTTCACGACCCAGTTTTCTTACTTATACAGGGAGTACAGTTTTAGTATAGGTTTTCTACGACACCTTTTGTCGCCATGTTGGCGATGACTTTTTATTAATTTTGGCATATTTAAAAAAAAAAAACGAATTCTTGTTTTGATTATATTTTATATGATTGTGTTTTTTAGTCACTTTATAATAATATTATTCATTCTGTTTATATTTTTAAAATAATGCTAGTTTTAAAATGACGCTTGCAAAGATTCTGAAAAAACATTTCTTAAAAATGCATTTTTCCGTAAAATAAGGCCATCCGGCAAATGTCGCCACTTTTTCTTATTATTTCACTGAGCTGAGTCCGCGTGCTTAAATAATGTTTATTTTTAAATATTTTTTATCTTCGCGTATTTTATTAATTACACCACTATCGTATCGTTTCGAAAAAGATAATCGTAACTGGTCCACGTTAGAGAAATATTTCATAGATTGTGTAATATTTAGAAAGAGCTTTTGAATGTTCTAAACACGCTGTTTTTTAAATTTCTCTCAACTGGTCTTTAAGCATATTTATTAATGTTAAAGATTATACATATATATATCTTTTACACACAGTTATATAACATTCATAATAATTATAGAATAATTATTTTATTTTATTATATTCATTTTTATATATCAGAAAACTACTACCATAAAAATAATGAATGGCATTTTCTTTAGTATAATTTTTTTTTTTTTTTTTTTTGTAAAACTTTCTGAGTTTACAAAAATTAATATTATTTTATGTATTCTGTAAGAGACAGAAGGAGTTATTAAATGCTGTATTCCGATGATATTCAAAATTTTTGCAAACTGCTCACAGTGCATATTTATTAAAATTAAAGAGGTCATATATAACACTTTCATACTGTGTTATACAACATTTATGATAATAACATATTAAATAATGCAGTTTATAATAATGATCTCTCTATAACGGAAGGCTGATAAATAATAAAATATAAATATTTCCTTCAACCCCCCCCCCCCCCCCCCAAAAAAAAAATAAATAAATAAATAAATAAATAAATAAATAAATAAATAATAAAAGAGTTTTGGAATATGTTCTCTGCTCCCCTAAATAGAAATTATTCTATGTATATTGTAATAGTCAGAAAGAGGTATTGAAACTTTTTCTTAGCTTCTCATAAGGCCTATTTTTAAAAGTTAAGGAGATTATATATAATCTTTTATATGTCAATATAACATTCATAAATGTATACTAAATATTATATTTTATTATATTAATCTCTATATATCAAAACCCAAATAAATAATAAATTATAAAATATATTTTCTTTAGCTTAAGAGTTTTACAAAATGTTTTGTTCTCCGAAAAGTAACAATTATGTGTTATGTAATACTCAGAAAGAGTTTTTGAATGTCGTATCACGCTCGTTTTAAAATATTTTCTCAACTGTTCATAGAACAAATTTATTAATTTTAAAACAGATTATATGTATCTACTGTACGGAGTTATATAACATTCATAATTGATACATACATATTTTTGCATTTTATCTCTATATACTGAAAGCGTACTTTTATTTAAATGATGAATCATATTTCCTTTTGTATAAAGAATTTTTCAAAATGCATAATATTATCAAAACTGATATTACATTATGTATTTTCTGTAATAATCAGAAAGCTTTATTAGATGTTGTATCCAGCTTTTTTTTTTTTTTTTTTTTTTTTTTTTTTTTAATTTTCCTAAACTAGTCATAGAACATATTTATTAATTTTGAAGAGATTACAGTAAAGCATCGTTTATATGTCTTTTACATTTATACGTCCTTTTAGGGACGTCCCGATTCATTCCTATTCATTTTAATGTAAAAAATCTCCGTTTATACCCCGCTAATATCGGTTATATGTCTTTTCCCCTACTAAAATTCCCAAAATATCTCGACCTGTCATTATTTTGCATTCTAAATAAGGCGGATGTTTTCTAGAAAGCATTTTAAAAAGGGGAATACAGGAAAGGTCGAAAAATAGTGATTAAAGAATCAATTGAATTCACAGTAGAATTTTTAATACTCACAGACAAGCAGAAAATCAGACGAACGTTAAAGATTTTTAATGTTATTAAATAACTATATGTATGAACGTATATCATATGCTTGATATTAAAGATATTCAATATATATAATTAATATTCAAAATGTATTCATTCCGTTCTTAAGAAATTTATTATAATACTCAATATATGATACATGTAATTAGTATTCAGTCATGCATTAATAGTATGATTTTTATCACATTTTATAACAAATCATTTTTCGTAATTAATTATTGTTTTAAAAAAGTATAATATACATTTACTAACTTAAGAAACTTTATTAATTAGTATTTTCGTATAAATTTTGCTTAAGTGTCATTCAATTTGTATAGTAATCAAAGTGTTATTATTAAAATTTCGATTATACGTCTTTTCATTTATACGTCCTTTTACGTCAGTCCCTTGAAAGACATAAAAACAGTGCCTTAGTGTACATTTTTTTTTTTTTTTTTTTTTTTTTTTTTTTTTTTTTTAATACGACGTTATATGACATTCCTAATAATTACATACATTCTTGAATTTTATTATATTTATATAACAGAAGGCTACTAATATGAAATATATGAATAATATATATTTTTTTTTCTATAACAAATTCTTACAAAATGATCAACGCTATATCAAAAATGATATTTTACGTATTGTGCCTAATAATTACATATAGTCTTGCATTTTATTATATTTATCTCTATATATCAGATGCAAACTAATAAAAAAAAATGAATTTTTTCCTTTCTGTAACAAATTTTTACAAAGAGGTTAATGATACATCAAAAACTGATATTATTTTATGTATTGTGCAATAGTAAAAAAGAGCTATTGAATGTTGTATCACGCTGTTTTTCAAAATTTTCTTCAACTGCTCATAGAACAAATTTACTAATTTTAAAGAGATTATACGTATCTCTATAATACGTCGTTATATAACATTCATAATAATTACCAATAAACTTTTGAATTTTATTATATTTATCCCTTCATATCAGAAGCCTACTTATATTAAAATGATAAATGACATTTTGTATTGTAAAACACATTTTTGCAAAATGCTTAATACTATCGAAAATTGACATTCACTTATATATTGTGAAATAGTACTGAAAGAGTTATTGAATGTTGTATCGCGCTGCTTTTCAAAACTTTGCTTAACTGCTCATAAAGCAATTTTATCAATCTTAAAGAGAAAATATGTATCTCCTTTATGCGACGTTGTACAACATTCATAAAAATTACCTAAAAATATTTCCATTTTATAATATTTCTCTCTGTATATCAAAAAACTTCTTTTAAAAAACATGAAGAATGAGTTTTTTTTTTTTTCTATAACAAATTTTTACAAAATGCTGAATGCTGTATAAAATTTATATTATTTTATGAACTGTGCAATAATAATGAAAAAGTTACTGAATGTTGTATCACGGTATTTTTCAAAAGGTTCTTCAACTGCTCATATAGCAAATTTGTTAAATTTAAAGCTATTACACATATCTCTATTATACGGCGTTATACAACATTTATAATAATTACCTATAATTTTTTCCATTTAATATATATTTATCTCTGCATATCGGAAGCTAACTTACCTTAAAATGATGAATGTCATTTTGTATTGTATAACGCATTTTTGCATAATGCTTAGTGCTATATCAAAAACATATACTATTTTATGTATTGTGCACTAATAATGAAAGAGCTATTGAATGTTGTATCACGCAGTTTTTTTTTTCTTCAACTGCTCATAAAGCACATTTATCAATATTTAAAGAGATTATATGTATCTCTATTAAACGTCGTTATAGAACTATCATAATAATTATCTAAAAATGTTTCAATTTTAATATATTTATCTCAGCATATCAAAAGCATACTTATATAATATTGAAGAATGACATTTTATTTTCTATAAAAAAATTTTACAAAATGCTAAGTACTATATCAAACACTGATATTTTATGCACTATGCAATAACAAGGAGTTATTGAAGGTTGTATCATGCTGTTTTTCAAAAATTTCCACAACTGCTCATAGAGCAAATTTATTAATTTTTAAGATATTATACGTATCTCTATTATACGGCGTTATACAACAATCATAATAAATGCCTATAATTTTGCATTTCATTATATTTATCACTGTTCATCAGGAGCCTACATATTTAAAAATGAATGAAATTTGTATTGTATAAAAAAAAATTTCACAATGGTTAGAGCTATATCCAAAACTGATATTATATTATGTACTGTGCAATAATAATGAAAAAGCTATTGAATGTTGTATCACGCTGTTTTTCAAATTTTTCCTCGACTGCTCCTATAGCAAATTTATTAATTTTAATGAGATTATATATATCTCTATTATATGGCGTTATACAACATTCATAATATTTACCTAGAAATTTTTGAATTTCAATATATTTATCTCCGCATATCAGAAGCCTACTTCTATAAAAATGACTGTATAGTATATTGAATTTTTCATAATGCTTAGTGCTATATTAAAAACGGATACTATTTTATGTATTGTGCATTAGTAATGAGAGAGCTATTGAATGTTGTATCACGCTGTTTTTCAAAATTTTCCTCGAATGCTCCTATAGCAAATTTATTAATTTTAAAGAGATTGTACAATACAGCGTCATAGAACATTCATAATAATCACCTATAAATTTTTTGCATTTCATTATATTTCTCTATGCTTATCACAAGCATACTTATATAACAATGAAAATCAGGAATGATATTTTCTATTGTATAACAAATTTTTACAAAATGCTAATGGCTATATCAAAAGCTGATATTTTATGCACTCTGCAATAATGTTATTCAATGTTGTATCACGCTGTTTTTTAAAGTTTTCCTCAACTGATGATAGAGCAAATTTATTAATTTAAAAGAGATTATATGTATCTCTATTATACGGCGTTATACAACATTGTAAAAATTAACTAAAAATTTTTGCATTTCATTATATTTATCTCTGTATATCAGGAGCCTACTTATATAAAAATGATGAATAACATTTTGTATTACATAAAAAAAAATTTTACATTGCTTAGTGCTATATCAAAAACTGATATTATTTCATGTACTGTGCAATAATAATGAAAAATTTATTAAATGTTGTATCAAGCTGTTTTTCAAAATTTTCTTCAATGCTCATAGAGCTAATTTATTAATTTGAAAGAGATTATATGTATCGCTATTATACGGCGTTACACAACATTCACAATAATTACCTAAAAATTCTTGAATTTTTTTATATTTAACTCTGCTTATCAGAAACCTACTTATATGAAAATGAACAATGACATTTTCTTTCCTATAATAAATTTTTATAAAATGCTGATTGCTATATGAAAAATTTATATTACTTTATGTAATGTGCAATAGTAATGAAAGAAATATTGAATGTTGTATCCCGCTTTTTTTCAAAATTTTCCATAACTGCTCAAAGAGCAAATTTATTAATGTAAAAGAGATTATATGCATCTCTATTATACAGCGTTATACAACATTCATAATAATTAACTAAAAATATTTCCATTTTATTTTATTTCTCTCAGCATATCAGAAGACTTCTTTTATAAAAGAAAAGAATAATTTTTTTTTTTTTCTTTCCTATAACAAATTTTTACAAAATGCTAAATACTGTATAAAACTGATATTATTTTATGAACTGTGTAATAATATTGAAAAAGTTATTGAATGTTTTATCACGCTGTTTTTCAAAATTTCTGCAACTGCTCATAGAGCAAATTTGTTAATTTTAAAGATATTATAAGTATCTCTATATAACGGCGTTGTACATATTACCTAAAATAATTATCTATAATTTTTTCCATTTCCTTATATTTATCTCTGCATATCAGAAACTAACTTACCTTAAAATGATGAATGACGTATTGTATTGTATGACAAATTGTTCACAATGCTTAGTGCTATATCAAAAACTGGTATTCTTTTATGTATTGTGTATTAGTAATGAAAGAGCTATTGAATGTTGTATCACGCTGTTTTTCAAAATTTTCCTCGACTGCTCCTATAACAAATTAATTAATTTTAAAGAGATTATATATATCTCTATAATACAGCGTTATAGAGCATTCACAATAATCACCTAAAAATTTTTTGCATTTCATTATATTTCTCTATGTTTATCAGAAGCGAACTTATATAAAAATGAAAATCAGAAATGACATTTTCTATTTTATAACAAATTTTTACAAAATGCTAATGGCTATATCAAAAACTGATATTTTATGCACTCTGCAATAATGTTATTCAATGTTGTATCACGCTGTTTTTTAAAGTTTTCCTCAACTGCTCATAGAGCAAATTTATTAATTTAAAAGAGATTATATGTATCTCTATTATACGGCGTTATACAACATTGTAAAAATTATCTAAAAATTTTTGCACTTCATTATATTTATCTCTGTATATCAGGAGCCTACTTATATAAAAATGATGAATAACATTTTGTATTGTATAAAAAAAATTTTTACATTGCTTAGTGCTATATCAAAAACTGATATTATTTCATGTACTGTGCAATAATAATGAAAAAGTTATTAAATGTTGTATCAAGCTGTTTTTCAAAATTTTCTTCTACTGCTCATAAAACAAATTTATTAATTTAAAAGAGATTATATGTATCTCTATTATACGGCGTTATACAACATTGTAAAAATTACCTAAAAATTTTTGCACTTCATTATATTTATCTCTGTATATCAGGACCCTACTTATATAAAAATGGTGAATAACATTTTGTATTGTATAAAAAAAATTTTTACATTGCTTAGTGCTATATCAAAAACTGATATTATTTACTGTGCAATAATAATGAAAAAGTTATTAAATGTTGTATCAAGCTGTTTTTCAAAATTTCCTTCTACTGCTCATAGAGCAAATTTATTAATTTAAAAGAGATTATATGTATCTCTATTATATGGCGTTATACAACATTGTAAAAATTACCTAAACATTTTTGCACTTCATTATATTTATCTCTGTATATCAGGAGCCTACCTATATAAAAATGATGAATAACATTTTGTATTGTATAAAAAAAAATTTTACATTGCTTAGTGGTATATCAAAAACTGATATTATTTCATGTACTGTGCAATAATAATGAAAAAGTTATTAAATGTTGTATCAAGCTGTTTTTCAAAATTTTCTTCTACTGCTCATAGAGCAAATTTATTAATTTAAAAGAGATTATATGTATCTCAATAATACGGCGTTATACAAGATTTGTAATAATTACCTAAAAAATTTTGCATTTTATTATATATCTTACTATATATAGGGAGCCTACTTATATAAAAATGATGAATGACATTTTGTATTGTATAACAAATTTTTCATAATGCTTAGTGCTATATCAAAAACTGATATTATTTTATGTATTGTGTATTATTAATGAAAGAGCTATTGAATGTTGTATCACGCTGTTTTTCAAAATTTTCCTCCACTGCTCCTATAAAAAGTTTATTAATTTTAAAGAGATTATATATATCTCTATTATATGGCGTTATACAACATTCATAATATTTACCTAGAAATTTTTTAATTTCATTATATTTATTTCCGCATATCAGAAGCCTACTTCTATAAAAATGACTGTATAGTATATTGAAATTTTCATAATGCTTAGTGCTATATCAAAAACTGATACTATTTTATGTATTGTGCAAAGAGATATTGAATGTTGAATCACGCTGTTTTTCAAAATTTTTCTCGACTGCTCCTATAGCAAATTTATTAATTTTAAAGAGATTATATATATATCTGTATAATACAGCGTTATAGAACATTCATAATAATTACCTAAAAAATTTTTGCATTTCATTATATTTATCTATGCTTATCAGAACCTACTTGTATGATAATGAAGAATGACATTTTTTTTCTATAACAAAGTTTTACAAAATGCTGAATGCTGTATAAAACTGACATTATTTTATGAACTGTGTAATAATAATTAAAAAGTTATTGAATGTTATATCACGCTGTTTTTCAGAATTTTCTACAATGCTCATAGAGCAAATTTATTATTTTTAAAGAGATTATATGTATCTCCATTATAAAGCGTTATACAACATTCATAATAAATATCTAAAAATGTTTCCATTTTATTTTCTTTCTCTATGCATATCAGAAGCCCTCTTTTACAAAAATGAAGAATGACATTTTTTTTTTCTATAACAAATTTTTACAAAATGCTAAATTCTATATAAAAATCTGATATTATTTTATGTACTGTGCAATAATAATGAAAATTTTATTGAATGTTGTATCACGCAGTTTTTCAAAAAAAATGTTCAACTGCTCATAGAGCAAATTTGTTAATTTTAAAGAGATTATATGTATTTCAATTATGCGTTATTATAGAACTATCATAATAATTGTATAAAAATGTTTCCATTTTAATATATTTTACTCTGCATAACAAAAGCCTACTTATATAAAGTTGAAGAATGACATTTACTTTTTTATAACAAATTTTTACAAAATGCTAATGGCTATATCAAAAACTGATATTTTATGCACTCTGCAATAATAATGAGTTATTCAATGTTGTATCACGCTGTTTTTCAAAATTTTCCTCAACTGCTCATAGAGCAAATTTATTAATTTAAAAGAGATTATATGTATCTCTATTATACGGCGTTATACAACATTGTAAAAATTAACTAAAAATTTTTGCATTTCATTATATTTATCACTGTATATCAGGAGCCTACTTATATGAAAATGATGAGTGACATTTTGTATTTTATAGAAAAAAAAATTACATTGCTTAGTGCGATATCAAAAACTGATATTATTTCATGTACTGTGCAATAATAATGAAAAAGTTATTAAATGTTGTATCACGCTGTTTTTCAAAATTTTCTTCAATGCTCATAGAGCTAATTTATTAATTTGAAAGAGATTATGTGTATCTCTATTATACGGCGTTATACAACATTCACAATAATTACCTAAAAATTCTTGCATTTTATTATATTTAACTCTGCTTATCAGAAACCTACTTATATAAAAATGAACAATGACATTTTCTTTCCTATGACAATTTTTTACAAAGTGCGGAATGCTCTATGAAAAATTTATATTACTTCTGTTGTGCAATAATAATGAAATCACGCTTTTTTACAAAATTTTCCTAAACTGCTCATAGAGCAAATTTATTAACGTAAAAGTGATTATATGCATCTCTAATATACAGTCTTATACAACTTTCATAATAATTAACTAAAAATATTTCCATTTTATTCTATTTCTCTCTGCATATCAGAAGACTTCTTTTATAAAAATAAAGAATGAATTTTTTTTTTCTTTCCTATAAAATTTTTTTAACGAAATGCTGAATGCCGTATAAAACTGATATTATTTTATGAACCGTGTAATAATAATGAAAAAGTTATTGAATGTTGTATCGCGCCTTTTTTCAAAATTTTCTTCAACAGCTCATAGAGCAAATTTGTTAATTTTAAAGAGATTATACGTATCTCTATTATACGGCGTTACACAACATTTATTATAATTAAATATTTTTTTTTCCATTTCAGTATATTTATCCCTGCATATCAGAAGCTAACTTATTTCAAAATGATGAATGACATATTGTATTGTGTAACAAATTTTTGCATAATGCTTAGTGCTATATAAAAAACTGATATTTATTTATGTATTGTGCAATAGTAATGAAAGAGCTTTTGAATGTTGTATCACGCTGTTTTTCAAAATTTTCTTCTACTGCTCATAGAGAAAATTTATTAATTTAAAAGAGATTTTATGTATCTCTATTATACGGCGTTATACAGCATTTGTAATAATTACCTAATTTTTTTTGCTTTTCATTATACTTATCTCTGCATATCAGGAGCCTCATTAATTAAAAATTATGAATGACATTTTTTAATGTGTAACACATTTTTCATAGGGTTCAGTGCTATATCAAGAACTCGTATTAAATTAAAAATTGTGCAATAGTAATGAAAGAGCTATTAAACGTTGTATCAACCGGTTTTTCAAAATTTTGTACATTTTGTACAAATTTTTTTTTTAATTTTCTTCAACTGCTCATAGAGCAAATTTACTAATTTTAAAGAGATTATATGTATCTGTATTATAGGTCGTTATCATTATCTAAAAATGTTTCCATTTTAATCTTTGCATATCAGAAGCCTACTTATATAAAATTGAAGAATGACATTTTCTTTTCTATAACAAATTTTTACAAGATGCTAAATGCTATATCAAAAACTGATATTTTATGCACTCGGCAATAATAACGAATGCATTATTGTATGTTGTATCACGCTGTTCTTCAAAATTTCCTCAACGGCTCATAGAGCAATTTTATTAATTTAAAACAGATTATATGTATCTGTATTATACGGCGTTATACAACATTTGTAAAAATTACCTAAAAATATTTGCATTTCTCTATGTTTCTCATTGTATATCCGGAGGTTATTTATACAAAAATAATGAATGGCATTTTGTATTGTATAACAAATTTTTCGCAATGTTTAGTGCTCTATATCAAAAACTGTTATTTTATGTATATGTAATAGTAATGAAAGAACTTTTAAATGTTGTATCACGCTGTTTTTCAAAATTTTCCTCAACTGCTCAATTTTATTAATTTTATTAATTTAAAAGATATTATATGCATCTCTAATATACTGCGTTATACAACATTTGTAATAATTACCTAAAAAATTTTGCATTTCATTATATTTCTCACTGTATATTCGGAGCCTACTTATATAAAAATGATGAAAGACATTTTGTATTTTATATCAAATTTTTCACAATGCTTAGTGCTATATCAAAAACGGATATAATTTTATGTATTGTGCAATAGTAATGAAAGAGCTATTGAATGTTGCATCACGCTGTTTTCAAAATTTTCTTCGACTGCTCCTATGGCGAATTTATTAATTTTAAAGAAATTATATTTATCTGTATTATATGCATCTCTAATATACGGCGTTATAGAACATTCATAATATTTACCTAGAAATTTTTGAATTTCATTATATTTCTCTCCGCATATCAGAAGCCTATTTCTATAAAAATGACTGTATAGTATATTGAATTTTTCATAATGCTTAGTGCTATATCAAAAACTGATATTATTTTATGTATTGTGCAAAGAGCTATTCAATGTTGTATCACGCTTTTAAAAAAAAAATTCTCAACTGCTCCTATATCAAATTTATTAATTTTAAAAGTGATTATATTTATCTGTATTACACGGCGTTATAGAACATTCATGATAATTACCTAAAAAATTTTTGCAATTCATTATATTTATCTATGCTTATCAGAAGTCTACTTATATAAAAATGAAGAATGACATTTTCTTTTCTATAACAGATTTTTATACAACATTCATAATAAATATCTAAAAATGTTTCCATTTTATTTTATTTCTTTATGCATGTAAGACGCCATCCTTTACAATAATAAAGAATGACATTTTTTTTCTATAACAAATTTTTACAAAATGCTAAATTCTATATCAAAACCTGATATTATTTAATGTACTGTGCAATAGTAATGAAACAGTTATTGAAAGTTGCATCACGCAGTTTTTTAAAAAAAATTTCAACTGCTCATAGAGCAAATTTATTAATTTTAAAGAGATTATATGTATCTCTATTATACGGCGTTATACAACAAATATAATAATTACCTAAAACTGTTTCCATTTTATTATAAATTTTTCCATTTTATTATATTTATCTACTCATCATTTTTTAAATAAGTAGGCTCGTGATATGCAGAGATAAGTATAATGAAATGCAAAAAATTTTGGTAATTATTACAAATTCTGTATAACGTCTTTTAATAGAGATACATATAATCTCTTTAAAATTAACAAATTTGCTCTCTGAGCAATTCAGGAAAATTTTGAAAAACAGCGTGATACAAAATTCAATACCTCTTTCATTAATTTTTCACAATATATAAAGTAATATCAATTTTTTATATATCATTAACCTCTTTCTAGAAATTTGTTACAGAAAAGAAAATTTCATTTTTTTTTTTATTAGTTGGCTTCTGATATATAGACATTAATATAATAAAATGCAAGACTATATGTAATTATTAGGCACAATACATAAAATATCACTTTTTTTTATATAGCATTGATCATTTTGTAAGAATGAATTTGTTATAGGAAAAAAAAATTATCATTCATACTTTTCATATTAGTAGCCTTCTGTTATATAAATATAATAAAGTTCAAGAATGTATGTCATTATTAGGAATGTCATATAACGTCGTATTAAAAAAAAAAAATGTACAGTAAAGCACTGTTTATACGTCTTTCAAGAGACTGACGTAAAAGGACGTATAAATGAAAAGACGTATAATCGAAATTTTAAAATAAAACTTTGGTTACTATAAATTTAATGACACTTAAGCAAAATTTATATGAAAATGCTAATTAATAGAGTTTATTATGTTAGTTAATATATATTGTACTTTTTTAAGACAATAATTAATTATTTAAAAAAAAATGATTTGTTATAAAATGTGATAAAAATCATACTATTAATGCATGACTGTATACTAATTACATATATCATATATTGAGTATTATAATAAATTTCTTATGAACTGAATGAATACATTTTGAATACTAATTACATATATTGAATATCTTTAATAATAAGCATACGATTTATGTCCATACATATAGTTATTTAATAAAATTAAAAATCTTTAACGTTCGTCTGATTTTCTGCTTGTCTGTAAGTATTAAAAATTCTACCGTTAATTCAATTGATTCTTTAATCATTATTTTTCGACATTTCCTGTATTCCCCCTTTTAAAATGCTTTCTAGAAAACATCCGTGTTATTTAGAATGGAAAATAATGACAGGTCGAGAAATTTTGGGAATTTTACTAGGGGAAAATGACCTATAACCGATATTAGCGGCGTATAAACGGAGCATTTTTAAATTAAAATGAATAGGAATGAATCGGGACGTCCCTAAAAGGACGTATAAATGTAAAATACGTATAAACGATGCTTTACTGTAATCTCTTCAAAATTAATAAATGTGTTCTATGAGTAGTTAAGGAAAATTTAAAAAAAATGCTTGATACAGCATCTAATAAAGTTTTCTGATTATTACCGAAAATACATAAAGTAATATAAATTTTGATAATATTATACATTTTGCAAAAATTCTTTATACTAAAGAAAATATCATTCATCACTTAAATAAAAGTACGCTTTTAGTATATAGAGACAAAAAGCAAAAATATTTATGTAATAATTATGAATGTTATATTAACTCCTTATAGTAGATACATATAATCTTTTTTAAAATTAATAAATTTGTTGTATGAACAGTTGAGAAAATATTTTAAAACGAGCGTGATACGACATTCAAAAACTCTTTCTGAATATTACATAGCACATAATTGTTACTTTTCGGAGAACAAAATATTTCGTAAAACTTTTCTTAAGCTAAAGAAAATATATTTTATAATGTATTATTTAATTGGGTTTTGATATATAGAGATTAATATAATAAAATATAATATTTAGTATGCATTTATGAATGTTATATTGACATATAAATGATTATATATAATCTCCTTAACTTTTTAAAATAGGCCTTATGAGAAGCTAAGAAAAAGTTTCAATACCTCTTTCTGACTGTTACAATACACATAGAATAATTTCTATTTTGGGGAGCAGAGAACATATTCCAAAACTCTTTCTTTCTTTTCTTTCTTTTTTTTTTTTTTGGGGGGGGGGGTTGAAGGAAATATTTATATTTTATTATTTATCAGCCTTCCGATATAGAGAGATCATAATTATAAAATGCATTATTAAAATATGTTGTTATCATAAATGTTGTATAACACAGTATGAAAGTATTATATATGATCTCTTTAATTTAAATAAATAAGCACTGTGAGCAGTTTGCAAAAATTTTGAATAAATTCGTTATACAGCATTTAATAACTCCTTCTGTCTCTTACAGAATACATAAAATAATATTAATTTTTGTGAACTCGGAAAGTTTAAAAAAAAAAAAAAAAAAAAAAAAAAATTATACTAAAGAAAATGCCATTCATTATTTTTATGGTAGTAGTTTTCTCATATATAAAAATGAATATAATAAAATAAAATAATTATTCTATAATTATTATGAATATTGTATTACGGTGTGTAAAGGATACATATATATATATAACATCTTTAACATTAATAAATATGCTTAAAGACCAGATGAGAGAAATTCAAAAAACAGCGTGTTAGAACATTCAAAAGCTCTTTCTAACTATTACACAATCTATGTAATATTTCTCTAACGTGGACCAGTTACGATTATTTTTGTCGAAATGATACGATAGTGGTGGAATTAATAAAATACGCGAGGATAAAAAATATTTTAAAATGAACATTATTTAAGCACATTATTTTATGAAAAAATGTATTTTTTAGAGATGTATATATATATATATATATATATATATGCCAAAATTAATAAAAGGTCATCGCCAACATAGCGATAAAAATTTAAAAGGCGTCGTGGAAATCCTATACTTAAACTGTACTGCCTGTATAAGAAAACTGGGTCGTGAACCATTAATATTTAAAAACCTTTCTTTGAATTGGTTTATTTGTTTCATTATTGTACAATATTTATTTGGTTCCAATAATAATTTGGCTTCTGGTAAATTAAAATTTTAATTAGTGAAAATGATATAATATTTATGAGTTTAAAATTGTTAAGGTAAATAAAAAAAAGAAAGTGCGAAAATTTCGCACGGGTTTGCTAGGACACAATATAATATTAATTTTGGGTACCACAGAACATTTTACAAATCTTTTCTTTCGCTTCAAAAAATATATTGCTTTATTTTTATTAGTTTGATTCTCATATATAGAGATCAATATAATAAAATGTAGTATTAATTATGCAATTAATTTGAATGTTATATAAAGCCATATAAAAGAAATATATATAATCCTTTTAACATTAATGAGTATAAGTATCACCAATTGGTCGAAACTCGACGGCATTCAGAATGGGATTAAATTGCAACTTAAAAGCAACACCTGTTGCCCGATGTGCTCTCACACTGAATTATCCGAGTTTTACTTATTATATATCTCTATTTATGGGTCACTGTAGATGCTTAGCCTTTTCTGAAAAAAGAGGAAATGTCAACGTGAAAACGCCCCCTGTTGGGTGATATAGCCATAAATCTAATCGGCACCAATTCAAACCAAGGTCCAACTAAATATGAAATTCGGTAATTTATGTCCATTTGTTCAGGAAATACAGTGTTCGAGTTCAAAAAGACATATATTTTCTTAAAATGGTCATATTGAGTTAGAGTGAAATCTAAAAACATGTAACTTCATCAAAAATGAGAAATCTAAAATCTTTCTGAATCTTTGCAGAAGATAGAATAAAAAATCCACTTTTTTATAAATAAGTAGTTAATTTCAGTTAATTGAAATCTCAAAACGTGTATATTCATTGAAAACCATAAATTCAAAATTTTTCGTATTTTCTACTTTCTTCTTTTGTATGCAGAAGCTAGTAATAAAACTGTTAAAAAAAAAAAAAAAAAAAAAAAAAAAATCGACAATTTCAGTTACTTGAAATGCAAGGAAATCTCAAAACGTGTCTATTCACTGAAAACCAGAAATCGAAAAAATTTTTATTATCTTCTACTTTCTTCTTTTGTATGCAGAAGTAAATCTATTGTTTGATTTTTTAATAAATCGACAATTTCAGTTAGATGAAATGCAAAGAAATCTCAAAACGTGTATATTCATTTAAAAACATAAATCGAAATTTTTTCCGTATCTTCTACTTTCTTCTTTTTGTATGCAGAAGCTAGTAATAAATCCATATCTTTTTTTTTTCATAAATCGACAATTTCAGTTAATTGAAATGCAAGGAAATCTCATAACATGTAAATTCATCAAAACCGGAAATCAAAAGTTTCTCCGAATCTTATATTTTCTTCTTATACATGCAGATGATATTGCAATAAATTTATTTTTTAAAAAATAAGTAGTCAATTTCAGTTAATTGAAATGCATGATGTTTTAGTTTAAAAATATGTCTTGAAATTAGAGCTGATTTAAATCACACACACAAACAAGAAAAAAAAAAGAAAAGAAAGAAATTAGTCTTAAAAGACTTAGAAAAGAATTTAGAACTTTCAAAAATCAAATCCTTTTTTAATTCACGTACATGTTCAATGGTATAAACATTAGATCTACCACTCATTCACTGAAACTTCTACCACTCTAATGGCTGTTGTCTCTTAGAATAAAAAAAATGTAGTCAAGTATATAGTGATGTTACATCTATACAAATTACTGTGCCTATGGTTTTAATTGAGCTTTAAGAAATTGCCAGATTTAACCAATTTATGAATTTTTTATCTTTATGAATTTTTTATTCCAAAATTGTACACGTATAATGTGAAAAATTGCACGATAAATAAAAATATTTTTAAATACCTTCTTGACATCGTAATAAAATTAATTTTTGTATTATGCAAATTTGGTTAATCATACCTTTCGAAGGATACCACTTCCAATGCTTTATTACCATAATTAATATGTTAAACGTGTACGCAAAATTTCAAGTTTGCCTTTTTCTACATAGATATATAATAACAATTGTGATGCCTTGAACAGTTATAAAGTCATTTTTCATACAAAGGACAATATAAAAAAAAAAAAAAAAAAAGACCATTGTTCTGCAGTTGTTTGTGAAATAAGCACTGGTATTTAAAATCCAGTTATAGTAAGTGAGATAAAAGTGAACATATATGTATATGATTAAAGAGAAGAGGCTTCTACTGCTCAATAGCTTTGAATATTTGTTTTTTTCTATGCAACATCAGTACATAATAACATCAGTACAGAAATAAACTTTGATTAGCATCGATGCATAATACATAATGTACGAAAATTATTTTTTAAGCTCAGCAGAATAATTACTAAATCTATACAGCACGTAAGTCTTTAATGTAACAAATTTCGTGCGTGTGTTCCTAACAATATATAAGAAGTACGCTATTTTTTTTAAGACATTTTTTCAGCTGAATTTCGCAGTCATAAACCTACTGCCGAATCCATGCTAAAAACGGAAAAAAGGGGAAACTAAATTTGAAATATCAAGCCTATTGTTACGAAATTGGTACCAAATGAAACGGGCGATTTTTCTGAATACGGAGGTGCAAACAATTTTTCCACACGATAATTAGAGTTTTCAAAAATAACTAAAGTGTGAAATTTAGGTGGAAACAACTTTTGTGTAATACATAAAATAAACTAGTGGATCTGCAGATCAGGAGCCTCAACGTCCTATTTGCATCACGCATTATTCAACAAATCCTTTTTTTAATTCCTTATTGTGTATAATATATATATATATATATATATATATATACATTGAAACGATTGATTTGTTACGTAAACAGAAACTTTTCTGAGGGGGGGGTTGTCACTCCCTCAACCCCCCGCTGTATCTCTATTTCCATAACTATCAGTATGTATATATATATATATTCCTAATAACTAGTTGCCTTGCATTAATTCCTTGTAATTCATAAATTCTTGTTCTAAATTTCATACAAAATGATTACGTTACATATCGGTATTATTTTGTGTAACCCTGTAAAGGAATTACCAATTCTATGCCCACACTTCTCCACCGAAAAGCATTGTTTTAAAATTCTAATTAAATTTCATATTTAACGAACTGTAAGCATGTTAAAATACACTTTTAAGAAATACCGACTATAGACCGTAATATTACGAAATTTTTTTTATGTATCCCAGAAAAAAAGCCACAGTAATTATATAGACTAAAAAGAACACACCTATTTAATTAATTATAACTCATTAATATTTCAACCAAATTTGACACCATTTGGATGATTATAGTACGTCATCGAAATTCTTTTGTGGAGTCGAGTAAATAAATCATTTAATCTAAACATATCCTTTTTCTAGAGAAAACATGCTTTTAAGCATCTTTATAATGTATGTTAATTCCGCAATTTGTTAAATGCAGCATAAACGCATTAAAGTGCGCTTAAATACAAATTTGTTCATAGGCTCTAATGTCACGAAATTCTTTTGTGTGTCTCTTTAAACGAACCATAAACATTCTATACACAAGTAAAAACTATTCAGCTTATTTAAACGTTCTTAATGAATAATTGTTCGGAATTTGACATAATTTGACTGATTACGTTAGATTGTCAGAACACTTTTGTATGGTCCTGTAATTAGGAAACCTAAGAGCACACTTTTTCTGCAGAAAACATAAGTTTAAGCATGTCAGTATAGTACGCTAATTTCATTTTGTTGATGGCAAAATAATGATGTCAAAATGCGTTTAAACGAAAGTCACCCCATATGCCGTCATGATAAGAATTTTGACGTGCCCTGTACACAATCCATAAAAAATGTAGACATAAAAAAAATAGATAGCTATTTTTATACAGAGCCTGAATGTGAGTGCAAATTTGGAAGCCAATCGGAGGATTTTTGCGGCTCCTATTGCAGTACATACAAATTCCGCCCATAGTCCATAATAATAAGAAAAAAAAAATTGTGTCCTTGTACACGAATTACAAATGGAATACACACCCAAAATTATACATTAAGATTCTATGTAATTCATAAATATGTGTACCAAATTGTAAGTCAATAGCTTGATTTTTGCTTTGGCTATCGCCGTATATACAAATTTTTACATTAGGCCATAATAATAAGAAAAACATTGGCGTGTCCCTGTACACGAACTACAAACAGAATACACACCCAAAACTGTACAGCTGATTCCGTGAGGCTCATGAACATGGGTACCAAATTTCAAGTCACTAGCGGGATTTTTGCCGCCGTTATCGCACGACAGACAGACAAACACACAGACAGAACCCGAAAACATTTTGAGTCTCAACAGAGGGCCTACACTGAAATTTCGGCAATTAGAAACATCAGTCATATCGTTACAAATTCGTAACCAAATGAAAGGGGCGATTTTTTTTAATCCAGGGGTGCAAACAGTTTTTTGATACAATTAGATTTTTTAAAATTAACTAAAATATGAAATTTATGTAGATACAAAAAAGTTACATTTTTATTGGACATTATTTCTAACACATGTGACCGATAGGCAATATAAGATGATTTTTTCTTTTTATATTATTTTCTTTTTTTGGCTTACATTCTCTGTCATAAACATTCTGCCGAATCTGGGTTAAAAACAGAAAAATGGGAAAATAAATTAGAAACGTCAGTCCTATCGTTACAAATTTGGTACCAAATGAAAGGGGCTATTTTTCTGAATCCAGCGGTGCAAAGAGTTTTTCGACACGATAATTAGATTTTTTTTAATGAAATAAAGTGTGAAATTTAGGTGCAAACACTTCATTTTAATCTTTACATACATTTTAGTGCGAATCAAGTTAATAGAAAAAGTCTTTATTTTTTTTTTTTTTAATTTAATTTTATTTATTTACATGAAAAATGTAGTTTTGTTTCGCTACGTTTTACTGCATAACACCTAACATACTCGCTGTCCCATAAGTTTGTAGAAATTTCCAAAATTCATAAAATTGAAGGAGTTGGTAGATTTTTACGCGATTTGCGGAAATGTTATTCAAAAGACTTCACACACGAACTTTAAGTCATCGACGCCTTCGTCATCGTATTTCCAGACCGTATTATATCAGATTCTGTATTCGCTGGGTGCAGCAACGCAATACCTACGAGCGATGCTCGCGCCCTTTTCCGTGAAACCGTTTTCATTTTATACGCACGAAAGTAAGTGTAATCAATACTGGTATATCAGCTGGAATGCTGTATAAAACTGATATTACTTTGTGAACTGTGTAATAATAATGAAAAAGTTATTGAATGTTGTATCACGCTGTTTTTCAAAATTTTCTTCAACAGCTCATAGAGCAAATTTGTTAATTTTAAAGATATTATATGTATCTCTACTATACGGCGTTATACAACATTTATAATAATTACCTATAAATTTTTCCATTTCATTATATTTATCTCTGCATATCAGAAGCTAACTTACCTTAAAATGATGAATGACATACTGTATTGTATAAAACATTTTTGCATAATGCTTAGTGCTATATCAAAAACTGATATTATTTTATGTATCGTGCAATAACAATGAAAGATTATAAATAATCTCTAAGAAAAAAAAGAGAGCTATTGAATGAGTATTACTCTGTTTTTCAAAATTTCCTTAACTGCTCATAGAGCAAATTTATTAATTTTAAAGAGATTATATGCATCTCTATTATACAGCATTATACAACAATCATAATAAATACCTATAAATTTTTCCATTTTATTATATTTATCTCTGCATAAGAGAGGCCAACTTACATTAAAATGATGAATGAAATTTTGTATTGTATAACAAATTTTTGCATAATGCTTAGTGCTATATCGAAAATTGATATTTATTTAGGTATTGTGCAAGAGTAATGAAAGAGCGGTTAAATGTTGTAACACGCAGTTTTTTTTTTTTTTTTCTTCAGCTGCTCATAGAGCAAATTTATCAATTTTAAAGAGATTTTATGTATTTCTATTATACGTCGTTATAGATTTATCATAATAATTATCTAAAAATATTTCAATTTTAATATATTTATCTCTGCATATCAAAAGCCTACTTATATAAAATTATAGAATGACATTTTCTATTGAATAAAAAAAAAAATCACAATGCTTAGTCAAATGCTTGTATCAAAAACTGATATTTTATGCACTCTGCAATAATAATGAGTTACTAAATGTTGTATCATGCTGTTTTTCAAAGTCTACCTCAACTGCTCATAGAGCAAATTTATTAATTTAAAAGAGATTATACGTATCTCTATTATACGGCGATATACAACATTGTAACAATTACCTAAAAATTTTTGCATTTCATTATATTTATCACTGTATGTCAGGAGCCTACATATATGAAAATGATGAATGACATTTGTATTGTATAAAAAAAATTTCACAATGCTTAGTGCTATATCAAAAACTGATATTATTTTATGTACGGTGCAATAATAAAGAAAAAGTTATTGAATGTTGTATCACGCTGTTTTTCAAAATTTTCTTCAATGCACATAGAGCTAATTTATTAATTTTAAAGAGATTATATGTATCTCTATTATACGGTGTTATACAACATTCACAATAATTTCCTAAAAATTCTTGCATTTTGTTATATTTTACTCTGCTTATCAGAAGCCTACTTATGTAAAAATAAAGAATATTTTTTTTTTTCTTTTCTATAACATATTTTTAAAAATGATGAATGCTGTATAAAACTGATAGTATTTTATCAACTGTGTAGTAATAATGAAAAAATAATTGAATGTTGTATCACGCTGTTTTTCAAAATTTTCTTCAACACCTGATAGAGCATATTTGTTATTTTTAGAGATATTATATGTATCTCTATTATACGGCGTTATACAACATTTATAATTACCTATAAATCTTTCCATTTCAATATATTTAACTCTGCATGTCAGAAGCTAACTTACCTTAAAATGATGAATGACATATTGTATTGTATAACAAATTTTTGCATAATGCTTAGTGCTATATCAAAAACTGATATTATTTTATGTATTGCGCAATAATAATGAAAGAGATATTGAATGTTGTATCACGCTGTTTTTCAAAAATTTCTTCTACTGCTCATAGAGCAAATTCATTAATTTTAAAGAGATTATATGTATCTCTGTCATACGGCGTTATACAACAATCATAATAAATGCCTATAAATTTTTCCATTTTATTATATTTATCTCTGCATATGAGAGGCCAACTTACATTAAAATGATGAATGACATTTTGTATTGTATAACAAATTTTTGCATATTGCTTAGTGCTATATCGTAAACTGATATTAATTTATGTATTGTGCAAGAGTAAAGAAAGAGCTTTGAATGTTGTATCACGCAGATTTTGTTAAATTTTCTTCAACTGCTCATAGAGCAAATTTATTAAATTTAAAGAGAATATATGTGTCTCTATTATACGTCATTACGGAACTATCATAATAATTATCTAAAAATGTTTCCACTTTAATATATTTATCTCTGCATATCAGAAGCCTACTTATATAAAATAGAAGTGTGACATTTTGTTTTCTATAACAAATTTTTACAAAATGCTAAATGCTATATCAAAAACTGATATTTTATGCACTCCGCAATAATAATGAATACGTTACTGAATGTTGTATCACGCTGTTTTTCAAAATTACCTCAACTGCTCATAGAGCAATTTTTTTTAATTTAAAAGGGATTATATGTATCTGTAGTATATGGCGTTATACAACATTTGTAATAATTACCTAAAAATATTTGCATTTCATTATATTTCTCACTGTATATCTGGAGCCTACTTATATAAAAATGATGAATGACATTTTGTATTGTATAACAAATTTTTGACAATGCTTAGTGCTATATCAAAAACTGATATTTTAAGTATTGTGTAATAGTAATAAAAGAAATATTGAATGTTGTATCACGCTGCTTTTTAAAATTTTCCTCAACTGCTCACACAGCAATTTTATTAATTTAAGAGAGATTATATGTATTTCTATTATACGGCGTTGTACAACATTTGTAATAATTACCTAAAAAATTTTGCATTTCATTATATTTCTCACTGTATATCCGGAGCCTACGTATTTAAAAATGATGAATGACATTTTGTATTGTATAACAAATTTTTTACAATACTTAGTGCAATATGAAAAACTGATATTATTTTATGTATTGTGCAATAGTAATGAAAGAGCTATTCAACCTTGTATCACGCTGTTTTTCAGAATTTTCCTCTACTGCTCCTATAGCAAATTTATTAATTCAAATGAGGTTATATATATATATATATATATTATATTGTCTTATAACATTCATAATATTTACCTAGAAATTTTTGAATTTCATTATATTTATCTCCGCATATCAGAAGCCTACTTGTATAAAAATGACTGTATAGTACATTGAATTCTTCATAATGCTTAGTGCTGTATCAAAAACTGATATTATTTTATGTATTGTACAAAGAGCTATTGAATGTTGTATCACGCTGTTTTTCAAAATTTTTCTCAACTCCTCCTATAGCAAATTTATTAATTTTAAAGAGATTATATATTTCTCTATTATACGGCGTTATAGAACATTCATAATAATTACCTAAAAATTTTTGCATTTCATTATATTTATCTGTGCTTATCAGAAGCCTACTTATATAAAAATGAAGAATGACATTTTTTTTTCTATCACAAATTTTTACAAAATGCTGAATGCTGTATAAAACTGATATTATTTTATGAACTGTGTAATAATAATGAAAAAGTTATTGAATGTTGTATCACGCTGTTTTTCAAAATTTTCTTCAATGCTCATAGAGCAAATTTATTAATTTTAAAGAGATTATATGTATTTCTCTTATACGGCGTTATACAGCATTTGTAATATTTACCTAAATTTTTTGCATTTCATTATACTTATCTCTGCATATCAGGAGCCTTTTTATTTAAAAAATGATGTATGACATTTTTTGTTGTGTAACAAATTTTTCCACTATCATAAACTAATATTAAATTATGAATTGCGCAATAGTAATGAAAGAGCTATTAAACTTTGAATCAAGTTTTTTTTTCAAATTTTTCTTCAACTGCTCATGGAGCAAATATATTAATTTAAAAGAGATTACATGTATCACTATTATACGGCAATATACAACATTCGTAATAATTACCTGCAAATTTTTCATTTTATTATATTTATCTCTGCATATCAGAAGCCTGCATATATTAAAAAAGAAGAATGTTATTTTCTTTCGTATAAAAAATTTTTACAAAATGCTGAATGCTATATCAAAAATTTATATTATTTCATGTATTGGACAATAGTAATGAAAGAGTTGTTGATTGTTGTATCACGCATTTTTTTAAAATTTCCTTAACTACTCACAGAGAAAATTTATTAATTTAAAGAGATTATATGTATCTCTATCATACGGCGATATACAACAATCAGAATAAATGCCTATAAT
Source organism: Salticus scenicus (assembly GCA_963930645.1). Lineage (NCBI taxonomy): Eukaryota > Metazoa > Arthropoda > Arachnida > Araneae > Salticidae > Salticus > Salticus scenicus. Next base: position 260,652,737 of record OZ005656.1, on the reverse strand, counting down.
TTTTTCAATTTTATTATATTTATCTCTGCATATGAGAGGCCAACTTACATTAAAATGATGAATGACATTTTGTATTGTATAAAAATTTTTTGCATATTGCTTAGTGCTATATCGTAAACTGATATTCTTTTATGTATTGTGCAAGAGTAATGAAAGAGTTGTTGAATGTTGTATCACTCTGTTTTTCTCAATTTTCTTCAACTGCTCATAGAGCAAATTTATTAATTTTAAAGAGATTATATGTATCTCTATTATACGGCGTTATACAGCATTTGTAATAATTACTTAAATTTTTTGAAATTATTATACTTATCTCTGCATATCAGGAGCCTACTTATATAAAATTGAAGAATGATATTTTTTTCTCTATAACAAGTTTTTACAAATTGCTAAATGCTATATCAAAAACTGATATTTTATGCACTCTGCAATAATAATGAATGCGTTATTGAATGTTGTATCACGCTGATTTTCAAAATTTCCTCAACTGCACATAGAGCAATTTTATTTATTTAAAAGGGATTATATGTATCTGTATTATACGGCGTTATACAACATTTGTAATAATTACCTAAAAATATTTGAATTTCATTATATTTCTCACTGTATATCCTGAGCCTACTTATATAAAAATGATGAATGACATTTTGTATTGCATAACAAATTTTTCACAATACTTAGTGCTATATCAAAAACTGATATTTTATGTATTGTGTAATAGCAATGAAAGAGCTTTTAAATGTTGTATCACGCTGTTTTAAAAAAATTTCCTCAACTGCGCATTGAGCAATTTTATTAATTTAAAAGAGATTTTATGTATCTCTATTATACGGCGTTATACAACATTTGTAATAATTACCTAAAAAAATTTGCATTTCATTATATTTCTCACTGTATATCCGGAGCGTACTTATATAAAAATGATGAATGACATTTTGTATAACAAATTTTTCACAATGCTTAGTGCTGTATCAAAAACTGATATTATTTTATGTATTGTGCAATAGTAATGAAAGAGCTATTGAATGTTGTATCACGCTGTTTTTCAAAATTTTCCTTGACTGCTCCTATTGCAAATTTATTAATTTTAAAGAGATTATATATATATGTCTATTATATGGGGTTATACAACATTCATAATATTTACCTAAGAATTTTTGAATTTCATTATATTTATCTCCGCATATCAGAAGCCTACTTCTATAAAAATGACTGCATAGTATATTGAATTTTTTATAATGCTTAGTGCTACATCAAAAACCGATATTATTTTATGTATTGTGCAAAGAGCTATTGAATGTTGTATCACGCTGTTTTTCAAAAATTTTCTCAACTGCTCCTATAGCAAATTTATTATTTTTAAAGAGATTATATTTATCTCTAATATACGGCGTTATAGAACATTCATAATAATTACTTAAAAATTTTTGAATTTCATTATATTTATCTATGCTTATCAGAAGCGTACTTATATAAAAATGAAGAACGACATTTCCTTTTCTATAACAAATTTTTGCAAAATTCTGAATGCTGTATAAAACAGATATTATTTTATGAACTGTGTAATAATAATGAAAAATTTATTGAATGTTGTATCAAGCTGTTTTTCAAAATTTTCTTCAATGCTCATAGAGCAAATTTATTAATTTTAAAGAGATTATATGTATCTCCATTATACAGCGTTATACAACATTCATAATAATTATTTTAAAATGTTTCCATTTTTATTTTATTTCTCTTTGCATATCAGAAGCCATCTTTTACAAAAATGAAGAATGACATTTTTTTTCTATAACAAATTTTTACAAAATGCTATATTCTATATCAAAACCTGATATTATTTTATATACTGTGCAATAATAATGAAAAAGTTATTGAATGTTGTATCACGCAGTTTTTCAAAAAAAATTTCAACTGCTCATAGAGCAAATTTATTAATTTTAAAGAGATTATATGTATCTCTATTATACGGCGTTATACAACATTTATTATAATTACCTATAAATCTTTCCATTTCAATATATTTAACTCTGCATGTCAGAAGCTAACTTACCTTAAAATGATGAATGACATATTGTATTGTATAACAAATTTTTGCATAATGCTTAGTGCTATATCAAAAACTGATATTATTTTATGTATTGCGCAATAATAATGAAAGAGCTATTGAATGTTGTATCACGCAGATTTTGTTAAATTTTCTTCAACTGCTCATAGAGCAAATTTATTAAATTTAAAGAGAATATATGTGTCTCTATTATACGTCATTACGGAACTATCATAATAATTATCTAAAAATGTTTCCACTTTAATATATTTATCTCTGCATATCAGAAGCCTACTTATATAAAATAGAAGTGTGACATTTTGTTTTCTATAACAAATTTTTACAAAATGCTAAATGCTATATCAAAAACTGATATTTTATGCACTCCGCAATAATAATGAATACGTTACTGAATGTTGTATCACGCTGTTTTTCAAAATTACCTCAACTGCTCATAGAGCAATTTTTTTTAATTTAAAAGAGATTATATGTATCTGTAGTATATGGCGTTATACAACATTTGTAATAATTACCTAAAAATATTTGCATTTCATTATATTTCTCACTGTATATCCGGAGCCTACTTATATAAAAATGATGAATGACATTTTGTATTGTATAACAAATTTTTGACAATGCTTAGTGCTATATCAAAAACTGATATTTTAAGTATTGTGTAATAGTAATAAAAGAAATATTGAATGTTGTATCACGCTGCTTTTCAAAATTTTCCTCAACTGCTCATAGAGCAATTTTATTAATTTAAGAGAGATTATATGTATTTCTATTATACGGCGTTGTACAACATTTGTAATAATTAACTAAAAAATTTTGCATTTCATTATATTTCTCACTGTATATCCGGAGCCTACGTATTTAAAAATGATGAATGACATTTTGTATTGTATAACAAATTTTTTACAATACTTAGTGCAATATGAAAAACTGATATTATTTTATGTATTGTGCAATAGTAATGAAAGAGCTATTCAACCTTGTATCACGCTGTTTTTCAGAATTTTCCTCTACTGCTCCTATAGCAAATTTATTAATTCAAATGAGGTTATATACATATATATATATATCTATTATATTGTCTTATAACATTCATAATATTTACCTAGAAATTTTTTAATTTCATTATATTTATCTCCGCATATCAGAAGCCTACTGGTATAAAAATGACTGTATAGTACATTGAATTCTTCATAATGCTTAGTGCTGTATCAAAAACTGATATTATTTTATGTATTGTACAAAGAGCTATTGAATGTTGTATCACGCTGTTTTTCAAAATTTTTCTCAACTTCTCCTATAGCAAATTTATTAATTTTAAAGAGATTATATATTTCTCTATTATACGGCGTTATAGAACATTCATAATAATTACCTAAAAATTTTTGCATTTCATTATATTTATATGTGCTTATCAGAAGCCTACTTATATAAAAATGAAGAATGACATTTTTTTTTCTATCACAAATTTTTACAAAATGCTGAATGCTGTATAAAACTGATATTATTTTATGAACTGTGTAATAATAATGAAAAAGTTATTGAATGTTGTATCACGCTGTTTTTCAAAATTTTCTTCAATGCTCAAAGAGCAAATTTATTAATTTTAAAGAGATTATATGTATTTCTCTTATACGGCGTTATACAGCATTTGTAATATTTACCTAAATTTTTTGCATTTCATTATACTTATCTCTGCATAACAGGAGCCTTTTTATTTAAAAAATGATGAATGACATTTTTTGTTGTGTAACAAATTTTTCCACTATCATAAACTAATATTAAATTATGAATTGCGCAATAGTAATGAAAGAGCTATTAAACGTTGTATCAAGTTTTTTTTTTCAAATTTTTCTTCAACTGCTCATGGAGCAAATATATTAATTTAAAAGAGATTACATGTATCACTATTATACGGCAATATACAACATTCGTAATAATTACCTGCAAATTTTTCATTTTATTATATTTATCTCTGCATATCAGAAGCCTGCATATATTAAAAAAGAAGAATGTTATTTTCTTTCGTATAAAAAATTTTTACAAAATGCTGAATGCTATATCAAAAATTTATATTATTTCATGTATTGGACAATAGTAATGAAAGAGTTGTTGATTGTTGTATCACGCATTTTTTCAAAATTTCCTTAACTGCTCACAGAGAAAATTTATTAATTTAAAGAGATTATATGTATCTCTATCATACGGCGATATACAACAATCAGAATACATGCCTATAATTTTTTCAATTTTATTATATTTATCTCTGCATATGAGAGGCCAACTTACATTAAAATGATGAATGACATTTTGTATTGTATAAAAATTTTTTGCATATTGCTTAGTGCTATATCGTAAACTGATATTCTTTTATGTATTGTGCAAGAGTAATGAAAGAGTTGTTGAATGTTGTATCACTCTGTTTTTCTCAATTTTCTTCAACTGCTCATAGAGCAAATTTATTAATTTTAAAGAGATTATATGTATCTCTATTATACGGCGTTATACAGCATTTGTAATAATTACTTAAATTTTTTGAATTTATTATACTTATCTCTGCATATCAGGAGCCTACTTATATAAAATTGAAGAATGACATTTTTTTTTTCTATAACAAGTTTTTACAAATTGCTAAATGCTATATCAAAAACTGATATTTTATGCACTCTGCAATAATAATGAATGCGTTATTGAATGTTGTATCACGCTGATTTTCAAAATTTCCTCAACTGCACATAGAGCAATTTTATTTATTTAAAAGGGATTATATGTATCTGTATTATACGGCGTTATACAACATTTGTAATAATTACCTAAAAATATTTGAATTTCATTATATTTCTCACTGTATATCCTGAGCCTACTTATATAAAAATGATGAATGACATTTTGTATTGCATAACAAATTTTTCACAATATTTAGTGCTATATCAAAAACTGATATTTTATGTATTGTGTAATAGCAATGAAAGAGCTTTTAAATGTTGCATCACGCTGTTTTTAAAAAATTTCCTCAACTGCGCATTGAGCAATTTTATTAATTTAAAAGAGATTTTATGTATCTCTATTATACGGCGTTATACAACATTTGTAATAATTACCTAAAAAAATTTGCATTTCATTATATTTCTCACTGTATATCCGGAGCGTACTTATATAAAAATGATGAATGACATTTTGTATAACAAATTTTTCACAATGCTTAGTGCTGTATCAAAAACTGATATTATTTTATGTATTGTGCAATAGTAATGAAAGAGCTATTGAATGTTGTATCACGCTGTTTTTCAAAATTTTCCTTGACTGCTCCTATTGCAAATTTATTAATTTTAAAGAGATTATATATATGTCTATTATATGGCGTTATACAACATTCATAATATTTACCTAAGAATTTTTGAATTTCATTATATTTCCGCATATCAGAAGCCTACTTCTATAAAAATGACTGCATAGTATATTGAATTTTTTATAATGCTTAGTGCTACATCAAAAACCGATATTATTTTATGTATTGTGCAAAGAGCTATTGAATGTTGTATCACGCTGTTTTTCAAAAATTTTCTCAACTGCTCCTATAGCAAATTTATTATTTTTAAAGAGATTATATTTATCTCTAATATACGGCGTTATAGAACATTCATAATAATTACTTAAAAATTTTTGAATTTCATTATATTTATCTATGCTTATCAGAAGCGTACTTATATAAAAGTGAAGAACGACATTTCCTTTTCTATAACAATTTTTTGCAAAATTCTGAATGCTGTATAAAACAGATATTATTTTATGAACTGTGTAATAATAATGAAAAATTTATTGAATGTTGTATCAAGCTGTTTTTCAAAATTTTCTTCAATGCTCATAGAGCAAATTTATTAATTTTAAAGAGATTATATGTATCTCCATTATACAGCGTTATACAACATTCATAATAATTATTTTAAAATGTTTCCATTTTTATTTTATTTCTCTTTGCATATCAGAAGCCATCTTTTACAAAAATGAAGAATGACATTTTTTTTCTATAACAAATTTTTACAAAATGCTAAATTCTATATCAAAACCTGATATTATTTTATATACTGTGCAATAATAATGAAAAAGTTATTGAATGTTGTATCACGCAGTTTTTCAAAAAAAAATTTCAACTGCTCATAGAGCAAATTTATTAATTTTAAAGAGATTATATGTATCTCTATTATACGTCATTACGGAACTATCATAATAATTATCTAAAAATGTTTCCACTTTAATATATTTATCTCTGCATATCAGAAGCCTACTTATATAAAATAGAAGTGTGACATTTTGTTTTCTATAACAAATTTTTACAAAATGCTAAATGCTATATCAAAAACTGATATTTTATGCACTCCGCAATAATAATGAATACGTTACTGAATGTTGTATCACGCTGTTTTTCAAAATTTTCCTCAACTGCTCATAGAGCAATTTTATTAATTTAAGAGAGATTATATGTATTTCTATTATACGGCGTTGTACAACATTTGTAATAATTACCTAAAATATTTTGCATTTCATTATATTTCTCACTGTATATCCGGAGCCTACGTATTTAAAAATGATGAATGACATTTTGTATTGTATAACAAATTTTTTACAATACTTAGTGCAATATGAAAAACTGATATTATTTTATGTATTGTGCAATAGTAATGAAAGAGCTATTCAACCTTGTATCACGCTGTTTTTCAGAATTTTCCTCTACTGCTCCTATAGCAAATTTATTAATTCAAATGAGGTTATATATATATATATATCTATTATATTGTCTTATAACATTCATAATATTTACCTAGAAATTTTTGAATTTCATTATATTTATCTCCGCATATCAGAAGCCTACTTGTATAAAAATGACTGTATAGTACATTGAATTCTTCATAATGCTTAGTGCTGTATCAAAAACTGATATTATTTTATGTATTGTACAAAGAGCTATTGAATGTTGTATCACGCTGTTTTTCAAAATTTTTCTCAACTGCTCCTATAGCAAATTTATTAATTTTAAAGAGATTATATATTTCTCTATTATACGGCGTTATAGAACATTCATAATAATTACCTAAAAATTTTTGAATTTCATTATATTTATCTGTGCTTATCAGAAGCCTACTTATATAAAAATGAAGAATGACATTTTTTTTTCTATCACAAATTTTTACAAAATGCTGAATGCTGTATAAAACTGATATTATTTTATGAACTGTGTAATAATAATGAAAAATTTATTGAATGTTGTATCACGCTGTTTTTGAAAATTTTCTTCAATGCTCATAGAGCAAATTTATTAATTTTAAAGAGATTATATGTATCTCCATTATACAGCGTTATACAACATTCATAATAATTATTTTAAAATGTTTCCATTTTTATTTTATTTCTCTTTGCATATCGGAAGCCATCTTTTACAAAAATGAAGAATGACATTTTTTTTCTATAACAAATTTTTACAAAATGCTATATTCTATATCAAAACCTGATATTATTTTATATACTGTGCAATAATAATGAAAAAGTTATTGAATGTTGTATCACGCAGTTTTTCAAAAAAAATTTCAACTGCTCATAGAGCAAATTTATTAATTTTAAAGAGATTATATGTATCTCTATTATTCGGTGTTATAGAACATTCATAATAATTGCCTAAAAATGTTTTCATTTTAATATATTTAACTCTGCATATGAGAAGCCTGCTTATATAAATATGAAGAATGACATTTCTATAAAAAATTTTTACAAAATGCAAAATGCTGTATAAAACTGATATTTTATGAACTGTGCAGTAATAATGAAAAAGTTATTGAATGTTGTATCACACTGTTTTTCAAAATTTTCTTCAATGCACATAGAGCAAATTTATTAATTTTAAAGAGATTATATTTATCTCTATTATACGGCGTTATACAACATTCACAATAATTACCTAAAAATTTTTGCATTTCATTATATTTATCTCTGCTTATCAGAAGCCTACTTATATAAAAATGAAGAATGACATTTTCTTTCCTATAACAAATTTTTGAAAAATGCTGAATGCTATTTCAAAAATTAATTTTATTTTATGTATTGTGTAATAATAAAGAAAGAGTTATTGAATGTTGTATCACGCTTTTTTCAATAATTTCTCAACTAATCCTAGAACAAATTTATTAATTTTAAAGAGATTATATTTATATGTATCTCTATTATACGGCGTTATGCAACATTCATAATTGTTTATTAGAAATTTTTCCATATTATTATATTTGTTACTATATATCAGAAGCCAATTTACATTAAAATGGTGAATGATATTTTTTATTCCATAACATATTTTTGCAAAATGCTTTATGCTATATGAAAATTTGTTATTTATTTATGTATTATGCTGTAGAATTGAAAGAATTATTGAATGTTGCATCATGCTGTCTTTCAAACTTTTCCTGAGCTGCTCATAGAGAAAATTTATTAATTTTAAAGAGCTTATGTATCTCTATTATTCGGCATTGTATCATTCATAATAATTACCTATAATATTTTTTATTTTGTTATATTTATCCCTTCATATCAGAAGCCTACTGTATTAAAATGATGAATGACATTTTGTTTTGTATAACAAATTTTTACAAAATGCTTAATGCTATATCAAAAATTGATGTTTTTTTAATACTGTGCAATAGTAATGAAAGAGTTATTGAATGCTGTATCACGCTGTTTTTCAAAATTTCCTTCAACTGCTCATTGAGCACATTTATTAAAGAGATTATATGTATCTCTGTAATACGACGTTATACAACATTCATAATAATCTTCTATAAATTTTTGCCTTTTATTATGTTTTTCTCTATATATCAGGAACCTATTAATATAAAATTGAAGAATGACCTTTTTTTTTTCCTATGTCGCATTTTTGCAAAATGCTTAACATGACTAAATTTGATATTTTACGTATTGTGCAATATGGTGAAAAGTTTTATTGAATGATCGCCAGATATTTTTTTTTTTTTTTTTTTTTTTTTTAAGGACGGCGGATATCAAATCTGTTCCTTTGAAATGAATGTCATTCCATTGAAATTGAATGTTTATATTCCAAAATGGAAGTCTTTCATTTTATTTTTCCAGAGTTTTTAAATTTAGAATTTTTAATTAGTTTTACAGAAAAAAAAACCTTTAATCTAAGACACGCAGACAGTAACTTATATAACTACACCTAAAATCAGGAGATAATTTTCCTTATAGTTTAAAATTGAAAAAAAAAAAAAAAAAGTAGAAGATTAATACAGGAAATCGTTTGCTTGGCCCCGCAGATGGTTAGTAACGTCTGCGGGGCTTTTTTTTTTTTTTTTTTTTTTTATAAGTAGTAAATTTCAGTAAATCGTAATTTGTTATATTTTTTTCTTAAAAATGTCTTCAAATTAGAGCTGACGTAAATCACAAAAGAATAGAAAAATAAATTCGTTCTGAAAGAATTAGAAAAATTAAATAAAACAAAAAATAGAACTCTCATAAATCAAAACCTTTTTTAACTTGCGTATATTTTCAACAGAATGAACTTTTAATGTACCTCTCATTCACTCAAATTTCTACCTTCTAATGGCTGTTTTCTCTTAGCATAAAAATCAGTTGCCGAGAGTATAGTGATAATACATTACACAAATTGCTGTGTCTATGATTTTATTTGAATTTTCAAAATTTGCCGGATTTAACAACTTTCTACTTTGAGTATTTTTCAATATAAAAGAATACGTGTATAAAACGGAAAAATGCATAAAAAAAGAAATGTATTTTTAAGTACCTTCTTGACATCGTCAAATATAATTTTTGTATTCTGCACATCTGGCTAAACATACCTTTCGAATGATACCATTTTCAACCCTCTACGCCCATAATTAATATGTTAAAAGCTTACCACAAATTTCACGATTGCCCATTTTTATACAGATATATCAGAAGCCTATTATAGAAATAACAGATGACATTGTCTTTAGCATATTTTTTTCGCAAAGTGGACTATATTAGGCACAGCGTAGGGCAATTAAAATAGAAAAATATTAAATATTTAATTTATTATGAAAATTTTTTCTAATTTTTTTTTTTTTTAACTTCGCATGTGGAAGCGTTAAATAAATTTCATTTCCATTATATTTTAGCCAAAAACATTGAGCTGTATATATGTAAAACGCAAACCTATTCCGTGTAATTTCAAAACATTGTCACTGATAGAATGAGCTGAATATCAGTTGCTTTTTTTGTCTCTTACTAAAGAGGTGAATGATTAGGAAGGTTTATCATTAACTTTTTGATATCGTTGAAGACTATACTGCCATTGATTGAATCAAAATGCGTGCATTTTCTAAACTATCCATAGGGAAAAGTCGGGAGTGATGGGGACACCTAAAATTATCCTTAAAATAAACATTGTTTTTAATTTTTGACACTTCCACCAGGTAAAGTAAGTACAGCCCAATCAATACATTTAACTTATACTAATATGTTAATGGGACCCACCAGCGATCGAGCGGTTCAGCGCTCAAAGCTGGTAGACTTGACGGGTTCGATCCCAGGTCGCGCCGTCGGCCTAGCCGTTCGGAGTTTTCCGTGGTTTTCTCCGAAACTTGCGTAAATACGGGCTAGGATCCATTAGAATGACTCCTCATGCAGGGCACCCCTCCTCAGACCTAGGACCTACAGCAGTCAATCGGCCTTATTCCCTAATCCAATCCAATCGAAATCTTTTAATGTATTTCATTTGGATCGGTCTCGTAAATGAGTTTTTATGCATTTCCATACTGTTTCCAATACTACAATTCCCATAATGCAAATTTATACGAAATATTGCTCTATTCGTCCATATTGAGAATATATTAAACTTCAAATCACTTGAAAAATTTTTAATCTAGAATATTTGTAGTCAATGTTGATCAAGCGAGTATCCTAAATGATGTTTTAAGTGGTCTGTATCCTTACGAGGAAAATACTCCTTAAAATAGACTTTGATGCGAAATTTTGACCTATTCTGTTGCATTCAGAAATCCGTAAATTTCGAATAATGTGAAATTTCTTAAATTAAAAGGAAAAAAAAAATCCAGTATCCTGACTAATGTAATTCAAAGTTCTGATATCTTTATTGTAAAAATACCCTTCAAAGTAATCGTTAGTGCTAAATTTTGTCTTACTGTACCATGTTAAGAAAATTGTAAATTTCGAATAATATACAACGTTTTTAAATTAGGATAATGCAAATTAATAGAGTTCTTTCCAGTTTCATATATAATTTTTTAAGTCCAGTCTAACCTGTCTGCAATCATTTGTTCTTGAGATGTCGTATACACCGTCTAACAAATTAAGAGACTTGCGCACTAACAGACACTTTACTAAAGGGAACCAGATCAATTTTCTTATTTTTGTATTCATTAAACCCAAAAACGTGTAGAAATATTAAAAACTTGAGATCGAAATTTTTTTCGAATTTTATGTTTCCCTCACATATAGTATGATGAGGAACTGGAAAGAAATATCTCGCATAGAATACAAAAGACTTTCCAAATGCGCTCAAGCGTTATGTTGTTTACTCCATAATATATTTTACCTCCATAATAACACTTAAAAATATATTTTGTTTTTGATAAAAAAAGAAAAACATACCTCAAAAACCTTCTATTCTCCTTCGTTTTTGATGACAAAGCATATAAATGTATGTATGTTTCTGCAGATCTGCATATTATCTAAAATTTTCACGGAACGTTTTTTGCGCACTTTTATTTTATTTCCAAAGAAGAAATCTTTTAATCCTTATTTTTCAAGATTTAGTCGCAAATAAAAAGAATACAGTAGATTAATTTTGTAAATCTCTGAATATTATCTTAAAACAAGAAAGCCATACAGAAATCTTTGGGAGAAGAAATCTCACAAAATTTCTTTTAATAACACCTCTTTTTTACTTTCTTCTATATGTAATATAGAGAAAGTATTGGATTCGCGAAAATTTTCGAAGTCCACTTTTTGATGGATTTACATGTTTTGGGATATGGAGAACACGAATTAATAGTTTTTAGAAAATGTCTGTCTGTCTGTCTGTCTGTCTGTCTGTATCATTTTTTTGTGGACGCTGTATCTCACGAACCAATGAATGAAATTTAACCAAACTTGGTATTTAGTTGCACCCTGACATAAACTGGTGCTGATTAGATTTTGGGATCACTCGCTCAATAGGTGGCGTTGTGATCGCATTTTATGCAAATTTTTAACATGGCAGCATAGGACAAAATTCCGTATAAATGGGCATAAAGAGAGTTATTTTACACTTGTGATTGTAAAATTAATATGAATTATTGATAATAGTAGTAGTTAGCTAGGAAAAAAAATTTGTGCATGGGGGGGCATCGGTTCCCCCCCTGGGGGGGAAAATCCCCCCCCGGGGAAGTAAATTTTCAAGATGGGTATCTTTCGAAAGGACTCATTGATAATAGTAATAGTTAACCTGGAAAAAATTTTTGTGCGTTGGGGGCATCGGTTGCCCCCCACCGGGGGGGCAAAATTTCAAGATGGGTATCTTTCGAAAGATCTCGTCAATACCTTTAAAACGAATGGTTGAACGATAAATCTGTGATAATTTAAACCAAAGTTATCGATTTTTTTTACTTTTAACAAAAAAAAACTTAGAAAAATATCGCTTTTTTTTTTTTTTTTTTTTTTTTTTTTTTTTTTAACGAAATTTAACTAAACTTGGTATTTAGTTGGTCCCCGACATAAACTGGTGCTGATTATGTTTGGGGATCAATAGCTCAACAGGTGGCGCTGTGATAGCATTTTATCTAAATTTTTAACATGGCAGCATAGGACAAAAATTCGTATAAATGTGCATAATTAGAGTTGTTTTAAACTTGTGATTGTAAAATTAATATGAATTATTGATAATAGTAGTATGTAACTAGGAAAAAAAATTTCTGCATGGGGGGGGGCATCGCTTCCCCCCCCCCTAGGGGGGAAGTACCCCCCCGGGGGGGATAAATTTTCAAGATGGGTATCTTTCGAAAGGTCTCGTCAATACCTTTAAAACGAATGGTTGAACTATAAATCTGTGATAATTTAAAACAAAGTTATCGATTTTTTTCACTTTTAACAAAAAAAAAAAAAAAACTTAGAAAAAAAAAATCGTACTTTTTTTTTTTTTTTTTTTTTTTTTTTTTTTTATATTGTTACTGATTGAATATGTATAGGTAAATATAGAAGAAAGTCTTGTGGTGGCCACAACATACTAGTTTTATTCTACCAACCCCACTGGCACATATATGTCTAGCAGATATTTTTAATTCACCCAATGGGATAAATAAGCGTCAAATTTATTAGAGTAAATGTCACACTGTTTTTCTGAGATTACATTCATATGTTAGTGTAATTTTATAAAGATAGATGGTATCAACGCCATGAAAGCTTGTTTTTTTTTTTTTTTTTTTTTTTTTTTTTTTTTTTATAACAGATTCTGACAAGAGTAAAAGTTCGTGCATTCTGGCCGCCATTTTTGGCAGAGATACATGTGTGAAGACATATATTGTTTTCGTTTTTTGCGTTTTACGTCTATTTATGTCAAAACAAACAATTAATTTGAAGTTTATTTGTAGATTTTGAAGAAAATTAATATTACAGAATATATGTAACCCCACGGTTACATATATTCCGGAATATTAGGAAATATTTGTCGTAATGGTTATTAAAAAATATCAATGCTTAATCTCAAAGCTTGTCGTTTCTGTATTTTTAGACATAGCAATATCATGAATCAAAAGAACAGATTGACAAATGAAGAAAAACTGGTAGCGAAAGGGTTAAGGGGGAACATAAAATAGATTGTTTTATTATAGTCTTGTATACCGTCTAAAAAGGACATACCCACCATATAGGGACTTAAAAAAAGTTCTCTTAACTAAATTTCTTTGGGCGGTTTCCTCTTACGTAATTCATCACTTTTGTGAAACTTTAAGATGCCTGCCTGCCTACCTTTAAAATGCAATTTTCGGTCAAAACTCCGATTTTCTATTTTTGGTTAGTATTAAAGCCTGATACTTTAGCTTTCTAAATCAGTTTGAATTTTGTTTCTATCTTGCTTAGAACCTGAGTTACAGACATTTTAATATTAGTCACTCGCCAGTTTTTGAAACCGGAAGTGACATTGAATGACCCGTAAATCTTTGTTTACAAAAATGTTTTACTCAATATAAGCATCAAAATTTGTTACTGAATATAAAATGAATTTAAAAAAGAAAATAAATAACTTTGAAATAAATCAGGAAATTATTAAAATTACTTTTTATTTAATAGGTAAAATCTGGCTTTTAAATATGTTTTCTGCTTTTTCTCAAAATGAGATTTTTAACATTTTGCTTTATCCCAAAACATCATAACTTCAAAAGTTATGATTGAAACGTTATGAAACTTTGACAAATAACTCTAGAAGAGTTGTTTTAGGGATTGAACTAGAACAATGAATCTAGCTAAATTATTTATATATATATATATATATATATATATATATATATTCGTCGATAGAAGTTATGAACTGTCATGCATATTCATGATTTTTTCAGCATGTAAAAATGTTATCTTCTCTAAAATATTAAATAACATGGTTATAGTTTTGAGAGTAGTTCACTCCCTTAAGGAACTTTCAACAATCTAAATAAAATTTACAGAATAAAAATATCTTTTTTTAAATGTTACTTATGATGTTTTGTAAAAGTGCTTTTTTCGCAAATTTTATGCATATTTTGAGCGTAAATTTCAAATTATTTTAAAAATTGCATATTTTTTCAGGTTATTCGCTGTTCTTTACTATAATCTATCATATAATGCGCATAAATAGGCAATTTTTCAATTATTAAAAAAAATAATCTCCGACAGTAGGCAGGAGCCTCTAATAAATCGTTGTTGTTAATCATAACATATTCTACATTATGTGGAATATTATATGATTTTAATAAAAATCATAGATAATATTACAGTCATCTCTCCAGTGGCGTATTTGGTAGCAAGCGCGGCTACAGTCTGGTAGTCTCTGAGTCGATACTACTTGAGGGAAACTAATTTTTTTATTATTTATCTTATTTTACAGTTAATTTAGAGAAAGGTAAAGATTATTTTTAAAATTACAGAAAATTAGAAGTACTATACAGGAAAAATAATTTTAATTGTATTACACAGAGATATTTTTGCTGTCCAAACACAAATTAAATAACTTGTTCTCGAATAAAAATAGCTTCTGGAATAATTATACCACAGGATTCCAGTGTAATTGAATTATTTCAAGCAAGCAGGATTTTTATCTTTTTGTGTATAAAATAAAATGTTAGCAACTCTCTAATATTAAAATGTTAACAGCTACTGCATAAAATAAACTTATTAAAACTGAAACAGAAGTTTAAAAACAAAATTTAAAAAGTACACCTGCTTATCTAACACTTCAGTCTATTTTTAGTTATTTTATTTACTTATTTTTGATTGTCCCTGTATACAAACTAGTTGTAGAGGATCTATTAAAGTCATTTTTAATAGGAAACATTCCCTAGTGAACTTCATTAATATATATTTACAGACGCTGGGGGCAGAAGACAAACAGACAGATAGAAAGATAGACAATAAGACAGACAGATAAACAATTAAAATCATATTCACACGTAAAAATTGTTAAGAAGTGTCAAAACGCTTAATGTAAACAAAAATACTTTTTATTAATAGCTCTTAATGTAACTGAATATTTTTATGTGACCCTGTAAGACTAATACTAATCAAACTATATTCTAAGCATTCTTTTGTTAATATGAATAATATATTTCAATTTCATTAAGCTGTGTGCAAAGTCGTGTTACTAAAATTTGTTATGTAGAAATATCTCTCATAGAACGTAATGCTTGGAGTACTTTCGACTGTCCCTGTACACAAACCAGTAATACTATTTACTCCATTTTACATAGGAAACATCCGATAGAATTCTTGAATAACATATTTCAATTTCATTAACATTTGTGTACAGTAAAGATATTAAAATAAAGTTTATCACTTATAGAACACAGTGCTTTGGAATACTTTCGGGTGTCCATGTACACAAACCAGTAGAGATTTTAACTCCATTTTCAATAGGGAACATCCGGTAGTGAATTTGAATAACCTATATCGGTTTCAAGAAATTCCATAAATATTTACGGGAGTTAGAGCGCGGACAGACAGACAGATAGACACACAAATTCAAATAATAATCACACTTAAAAATTGTTAGAAAGTGTTAAAAATGCTTAATGTAAACAAAAGTGCAAATCCAGCAAATTTTTAATAATAGATCTTAATGTAACTGAATATTTTTGTGTGGCCCTGTAAATCTAATGCTGATCGTACTATATTCTATACAAAGAATTATTTTGTGCATATGAATAACATATTTCAATTTCATTAAGCTTTTTTCAAAGTAATGTTTTTAAAATTTGGTTTATAGAAACACTCTCGCAGAATGCAATATTTTGGAACACTTTCGAGTGTCTCTGTAAACAAACCAGTGGTGGTATTTACTTCATTTTATATGTGAAATATCCAATAGTTAACTTTAATAACATATTTCAATTTCATTAAAATCTGTGTATAGTAAAGGTATTAAAATATGGTTTATAAAAATACCTCCCGTAGAACACAATGCTTTGGAATACTTTCGGTGTCCCTATACACAAACCAGTAGAGATATTAACTTCATTTTTAATAGGGGATATCTGATAGTGAACTTGAATAACTTATACAAGCTTCAAGAAAATCTATAAATATTTACGGGAGTTCAAGCGCAGACAGACGGACAAATCGAAGTCATTACCACTTACCAACCTTGTTGGAAAGTGTTAAAATACTTACAAGGGAACTCTTTCAAGTGCTAATCACCGATTTTCTTGAAAAAATTACAGAAAATTGTTTACGCTACACTTACGGTAAACGCACCGTACATATTTTTTGAAATCTAGAAGTATCTATTTAGAATATGTTATGTTTTGTGTTAGATGTAATATTTTCAATTATTTTATGTAATGTTTCGATATTGCGTATACTTAAAATAATGGAATTTTAATTTCACTTTTGCACTATGTAATCTGGAGTAATTTTATGTTGCAGTGTACGGTTTTTTGGTTGGTTGGGTTTACTTCGCACTAGTACTGCGCTATGAGTATATGGCGACGGTCTGGGATGTATTACTAATTATAGTCGGAAGACATGCCATCACAATTTTGATCCTCTACGGAGGGAATGGCTTCCCCACTTCGGTGACCCCCAGAGATATAATTTGAATGGCGGCGTACTCGGCACGTGCACTTATATAAATTTCTAGACGATTAAAGTATTAATCTGAATTGTAGTATTTGATTGAACATTTGATTATTATAACATTTAACGGAAATTCATACTGAAATAAATAAAATTAAAATACGTATATAAAATTTTTGAGGATAAGTAGGTTTTAAAGCGTACTTGAACTACAGTCGGTAACGCAAGTGTCCGAACACTTGCAAAAATTCCTATGTATAAAAAGTACACTTCATAAGTTTTTGTTAAATAAATCCTTGTCGAATCCTGTTCTTAGTCAGTCTAAAACATTGGTTGTCTGGAGGAACGCCATCGAAATATGATCCTACAAGGTTTTAGTTTGAGTTTTACGTCATATTAGTGCTACGCGATGGCCAATTGGCGGTGGTCTATTACTCACCACGGTTGCGTTTTTTGTCACTGTAGTGCTGCGCGATGAGTAATTGGCGATGATCTGGGACTCGCACCTAGAGGTGGTCCGGGGTATGCCATCGTCATTTCTATGATACACGGTTGGTAGGTTGAGTGTTACGTCGCAATAATGCTGTGAGGTGCTGCGCGATGGGCTATTAGCGACGGTCTAGGACTTACCACAGTTGAATTTTATGTCGCACTAGTGATGCGCGATGGATAATTGGTGACGGTCTGTGACTTACCCTTAGAGGTAGTGATCTGGAGGTAAGCCATCGTATTTTGATCCTACACGGTTGCTTGAGTTTTACGTTGAACTGGGATTTACCCCTAGAGGTGGTCCAGAGTAATGCCATCGCAATTTTTATCCTCCACGGTTTTTAAGTAGTGTTTTAGGTCGCACTAGTACTGCGCGATGGGCAACCGGCGACGGTCTAGGACTCACTACGGTTGAGTTTTATCTTATACTATTAAGTGAGCAATATGTGTATATTTCACTGATCTCGAAAACGGTAGCTCGGACAGTCACGAGATTTAACACAAAGGTGCCCCCCGAAGGGTCATTGTGCACATCGAAGTCAGATTTTCGAATTTTTGATTAGTTTTTTCTTAATTAATTAAAATGGTAAAATAATAACCTTCTAATTTCTGATAAAAAAGCCATTTAAATTTTACATTTTATCCATAATTTAATTGTTGCAATAATGTAATTGTTGCCATAATTTAATTGTTGCAATATGTTGTAATAATTTTTTTTTTCGACAAAATAATAATAATTATTTATTTAAAATGAGGAAAATAAATCAGAAAGATTAGAAAATAAATTAGAAATATCAGTCGCATCGTTACAAATAAGATACCAAATGAAAGGGAAAATGTTTGTAAATCCGATGCATTAAACAGCTTATCAATCGGATGATTAGTTTTTTCTTAATTAATTAAAATGTGAAAATAACAACCTTCTAATTTCTGATTAAAAAGCCATTTAAATTTTAACATTTTATCCATAATTTAATTGTTGCCAATTTTTTTTTTTCGACAAAATAATAATAACTATTTATTTAAAATGAGGAAAATAAATCAGAAAGATTAGAAAATAAATTAGAAATATCAGTCGCATCGTTACAAATAAGATACCAAATGAAAGGGAAAATTTTTGTAAATCCGATGCATTAAACAGCTTATCAATCGGACAATTAGATTTTTTAAAATTAACTAAAGTATGAATTTTAGGTGGCAACAGCAGAAGATTGTATGGAAACCGTTAGGAGAAAAAAAAATGAAAAATCTGCTTCACATTAAGTCACATGATTTTTAAGTGGGATTAAAAATTCCAGTCTTCAAATTCTTTTAAATTTTCTCTCACGAACACAAAAATATAATATACAGCCTGTACCCCACAAGACCAACTTGCATTTCAAATTTCATCAATTATTTTGGTTAATAAACAAAAGTTATTATTATTTTTTTTTTCAAATTAAGTTTTATTCTATCTTCGAAAAGATTTATGTGATCATAAATATAATAATCCCCATGTATCACCCCCTATCATCCCCGTATTATCGTGCAAAGATTTTTGATGCCGAAAAAAAAGCTTTGGAATCAGCCATTAAGTGGTATTGAAGGAAAAAAGGAAAAAAAGTAGAATGAATTTAAACTCTAAGATTATTTAAACTCTATTAACCATATTTTTATTTTATCAGTTTCATTAACAGATCCTGCTGGGCGATTTTTTAAATTTTGGTGTTGAAGTACACCGAACGTTTTTCGACAAGAAGTTTAATATAGCAACAGCCATTTTAATCTAAGTAGTGCATCAAATATATAAAAACATAAATGATTTATTTTTACACAAAATTTACAGAACAAATGCAGTTTTAAAGATAGGAAATTTATTTCAACAAGCACTATTTTAAACCTAAAAACCATTAAAAATATAAGCAGAATATAAAGGATTCTTATGTATAAACAAAAAACAGTCTGATAAAATTATTAGCAAAATAATCTTCCCCTTTTCATACAAAAAAAAAAAAAAAAAAAAAAAAAAAAATCCATCGCTAATATGGCGACAAAAATTCAAAACCCGCCAATGGAGCGACATAATAAAGTTGTGTAACACGATAATGCTTACCTATTTATTTATTTTTATGTATAATAATCACTATGCTAATTTATCATACAAAAAAATGAGCCTCTGTGTGTTACTGCACTTGCACGCTGTCGAACAGAAATATTTGAAAAATTCAAATTAATATTTAAATAAATAAATAAAAATATGTTTAATAGGAAATATATATAACCATAAAATGGATTAGTTATCTAAAATACGGCAGAAATAGCGCTCATAGCATATTGTTACAAGGGATTAAGTCTTATTGTTACAAGGGATTAAGTCTTATTGTTACAATGGATTAAGTCTAAAATGGTGACAAAAATTCAAAAGCCAAAGAGAACTATATTAAGGCTGTACTATCAGGTTTACAACCCATGAATTATATATAAACACAAAAAATTAATTGTCTCATGCGACAGATCACAGCATATTGTAAGCCGGTCACAGCATATTGTAATATTTGGCGTGAAATTGCTGTCATTTAACGGTTGATTGGATAAACAAAATAAACATATGAAATAACGTAAAAGCAAATATTATGTTGTCTAAACCCAGTTACATTTGAGTCCAGTCCGCGTTACATGTGAGCAACACGTATAGTGTTGTTCACATGCAACTGGGATTCAAATATAAAAGGGAAACTCCAATTTTTTTGATACTATCTATTTCTAAACTGTTATATAATAAGCACCTAAATGGAAGCTCATTGGTAAACTATTGTCACAGTGGTTGTCACATTGGTAAACTATTGTGTAACAGTGGATGACCAAATCGCTGCCGAATGCAGCAGGGACCTGGAGCGAGCTTTTGAACAATTTCAGTTATTTATTTTATTTTATTTTTATAAAGCTAAATAGAAAAGAGTTTCCTTTAAATTTAGTGGCCAGCGAAGCGGGCAAAGCCTGCTAGTGTAACATTTCTGCACGTTTGGTAATTGGCGACGGTCGTGGACGTACCCCAATGCGTGGTCTAGAGACATGCTATTAATATTTTAATCCTTCACGGTTGGTTGAGTTTCACGTCGCACTAGTGCGGCGCGAAGAGCAAATAGCGACAGTCCAGGGCTCACAACGGTTAAAATTTTAGGGCTGATGGATGGGTAAATGGCGACGGTCTGGGACTCACCCCTGTGTTTGGTCTGGAGATGGTATCTCAATTTTCATCCTACACTTTTGGTTGAGGTTTACGTCGCACTAGGGCTGCCCGGTGGGCAATTGGAGATGGCCTTGCACTCATCCGTAGAAATTTTCCGGAGATATGTCATCGCAATTGTGATCCTCCACGAAAGGGATATTCCTCACGCTTCGGTGATTTTTTTCTTAGGTCTGGAGATATGCTATCACAATTTTGATCTTACGTGGTTGGTTGAGTTTTATGTCGCATTAGTGCTGTGTGATGGGCGATAGCGACGGTCCGGGACTCACCGCAGTTGAATTTCCCGTCGCAGTACTGCTGATGGATGGGTAATTCTCGACGATCTGGGACTCCCCACGACTTAGTTTTACGTAGCACAAGCTCTGCGCAGTGGGTAATTGGCGACGGTCTGGGACTCGCCCCTATAATTTGTCTGGAGATGAAATATCGCAATTTTGATCTTATGCGGTAGACTGGTTGGATTTTACGTCGCACTAGTGCTGCGTGTAGGCCAATTGGTGACAGAATATTACACACCGCTATTGAGTTTTATGTCGCAGTAGTGCTGCGCGTTTTGTAAAAGGCGATGGCCTGTGACGCACCCCCTAGAGGTGGACCGGAGGTATACCATTGCAATTATGATTTTATATGGTTTGTAGGATGAGTTTTACGTTGCACCAGTGCTGCGCGGTGGGGGGATTAGCGACGGTCTTGAACTCACCCCTATGCTTGGTCTGGAGACATTCTATCACAATTTTGATCCTACACTTTTGGTTGATTTTTACGTTGCACTAGGGCTGCGCGATGGGCAAATGGCGTCGGTGGTCTAGTCTAATATGTAGTTTATCTTCTAGCCCGTTGTCAGTGCTCTACTGTGTAGCTCTAGTGTTATCTTAAACCCACTCAATTCAACTTAACTAAATCAAATTGATCCCTATATTTATAAACATAGATCACTTACTGCATTATAACTAGTTTTTTCGCAGCTAAAATTTTACATCATGGCATGTATTTTCGTCATGTAAGCCAAATTATTGTAGTTGAATGGGTTTTACGCCACAATAGGGATACAATATGGGCAATCGTATGGTGACTATATGTCCTCGAAATTCCAAGATAGTCTATAGTTTGAAATCGTTTTTCTAAATTTGGAAATTTGTGGATTAGAAATATTTATCATAATTTTTACCGTTTATGTTCTTATTTATTTCGCATTGTCTATACCTCTGTAATTAGGCGATGGGCAGTTGGCGACTCTGGAACTCACCTTATTGGTGGTCTGGAGATATACCGTCACAATTCTGATATTGATTGGTTGATTTTTACGTCGTTAGTGCTGCGTAACATTCAGTTGGCGACGGTGTAGGAGACATCCATAAATGTGGTAAGGAGGTACGCCATCGTAAAATGTGATCCTACAAGGTTTTGGTTGAGATTAACGTCACATTAGTGCTACGCGACAACCAATTGGCGACGGTCCATTACTCACGACAGTTGAGTTTTATGTCGCTGTAGTGCTACGCGATGAGTAATTGGCGATGATCTGGGACTTACCCCAAGAGGTGGTCCGGGGTATGCCATCGCCCTTCCTATCATACGCGGTTCGAATGTTGAGTTTTACGTCGCACTAGTGCTGCGTGGTGCTGCGCGGTGCTGCGCGATGGGCTCTTAGCGACGGTCTGGGACTCATCCTTAGAAAAGGTCCGGAGATATGCCATCGGAATTTTGATCCTCCACGGGAGGGAATAACTCTTCTGCTTTGATGATTTATTTCGTATGTCTGAAGACATGCCATCACAATTTTGATCCTACGCGGTTCTTTGAGTTATACGTCGGTTTCGATTCACACATAAAAGTTATCCGGAGGTATGCCATCGCAATGTTGATCTTACGCAGTTGGTAGGTTGATTTTTTCATAGCACTATTGCTGCACGATGGGTAATTGACGACGGTCTGGCACTCACCCTCCTATGCTTTGTCTGGAGATGTGCTATCATAATTTTCGTGCTACAGGTTCGGTTGGGTTTTACGTCGCACTAGGGCTGCGCGATGAGCAGTTTGCGACGGTGTGAGACTTACCCCTAGAGGTGGTGCAGAGGCATGCCATCGTATTTTGTCCTACACCGTTGGTTGAGTTTTACGTAGGTCTGGGATTCACCCATACAGTTGGCCTGGAGTTATGCCATAGAATTTTGATACTACAATGTTTTTATGTAGCGTTTTTTGTCTCACTACTGCTGCACGATGAGCAATTGGCGACGGTCTGGGACTCATCCCTAAAAGTGGTCCGGAGACATGAAATTTTGATCCTTCACGGTTGGTAGGTTGAGTTTTACGTCGGACTCGTGCTGCACGATTGGCAATTAGCGACGGTCTGGGACTCGCATCTAGAGGTCGTCCGAAGATGTACCATCGCAATTAGATCCTATACTGTTTGTTGGTTGGTTGCTTTTATGTCGCACAAGTGCTGCACGATGGAGAATTAGTGACGGTCTGCGACTCACAACGATTTAGTTTTACGTCGCACTAGTGCTGAGCGATGGGAAATTGGAGACTCATGCCTATTCGTTGTGTCCAGACATGCCATCACAATTTTGATCGTACCTGCCTGGTTGCTTGAGTTTTCCGTCGCACATGTTTGGCGCGATGGGCAATTGGCGACGGTCTGGTACTCACCCCTAGACGTCATTCTTTGTTATGCCCTCACAATTTTGTTTCTACATGGTTGGTAGGTTGAGTTTTACGTCGCACTAGTGCGGCACGACTGTCAATTAGCGACGGGCTGGGACTCACTACGGTTGAGTGCTATGTCGCACTAGTGCTGCACGATGGACAATTGGCGACGTCTGGGACTCATCCCTAGTAGTGTTCCGGAGATACGCAATCGAAATTTTGATCCTCCATGGAAGGGATGGCTCTGCTTTTGGGATTTATTTCTTAGGTCTGGAGACGTGCCATCACAATTTTGATCTTACGCGGTTGTTTGAGTTCGGTTGGGATCCAACCCTAGAGGTGATCCGGAGGTAAATCATCGAAATGTTGATCCTACGCGGATGGTATGTTGAGTTCTACGTCACACTAGTGTTGCGTGATTGGCAATAGGCGACGATCTGCAACTTCCCCCTAGAAGTGGGCCGGCTGTATAGCATCGCAATTTTGATCCTACACGTTTGGGTTAGTTGCTTTTATGTCGCACTAGAGCTGCGCGATGGGGAATTAGCGACGGTTCGGGAATTACACGGTTGAATTTTATGTCGCAGTAGTGCTGATAGATGGGTAATTGGCGACGGTCTGAGACTCACACCTATTGGTTTGTCTGGCGACATGCCATCACGATTATGATCCTACATGGTTGATTGGTTGAGTTTTACGTAGCACAAGTTCTGCGCGATTGGTAATTAGCGATGGTCTGGTACTCACCCTAGAGGTCGTCCGGGGTTATGCCATCGCAATTCTGGTCCTACATGGTTGGTAGGTTGAGTTATACATCGTACTAGTGCTGCGCGGAACTCCGCGATGGGGAATTTGCGACGGCCTGGGAGTTACCACAGTTGAGTTTTATGCCGCACTAGTGCTGCGCGATGTGTAATTGGCGATGGTCTGGGACTTCTCTGGAGGTGGTTCGGAGGTATGCCATCGCACTGTTGATCCTGCGCGGTTGTTAGGTTGAGTTTTACATCGCTCTAGTGCTGCGCGACGGTAAATTAGCGACGGTCTGGGACTCACTACGGTTGAGTGTTATGTCGCACTAGTGCAGCGCGATGGGTAATTGGCGACCGTCTGGAACTCACACTCTTGGTCTGGGGATACACTATCACAATTTTGGTGCTGCAGTTTTAGTTGAGTTTTATGTCACATTATGGCTGCGCGATGGGCAATTGGCGACGGTCTGTGACTTACCCCTAGGAGTGGTGCGTAGGCATGCCATCGTATTTTGTCCTACACCGTTGGTTTAGTTTTACGTAGGTCTGGGATTCACCCATAGAGTTCGTCCGGAGTTATGCCATAGAATTTTGATCCTAGTATGTTTTTATGTAGCGTTTTGTGTCGCACCAGTGCTGCGCTATGGGCATTTGGCGACGGTCTGGAATTCATACCTAGAAGTGGTCCGGAGATATGCTATCGCAATTTTGATTCTCCGCGGAAGGGGAGGTTTTCCGCTTCGGTGATTTATTTCTTAGGTCTGTCTTAGGTCTGGAGACATGATATCGCAATTTTGATAATTCAGTATTGGTAGGTTGAGTTTTACGTCGCACTAGGTCTGCGCGATGGGCGATTCGCGACGGTCTGGGACTGACCTCTTGAGGTCGTTCGAAGATATCCATCTCAGTTTTGAACCTTTACTGTTTGTTGGTTGGTTGCTTTTATGTCGCACAAGTGCTGCACGATGGGGAATTAGCGAAGGGCCGGGACTCAACACGGTTGAATTGTTTGTCGCAGTAGTCTTAATGGATGGGTAGTTTGCGACGGTCTGCGACACACCACGGTTTAGTTTTACGTCGCACTAGTGCTGAGCGATGGGAAATTGGCGACGGTCTGAGATTCAGCCCTATTGGTTGTCTGTAGACATGCCATCACAATTTTGATTCTATATGGTTGGTTGCTTGAGTTTTACGTCGCACACGTTTTGCGCGATGAGCATTTGGCGACGATCTGGTACTCGCACGTAAGGTATGCTGACCAGATGTCCTCATTTTCTGAGGTAAGCCGTTTTTCCAAGATTTAAAAAATTTTACAGGAAAATTATTCATCATAATTATTAGCAATTTAGTTCCCATTTACAAAGAATATAAAATTATATTCCTAATTAAGAAATTGTTACCGCTCTTAATTTATAAAGGTACTCTATTCTGGTCACTATACCCTAAAGGTCGTCCGGAGATAAAATATCGCAATTTTGTTTCTACAAGGCTGGTTGGTTTGATTTTACGTCGCACTAGTGCTGCGCGAAGGGCAAATAGCGACGGTGCAGGACTCATCACGGTTGAAATTTTTTTCGCTGTAGTGCAGATGGATGAGTTATTGGCGACAGTTTTGACTCACCTCCTAGAGCTGGTCCCGGAGATATGACATCACAATTTTTATCCTGCACTGTTGGTAGGTTGAGTTTTACGTCGCATAATTTTTATAGGATGGATAATTGGAGATTGTCTGGGACGGTTGGGTTTTACGACGCACTACTACTTCTCAATGGGCAATTGGCGACGGTATGGGACTCACTTCTAAAGATGGTCCGGAGACATACCATCAAAATTTCGATCTTTCATGGAAGCCCAGAAAACGGGGAGCGCTATATATATATAAATATAGATCACTTAATGCATTCTAACTAGTTTTTTCGGAGCTGAAATTTTACATCATGGCATGTATTTTCGTCATGTGAGCCAAATTATTGTAGTTGAGTGGGTTTTACGCCACAATAGGAATACAATATGGGCAATCGTATGGTGACCATATGTCCTCGAAATTCCTGGACAAGTCCAAGTCCATATTTTGAAATCGTTTTTCTAAATATTATTCTCTATATTTATCATAATTATTACCGTTTATGTTCTTATTTATTTCGCATAATCTATACGTCTGTAATTGGGCTTAGAGCAATTGGTGACGCACTGGCACTCACCCCTATTGGTTGTCTGGAACCATGCCGTCACAATTTTTATCCTGCATGGTTGGTTGGTTTGTTGAGTTCTACGTCGCACTAATGCTGCACCATGGGCGTTGCCGACAGTGTGGGAGTCACTCTAAAAGTGGTAAGGAGACACGCCAGCGTAAAATGTGATCCTACTAGGTTTTAGGTTGAGATTTACGTCACAATAGTTAATTGGCGACGGTCTATTACTCGCCAAGGTTGAGATTTTATGTCGCTGTAGTTCTGCGCGATGAGTAATTAGCGATGATCTGGGACCCACCCCAGAAATGGTCCGGGGGTATGCCATCGCCTTTTTGATCATACACGGTTGGTAGGTTGAGTTTTACGTGGCACTAGTGCTGCGGGCTCTTGCGCGATGGGCTATTAACGTCGGTCTTGGACTCACCACGGTTAACTTTCATGTCGCACTAGTGATGCGAGATGGGTAATTGGCAACGGTCTGTGACTTACCCGTAGATGTGGTGGTCCGGAGTTATGCCATCGCAATTTTGATCCTACATGGTTTATAGGTAGAGATGTGAGCGACGAAAAACCCGGGTTTAAACCAGGGAATAAACCCGGTTTTTTGGGAAGGGAATTTTGAAAGTTTCCAAAACAAGGGAATTTTAAAAGCTTTCAAAAGTTACAAATATAGCTTTTTTTTCTGAGATTAGATATGCTCTAACCCATACAACCAAAATCAACCTCTGGATGTCCCATAATGATCCTACAAAACCTAAAATGGTCATATCCCGTACAAACCATAAAAAATCAGCCTGATGACATATGCAGGATCTAAGCAAACTAAATTAAAGGCATTTCAAAATGTTATATAACATTTAGATGTTTTTTTTATGATCTTTCAATTTTTAAATAGTGCTTTTAACGTCTAAAAATTTAAAAAGTGCAAGTCTCAAATTTCATTAACAGACTTATTTTCTGTTATTTCAGTATATGTATATCTTAGTTCTGACTGTATTGTATACACAATGAGTTCAATATAACACTTTTTTTTTTATCGCAATCGCAGTTTATCATGTTTCAGTTGTATATCTTTAACAATTTATTTCAAAAATAAAACAAAAATGCTTCAAAATTTTCTGTATTTACTAAAACAATCAATAATATTACAATGGAAAATATTATTTCAATTTAAATTTCAACAATATTAATATGCAAAAAGTAACTAAATAAATAAATAACAGCCAAATTATTAATTATTAGCTATTGAATATTTTATGTATTGATTTGATGCATTAAAAAAATATTGCTCTAATTCTTAATAACCGTAGAACTCATGCTCGATTTTGTTGCCCGTGCTCTTTAACTGATTGTAACGAAATTTCATGAACTATTGTGAAATTTTGTTCGATGCGTTATAATAAAATTTAACAATTTTAAAGTATTCTAACCATAATTTAATTTCATTGTATTATTTTTTATAACATGTTTTATTATGGTAGTCATAAAAAAAAAAAAAGAAAAAAGGT
Organism: Salticus scenicus; assembly: GCA_963930645.1. Lineage (NCBI taxonomy): Eukaryota > Metazoa > Arthropoda > Arachnida > Araneae > Salticidae > Salticus > Salticus scenicus. Next base: position 260,624,559 of record OZ005656.1, on the reverse strand, counting down.
CTAAAGTTATTTAAATAGGCAGACAAAACTTCAATATTTATTATTGTCAATAACGTAAATGTTTAATTTTTTACAATTTTTTGCAAAATAATCACATAATTTTTATATCACTTTTATTTAAGCAAATAGAATAAAATGATATTGAAACAAGTTGTTTGATACACCTAAAAGAAGTGAATTTAAATCTAAACACTGAATATTAGTTTCTTCCCATCAAAGTTTCTAAAGTACCCAAAATTCACTGTTTAAACCGAAAATTCCCAGGTTTATTCCCCTGAAGCAAAATTCCCGGGTTTTTTACATCTCTATTTATAGGTAGCGTTTTAGGTCGCACTATTGCTGCACGATGGAAAATTGGCGACGGTCTGGGACTCATCCCTAGAAGTTGTCCAGAGATATGATATCGACATTTTGATACTACACGGAAGGGATGGCTCTCCCGATTGGGTAATTTATTTCTTAGTTCTGGAGACATGCCGTCACAATTTGGATCCTACGCGGTTGGTTGAGTTTTCGTCGGTCTGGAATTCACCACTAGATGTTATCCGGAGTTATGCCATCGCAATGTTGATCCTACACGGTGGGCAAGTGAGTTTTACGTCGCACTAGTGCTGCGCGATGGGCAATTAGCGATGGTCTAGGACTCACGACGGTTGAGTTTTATGTCGCACGAGTGCTACGCGATAAGTAATTGGAGACGGTGTGGAACAAACCCTTATGCTTGGTCTGGAGACATGCTATCACAATTTTCATCCTACAAATTTGGTTGAGTTTTATGTCGCACTAGAGTTGCGCCATGGCAATTGGCGATGTTCTGGGACTCATTCCTAAAATTTGTCCAGAGATATGCAATCGCAATTTTGATCCTCCACGGAAAGGATGGCTCTCCCTCTTCGGTGATTTATTTCTGAGGTCTGGGGACATGCTATCGCAATTTTGATCCTACGCGGTTGGTTGAGTTTACGTCTGTTTCGGATTTACCCCTAGATGTGATCCGGAGGTATGCCATCGAAATTTTGATCCTACACGGTTTGTAGGTTTAGTTTTACGTCGCCCGTAGGCGTTTAGCGTCGGTCCGGGAATCACCACCACGGTTTAGTTTTACGTTGCAATAATGCGGAGCGATGGGTAATTGGCGACGGTTTGAGACTCACCGTTATTGTTTGTCTGGAGACATGCCATCACAATTTTTATCCTACGTAGTTGGTTGGTTTAGTTTTACGTTGCACAAGTTCTGTACGATGGGTAATTGGCGACGGTCTGGGACTTCACCCTACAGGAGGACCGGAGATATAACATCGCAATTTGATCCTATACGGTAGGTTAGTCGGATTTTTCGTCGCACTAGTGCTGCGTGTTGGCCAATTGGCGACGGTATGTTACGCACCACTGTTGAGTGTTTGTCGCAGTGCTGCGCGATGTGTAATTAACGATCATCTACGACGCACCACTGGAGGTAGTCCGGGGGGATGCTATCGCAATTTTGATCCTACATGGTTGGTAGGTTGAGTTTAATGTCGCACCACTGCTGCGCGGTGAGCAATTAGTGACGGTCTTAAACTCACCATGGTTGAGTTTTATGTCGCACTAGTGCTGCGCGATGTGTAAATGGCGATGGTCTTGGACTTACCGCTAGAGGTGATCCCGGGATATGCCGTCGTATTTTAATATTACAATGTTTGTTGAATTTTACGTAGGTCTGGGATTCACCCCTAGGGGTGGTCTGGAGTTATGCCATCTGAATTTTCATCCTACATGGTTTTTAGGTAGCGTTTTAGGTCGCACTAGTGCTTCGCGATGAGCAATTGGCGACTCTCTGGGACTCACCCCTAAAAGTGGCCAACATATGCCATCGCAATTTTGATCCTCCGCGAAATGTATGGCTCTCCCGCTTTGGTGATTTATTTTTTAAGTCTTGAGACATGGTACATGGCATCACAATTTTTTACGTGTGTTTTGGAATCTGCCCTGGAGGTGGTCTGGATATATGCCATCACAATTTTGATTCTACTTTGCAGGTAGGTTGAATTTTACGTCGCACCAGTGCTACGCGATGGCCAATTAGCGACGGTCTATTACTCACCACGGTTGTGTATGTCGCAGTAGTGCTGCGCGATGTGTTATTGGGGACGGTCTGGGACTCATCCCTAGAAGTGTTTCGGAGATATGGTGCCGAAATTTTGATTCTACACGGAAGGAGTGGCTCTCCTGCTTTGGTGATTTATTTCTCAGGTCTGGAGACCGCGTAGATCACAATTTTCATCCTACGCGGTTGTTTGAGTTTTATGTCGGTTGGGATTCACCCCGAGAGTTGATCTGGAGATATGCCATCGCAATGTTGATCCTAGGCGGATGTTATGTTGAGTTTTACGTCACAGTAGTGCTGCGCGATGGGCAATTGGCGACGGTCTGGGACTCACCCTTAGAGTTAATCCGGAGATATGCCATCGCAATTTTGATCCTATACGGTAGGTTGTTTGCTTTTATGTCGCACTAGTCATGCGCGATGGGCAATGAGCGACGGTCCTGGACTCAACACGAATGAATTTTATGTCGCACTAGTGCTGAGCGATCGGTCATTAGCGACGGTCTGAGACTCACACCTATTGGTTGTCTGGAGACCTGCCGTCACAATTTTGGTCATACATGATTGGTTGATTGAGTTTTGAATCGCACAAGTTGTGCGCGTTGGTTAATTTTGGACGGTCTGGGACTCGCCCCTAGATGTCGTCCGCAGATAAATTATCACAATTTTGATCCTACCCGGATGGTGGGTTGGATTTTACGTCGCACTAATGCGTCGCGTTGGTTAATTGACGACGGTATATCACACACCACAGTGGAGTTTTATTTAGCAGTAGTGCTGCGCGATCTGCAATTGGCGATAGTATGGGATTTTCCCTCAGAGGTGGTCCGGAGTTATGCCATAGGAATTTGGATTCTACACTGTTTTTAGGTAGTGTTTTATGTCGCACTAGTGCTGCGCGATGGTCAATTAGCGACGGTGTAGGACTCACTACGGTTGAGTTTTTTGTCGCACTAGTGGTGCGCGAGGGTTAATTGGCGACGGTCTGGGACTCACCCCTATGCTTGGTCTGGAGACATGCTATTACAATTTTGATCCTACACTCTTGGCTGAGTTTTACGTCGTACTAGGGCTGCGCGCTGGGCATTTGGCGACAATCTGGAACTCACTCCTAGCGGTGGTGTGGAGATACGCTATCGTAATTTTGATCCTATATGGTTGGTTAGTTGCTTTATATGTCGCACTAGTGCTGCGCGATGGGCAATTAGCGACGGTTCAATATTATGTCGCAGTAGTGCTGATGGATGGGTAATTGGCGACGGTCTGAGACTCACCCCTATTGGTTGCCTGGAGATATACCATCACAGTTTTTTTTCTACATGCTTGGTTGGTTGTGTTTTACGTTGCACAACTTCTGCGCGGTGGGTAATTGTCGACGGTCTGGTGCACGCTCAAGGAGGTCGTCCGAAGTTATAATATCGCAATTTTCATCCTACACGGCTGATTGGTTGGATTTTACGTCGCACTAGTACTGCGCGTTGGCCAATTGACGACGGTATATTACACGCCACGGTTAAATTTATTGTTGCAGTGATGCTGATGGATGGGTATTTTGCGATGGTCTGAGGCTCACTCCTAGAGCGATCGCAATTTTGATTCTAATTGGTTGGTAGGTTGAGTTTTACGTCGCACTAGTTCTGCGCGGTGCTGCTGGATGGGCAATTAGCGATGGTCTGGGACTTACCCCTAGAGGTGGTCCGGATTTATGCCATCGGAAGTTTCATCCTACACGGTTTTTAGGTAGCATTTTGGGTCGCAATATTACTAGTGATGGGCAATTGGCGACTGTCTGGGACTCATTCCTTGAAGTGGCCAAGATATGCCATCGCAATTTTCATCCTACGCGGTTGGTTGAGTTTTACGTCTGTTTGGGAATCACCCCCAGGTATGATCCAGGGTTATCGCGTCGCAATTTTGATCTTACACGGTTAGTAAGTTGTCCCATATAGCAAAATGTTTTCCATAGGAACTCCATCGGAGGTTTGTTAATTTCTCCGCCGGAGTTCCTGTTTTTCCCACATTCCTCCTACGGTGTTCCGTGGGTATTTCAAATGTCCGCAGTAGCGGCCTCCGTGGGAGAGCCTTCGTGTATCTGGAACGGAGCGCAGTCGGAAGACAGAAGGAAAAATCGAATGGGAACTTTCAAGGTCATAAAACACTACGGAACTTGTTTTCCTTTTCCTGTTTTGTAGTCTGTGATTCATAATAATAGTCTTTGCTATTTAGTTTATATATAATTATGTAGATCGAATTTATAAAACAGAATTAGGAGTAGCAGTTATGTCATTGGAATAATACGGCCAGTTCAATTTTAAAAGTAATATTGTAATTATGGTTAAGTTAAAATTGGGGGGAAAAGTAGAATATCTCGGAATTATTTGTGCTATATTTCCTTTTTAAGTTTTTATATACATTTTTATTGTTTATATGTTCATGACCTTATATCCAAAAAAAGTTCATTTTTATTTAAAAATGCTAAAGGAAAAAAGAAGCAACTAAATAAATAAAATGAGAATATAAATAAAAGAATTTTTAAAAAAGTCGAATTAAATATCTCAGAAACCTTTATAAAAATTATATTCACTTAAATATAGTGAAGTGAATAGCATCAGGCGTACCAAATATTAATAAAATAAAATAAAAATAAAAATAAAAAATGTAATAATAACAATATGGCAGTAACTTTTGTGAAAATAGCTATATTACTCTACATCGATGTTTCTGAAAGCTTTTGCTCTTCATACACAAACCATCAATGATTGGGATTCCCATAGCACAGGAAAGAGAATAATCTTTCCCTGAACTACCCCCCCCCCCCACACACACACACATCTCCTTAACGGCCCTCTTCACTTACCGTCGCCGGAAGCCCGAGCCAATGTTATTCTATGGGGAAATTTTCTTTACAAATAACTTATTAACTAATACATATTTTTAAATTCTGTTTTCACATTCAGAAAGTTCCCAACTGTTAAATTGACGCACCTTTTTTAAAAATGTATTTTTTTTATTTTTAATATTTTATTTAGAAATTGCAAAATGAAAAAATTTCACATATTGAAAATTCGTATTTTGCAGCTTCAAAATAAAATATAAAAAATTAAAAAAATATATTTTTTAAAAAGGTCCGTCAATTTAACAGCTGGGAATTTTCAGAATGTGAAAACAGAATTTAAAAATATGTATTAGTTAATAAGCTATTTGTAAAGAAATATTTCCCATAGAATAACATTAGTTTCGGCTTCCGGCGGCGGTGAGTAAAGAGGGCCCTTAAATAGAGTTTCAGCCTTTGCTTGTTTTTCTATTCATCTTTTTTCTTTTAGTCGATTTTTGTCTATTTTCAATTACAACAAACTTACTTTAAAGCTATGATTCTAGTAAAAAACTAAATAAGAAACAGAGGAAAGAATTTCTTGTTTAATAGGGAATCAGTGTTCAAAATTTCTGGGAGGGGGGGGGGGAGGCTAACCCCTTACAATGCCAGCGCCACATTTTTAATTCCTTACGATAGTTTTGTAGCAAAATTAATAATTTAAATTATATGCATTTATATTAAGTATTGATACTTGAATAGAAATATAAAAATTTTCAATTTTTGGTTTTTCACGTTTTTAGATGGCTTGAACTTGAATTAATCATTTTTAAAAAAAATGCTCATCAGTCTGTGATAAAAGTTTTCTGTTAGCTCTAGCTCAAAATCTAATACACAGAATTTTTTATGAATTTTTAAGGTGACCATAATTAAACTGATTATTCTCAATTATCAATCCGCAATTCCATTGCGAGAATGGCACCAACTTTGTGGAAAGAATAAATAAGACAAAAAACAAAGGATTCCGAAAAAAAAAAAAGTTTTTAAACTTACCGCTGTGGCAATATGTGACACTCTTTTTCTAAGCTTTTTTTTTTTTTTTTTTTTTTTTTTTAATATTTAAAATTAATAATTGTGCAATTGACAAAGTATTATTTTTGTCTACAATTCTTATTTTGAAATTGGAGACTTTGCATTAATTTGTCACAAAATTTGCATTTTTTAAAACTGTCTTTGCACAGCATCATATATTCTCCTAGTGGAGACATTTTCATAACTTCAGCATTTTCAGACTTCGCATAAAATTTACCGCCATTCCCGCAATTAGATTGGGCTACAGAACATTATGAGCACTGTGAGTTTAATTATGGCCATCTTGTATACTCAAATGTATCTTGAAATAAATTAGTGCTTATCAACTTTTGGTGCAAATCGCTGAACAGGAGGCGCTGTTTGTTGTACTGCAATTTCCCCTTTGTTTAGGAAGGCTAAATCACAGCTTCTATTAAGCATAATTGCATAAAACCTGATTTGTAAAACCGGCATTATGTATACATATATTATTTCAATTTGGGTATATATCGGCTGACAGGTGGCGGCACTATGATTCAAATCCATGTACAGTAAGGCTATATATCAACTTCTAGAGTGTATAAAAAAGAAAAAAAAATCTTTATATGTGATGACTTCCCAAATATTTATGTAGGAACTTAAATTTTATTAATCGCATTGAGATTTATAATGATGTTGAATAATACATTCCTTTGTTTTAAAATATTTTCATGCTTCTGACAATTTTATAAATGTGCTGCTTTAAATTGAAAAAAATAAATAAATAAATAAATAAATAAATAAATAATAATAATAATAATGTAGCTACATAATGACACAATTATGAACAAAATGAAAAATGCAGCTAAATACAATTTTTTACTTTTAATTATTATTATTATTATTATTTCTCATCAAAATACCGACGATTTGATATAATTTTTAAACATCAATAAAATAAATTAATAATATTTATAAAAAATTAATATTTCCCATACTTTTTGAAAAGATAAATGAATTTATAATAAATTATTAAAATACAAATTAAAAGAATTTTTTTTTTTTTTTTTTTTATTTTGGTTCACATGGAGTTTAATATTCAAAAATATCTTCCATAAGGTTTATTTTTAGATACAAATTATTATTATTATTATTATTGTTATTATTATTATTTAGAAAATATATGCTCTTGAAATCCTTCATGGAAATCCATAAACAAAAGCAATAATTTATCTGGAAACACTAACTTGAGTTATTTTTTTTTTTCGCTACATCAAATATGTTTGAACACAAATTATAATTATTTCAAACATTTAGTAAGTTTTAGGTATTAAGATAATTTCCATTATTATATCATTACCAGTCCATCTGTGACGGCCTAGCGCTCAATCTTTACACATTTATTTCCAAATTTATTTTTCCTTGTGAGTTCAAATTACTAAATACTGGTCTACAGGATATTTAAAACAAATGACTTTGTCTCTTAAATTATGATATTTATATGTTTTAGTTTCGAGCTCTAAATGTCTTCAAAAAATTAAAAATGACATCGTAATTCTTTAATTAAAATTTTTTAACCATGTGTCTATTTAATTATTTATATTACCCATTTCTCGTGACGTGGTTGAATTCTATATATTTAATTTATTATTATTATTTTCCCTGACATATTAAAAATCTGCAGAGTATACAGATTGAATCAATGAATGAATCTTTCAAACCGTGCAAATCCTGGATAAATTTCAGTTTCTTTATCTCAATACATTGTTGCCTTTGTGATGTAAGTTATTCCGTTAAATTATTCTTTATCATTACTTTATTAAGTTTAAATGCACACATGGAAACCATGAATAAAATTGTAGTTTGTTTATTCCAATGCATAGTTTTAGCTTTTACATCATTTTTAACGTTAGTTCCAGGAAACTCGGACTTTTATTATAAACAAGATTAAACCTATACCGTTTTTTCAGACTACCTAGTATGTGCCATATACTATTAGGGTGCTACCACGAACACATCGAAATGTTTCGATGATCGAATGTGACGTCACTTTGACGTAATGTTTCGATGCGAATTTGAATTTTCGATCACTTCGTACTCTGAGCCAAGCGCATCGAAAAGTTTTGATGGTAAATCCATCGAAACACTTTCGATGAGGAATTACCGAGTGAAACTGTTTTCGATAGCTCGTTTCTTCATACTTTTCGTCTGCTACTGCTAAAGGGAAACATGTTTGTTTTTATTTTTAATGTGAATGTGAATGGGTAAAATAAGTTTTTTTCTCTATATGTACATTGAAGTAAATTTTATTGTTATGTTGGGCTTCTACATACGTATTACGGAGTAATATGCACGGTTATTTATTTATTTTTAAATAAAGATATCTTAAAACTTCACCGGCGGATTGCAGTGTTTATAATTTCAATTTCTGAACTTTATATTGGTAATATTTTTCAGAAGTGTTAATTATCAAAAAATAACTAATCAAAAAAAAAAGATCGTTATTTTTTAAAAAGTTTTATATTATGCTGTGATTTGCCTATTATCAAAACATGTAAAGTTTTCTTAATTTAAATAGCTAAATGAGGCAGTAAAATTTAACTTATAGGGATAATAAAATTCTTTCATTGGTAAATATACTGGTTTTTCACTTTTAGGTATATACATATTTTTTTCTAAATTGTTTTGATATTAACTGGATGAAAAAACCCTCTTGTAACAGAATATCACAAATGTCACCATTTGGGCATCTAGCTTTCTTATTTATTTATAAACATATATTGTAAATAAGAAACAAAGTGAAATAAAACATATATATTATGGGACAAATTTTAAGTGATGCGGCATGCTTGTTTTGTGCTCTCAAGTTCAAAACTGGGGCCATTATGGCATGTCTGTGTTTCTTGAAAAGCTATAATCCAATTGAAAGATTTGATTCAAAGAAAGTTCTACAAACAATTTCCAGATTTATTGTTGTTAGCAAAAGTGAATCAGCCTGATGAGGTATCTTCTGTGTGTTGTCTACAATTCTGAATATTTAAAAATTGTGGAATTTAGTGGAATGAAAATAATTTCATCACATATTCATCAGAAATTGTCATCATTTTTCATTAGAAGTTGTTAAATCATGTGAAGTGCAGTGACTTCATACATGTAAGTATTAATAGATTTAATTATTTTGTGTGTTCCATTGATATTTAAGTCTGTATATATGTTAAAGCTTGTAAAGTAATTTTTCGTAATTAATATATGTGAATGTGTTACACTTAATGCAATAATGAATGCATTTTCGAAAAAAAAAAAAACCTTTTATACTTTGTATACATACAAACTTTCAGGGATTGATCCAGGTTTAATCTTCCATTTTTACAATCACCATTTATACTGCTTAATGTCAAGTTAATAGAGTTTTGTTGAGCCAAATTAAGGCATTAATTAAAAATAATACTGAAATGAAAGCATGAAAATATTTAATAAAAGGATCATTTTTATAAAACAAAGTCTTGTGCAGGGGCTCATTTTATGAATTTGAATTTTGTGAAGGGTCCCTTTTTATGATGCAGAAATTTATGAAGGGCCGCAAAAGGGACCCAAATTTTGCCTTGATTGAACCCTGACTTTTTCAAAAAATTCATAAGTTGTGTAAGAGATTGTTGAAATGATGTTGAAGTTTCATATACCATATTAATGTGTGTTTGTGACATACTTTCATTTATTTTATTTATTTCGCAATATTCTTTGTAAAAAATTTCTTTGGAATTCCAAGCAATTAACACATATGAATAATTTTCTGTGCACTACCTATAAATTTTAGCAAGACACATCTCTCAGGACAATGACTTCGTAGAATGAGATTGTTTTATGTGAATCAGAAGTCTGAACAAGATGAGCTAGTAAACAAAAGTAAATTTTTATATGAGCTGGGCCAGCAAAGCATAATCAACATTTTTATTTCAAACTCTTAAAAAAAATTTTTTTCTTTTTTTTAAGTAAAGGTTAAGAGTTTTATTTATAATATAAATACTGCATAAAAGTTGGAAAAATAAAAAATTAGGGTAAGATTGACTTTCTACTGCCTCTTATGTTTAGAATATTTCGTGAGTACACTAGATAAACATTCTGTAGAAGTTATGAGCTTTCTGTTTACTTTTGCTTCTTTGCATCATCTGTTATGTAATTCACTGCTGCGTAACACAGATTGGGTTGAAGTTTGTTATTTAGTATGACTGCATGCATGTTTTTTCTTTTCTTTTTTTCTTTGAAAAAGAAAGTATTTGAATTTTTAGACATATTTCTGACGTTTATGTCAGTGGTGGTCTGGTTTGTTGGTTAAAGGTACTTTCTGTATATATATTACTTAAATAGTCCATATGGCTGTCCATTCCGTATTTCTGAATGAATATTACCGTCAATGAATGTTAAGGAAATATGATAAGTACAATGAAAGATATTTTTCTATTGGCATAGTTTGGGAAATAAGGATGTGCTTGAGTAGTGTATGAAAGAGAGTTTAATTGTGTCTTTTTATGTTTGGCCTGTGTGTAATGAAAATATGATTTTAACAGAATGTAAAGTTAAAATCAATGGTTTTGCATGGATGTATAGAAATTGTTTTAAAGTGAAAGAAATGAGGCATAATATGTGTCATAATGTAAAGAAAGGGTTGTGGTTTTCTAGTAGTCATTTGGTTATTCCCCCCCCCCCCCCAATCAAATGACAGATATTGACATTAAATCAGAAGGAAGTTTGGAGGAGGGGGGGGGGGAGTATATCAAAGGCGAAGGTGCTTCATGAATTACAGACATGAAACAGAGGTAAGTGAGCTGTGATTTTCTATCCATGAATTTTTGCTTTACTTGTTTTTTGAAAAATATGTTTGATTATTACGTATTTTTGTGCTTTTTAAATAGTTTATAAAATGTGATTTTTGTTGGTTAAAAACTGTTTAAACTGTTGCTTTTTCTTTCTTTTTTTTTTTTTTTTTTTTTTATGTACACAAAGCATACAGACGTGCATATTGCTGCATTACAAAATTTTGTATATTTTTAAGTTTTATGCATTTTAAGATATGGGTATCCAGTGATGTTTATTATTTGATTTTCATGTATGTGAAATGTACAGACGTGCATATTACTGATTGCTTCAACAAAAAATTGTATTTTAAGATAGGGGTATCTATAATGATGCTTATTTATTTTTATTTTTTTATTTGTTTGTTATCATGTAAGCGAAGTGTAGTCATAAGTACATATTACTGACTACTAAACTACAAAGTTTTTAAAACTTTGAGTTTCATGTGTTTTGAGATAGGGATATCCATTTTTTTTTTTTCAATTTTTTATCTATGCAAAGTGTACAGGCATGCGTATTACTGATATTGCGAATTGGAATTTTGAGTATTTATATCATGTGATTGTATGTTCTAAGTTTTATTAACTGACTGCTGGATTAGAAAATGTTTTACATGTTCAAGTTTCATGCATTTTGAGATATGAGTATCCAGTGTTCTTTTTTTTCCCCCTAACTATGCGAAGCATACAGACATACACATTGCTAATTCCCACGATTGGGAATTTTGAGCATTTATGTAGTGTGACACTGATTGTGTGCTGTAAATTTTATTTTTTATTTGTGATTGGTTATGATTTCATGATTATTTAGTAATTTTTCCTGAACTAAGAAAGCATTAAAAAAAACTGAAAAAACTTAGTAAAAATAGCCAAATAATAAAAAATAAATCCAGCAGTTCATAATTTTGAGATGTAAACATTAAGAATTTAGTGAAATTCATGAGTAGAAAGGTGGAAATTGCGACAGTAAAAAAGAAAACAGTAGATAAGCCTGATGCTAGGGTTAGCCAATGCTAGAGAAACATTTTGCTCACTCTACGAAGAAAAATATTTAGTGAGGAAATACACTGTTATGTAACTCCAGACATAATAGTTCTACTTTTCTTGGAGACGGGTAGAAAGTTGTGTCCTCTAGTTATAAAAACTAAAGGTTGAAAATGACAATGCATTTTTAAAATATTTTAAGCCAATTGTTTTGAATCCCAGCTGCTTTCGGCAGCGTTTATATGACTCAACAAGAAAATTTATTTTTAACTTACTTCCCGACTAGCTAGATATTTGAAACTTTCAGAATAGTTCAGAACACAGTGACAATGCATTTTTTACAATACTTTTAGCCATATGTTTCGGGTCCGCGCTGCCTTTGGCAGCGTTTATTATATTTTTCAATGATCATGTAACTTCCCGACAAGCTAAACATATGAAATTTTTAGAATAGCTCAGAACACAGTGACAATGCATTTTTTAAAATACTTTTAGCTAACTGTGTCAGATCCCTGCTGCCTTCGGCACCGTTTATTATATTTTTAAGCAGTCATGTAACTTCCCGACGAGCTGGACATTCGAAACTTTCAGAATAATTCAGAACATGGTGACAATGCATTTTTAAAAATATTTTTAGCCAACTGTTTTGGGTTTCCGCTGCCTTCGGTAGCGTTTATTATATTTTTGGAAATCATGTGACTTCCCGACAAGCTAGACATTTGAAACTTTCAGAATAGTTCAGAACACGGTGACAATGTATTTTTGAATTGAAAATTTCTTTAGGTGCGTTGAGCACCTTTGGGTGAACAAAAAACATGAAACTCATGTCATCGTCAGCGAAGGCTTTCCATGAGAATCAAAAGTGGAATTCGAGATTTCAGCTGATTTACACGTTTTGAGGTCTCCTGAATGGGTTTTCTTTTGTTTCTCAGCTACTAATTAAAATAATTTCATAAGTAATACATCATTTGAAAGCTTTGTTGAGTTGGAATCGAACAGTAACTTACAGAAATTTCTACTGCCAGATGGCGCTGTAATATTTTGAAATTTCAATTTCTAATTATGATTAAATTATTTTTAATACATCATTCAAAAGATATTTTAAAGTTCTTTTATATTATCGAAAGTGGAATTCGAGATTTTACCTAATTTGCACATTTTGAGGTGTCCTGAATGGATTTTCTTTTGTATCTCAGTTACTAATTAAAATAATTTCATAAGTAATACATCATTAGAAAGCTTTGTTGATTTTGAATCGAACAGTAGATTACAGAAATTTCTACCGCCAGATGGCGCTGTGATATTTTAAAATTTCAATATTTCAAATTCTAATTATGATTAAATTATTTTTAATACATCAATCAAAAGATATTTTAAAGTTCTTTTATATTATCGAAAGTGGAAGTCGAGATTTCACCTGATTTACACATTTTGAGGTGTCCTGAATGGATTTTCTTTTGTATCTCAGCTACTAATTAAAATAATTTCATAAGTAATACATCATTTGAAAGCTTTGTTGAGTTGGATTCAAACAGTAACTTGCAGAAATTTCTACCGCCAGATGGCGCTGTAATATTTTGAAATTTCAATTTCTAATTATGATTAAATTATTTTTAATACATCATTCAAAAGATATTTTAAAGTTCTTTTATATTATCGAATGTGGAATTCGAGATTTTACCTGATTTACACATTTTGAGGTCTCCTGAATGGGTTTTCTTTTGTATCTCAGCTACTAATTAAAATAATTTCATTAAGTAATACATCATTAGAAAGCTTTGTTGATTTTGAATCGAACAGTAGATTACAGAAATTTCTACCGCCAGATGGCGCTGTGATATTTTAAAATTTCAATATTTCAAATTCTAATTATGATTAAATTATTTTTAATAGATCATTCGAAAGATATTTTAAAGTTCTTTTATGTTATCGAAAGTGGAAGTCGAGATTTCACCTGATTTACATGTTTTGGGGTGTTCAGAAAATTTAAAAACATGATACATTAAAAAGTACTTTTTATCTTTTAATTATTTTATTTTAATCTTAATGTTTCTGAAGTAAGCACACATTAAAATATTGATTGTGACAGTACAGATTTTCATAAATAACAAATCAACGGTTTTCAGTAACATTTTTTTCCCTTCTCTGTTTTGATGTTTGGAATGTGAGCATAAACCGAAATACTGACCACTTTAATCTACAGATTTTCATGGCCAAAAAAAAAAAAAAAGAAGCCTTTAAATTTTTTTCTTTTAAAAATATATATTTTAGCACTTTTCTTTATTAGACTGACATTTTTTGATGCAATCCATGTTAGCTCATTGGTGTGATTTACATTTGGAAAGTAAATTATGCCTACGAGCTGGCACAGATCACGCTGCAAAAGTCGCTAAGGTGTGCCAAGGGGCACCACTAACTGCAATTTCACCCAGCTTTAGCACAGGGTTCCCACTCTTAAAAAAGAAAAAAATTCAAGTACTTTTCAAGGCCTATTTGAAATTTTTCAAGGATTAGGGAAAAATCACAGAACGCTAGGCCTATACACAAAACTTTAGTAACTACTTTCATTAGTAATATTTTTTTTTTACAATTAGAATAACTTTGACTGTTTTCACAATACACTTTTGATGGATTGACCAAATTAACTTTTACAAGAGTCAAATAACGGTTAGTTTAAGATTTGGAATCATTATGATTATTCCAAAGTTTTTAAGTTTGAGTCCTGGTCTGATCACTTTCTGCTCAAAATTAATGACCAGTCCATCAAACAGGTATGAGACTGGCAAAAAAAAAAAAAAAAAAATAAGTTGAAACTATATGCAAAAGCAAGACAATGAAATAAGAATTTTATGACAAAATCATTATATTAGACGATGGCACGTGCATGTGGAGATGGAGATAGTTTTGCCTTGACAGAATTCACACTAAGCCCGTCTATTGGAGTGGAAAATTCAAGGATTTTCAAGGACTTTGCACAAAATTCAAGTACTTTCAAGGGCCCTTGAAAAAGAAAATTAAATTCAAGTACTTCTTAAAGACTTTCAAGGACAGCGGGAACCCTGTAGCATAAGATTTTCTTGGCAACTTTTAAATTTATTTTGCCATTTTGGCCATGAATTAAAATATTTATCGCAGTTTTGTAAGTAAAGTCCTTGGCAAGAATTTCCGAATTATTTTGGTGCTAAATTTCATATTTTGCTCAGGGAATTCTATACTAAATCTGTTCCATTTCTTTCATGTAATTTTTCTCTAATTTGATTTAAAAAAAGTAAACAATTTTTTAATTTGGATATAAATAATAAATATACAAAAATAGCTTTAAAAAAGTGCCTCGCCCCTTAAATTAAATAAAGTTTCTGAGGTTTTTTTTTTTTTTGTTTAAGGATCATTTAAAAATTGATCATAATTTTTTAATTAGCATTATGCATCAAAAACATTTCATTTTTTTATTAAAACAAAAAATTTGTAAATGCAATCTATATGCACAGTGGAGCAGCGTGAAACCGACATTTGTCCATCTGTGTCTGTGTTTACATTCTTAATGTCTATAGACATTTATTCTTATATTTACTAAATGTAAGATATTTTCCCCAGCGATCGATGGATAAAATTTACAACTCCTTTTTGAATAGGCGAAAATCACTCTTTTTTTTTTTTTCTCTGACAATCAGCAAATTTTTATTTCATTTGTAATTGACAAGTAAATTTTGAGATTTTCTTTACAGAACATACTGACGAATTTTGCAATACGTCAAATTGACTGACTGTTTTGTAATTTTTTTCTGGCAATCAACTGATAATTTTTTCTGACACATAAAATAATTTTCGTATGGCGCCATTAGATTATGGCTTTTAAGTGCAAGTTAGTTATCTGTAGAACTTGAAGTCTCCATCTTTTCTCATGACACTTTTAGAGAATTTTTTTTTTTTTTTTTTTTTTTTTTGCTACCACTATTTTTATACAATAATCTCTTATGGTGAAAATTTCTGTGTAAAAATAGAGATAGCACAAATGGCAGAATTTTTTTATCTTTGAAATAGACATTAAAAGTAAGGAGACTTTGTTGCAATTCTTAACCTGATGAGCATGACTTCCTTGGGGGCTACACAATTTCCCCTGATCCCACGAGTTTTTTTATTAATAACTTTGCACAATTAATACAGTAAAAAATCATCATACAAATATACTAGTGAGAGCATCAGAGTAAAAAGGCAGGGCTATAACTATCATGTGAGGCCACCATAGAAATATATAATACATAATAAAACGGGTATTTGTGTAAGGGGAATGTAAATTCAAAAAGGATTTAATGTCCTTATGATCATGATACATAACATGAAAATAAATCACAAGATTAGTACTTTATTGAAAATAAAATAGTTTTCCTTTACAGGTTTAAATCTTTGAACAAAAATAACATTGACTGTTACCAAAAATTATAATGAAATTCCTCTATACTTTACTTTTAACACTCACATGGAAATTATTTGCATAAAAACTTTTTAAAAAAGAAAAATTATTCAACACCATCTGCATCTACAAAAATCTGCATTTGTAATATATCAACAGAATTTTTAAAGTGTTTCACTACACTATCTATTAAAAAGATATCTTATCCAAAAGTTTCATAAATATTTAAAGTAATTAAATTAAAAATAGTCCAAAATTCATTTGTAAATATGAGTCAGGCTGACTGCCAAAATGACAAGTGAAATACGAACCTGGATAGCAGTAAAGTGATCAGTAATATGTGAAAATTTTAAAATTATGTACTAATGAGCAAAATATTTACTGAAAAATATTTTATTCATTAGTACATAAAAGTACATTTTTAAATAAGTATTTACTGAGACTTGTGAAGGAAAATAACCTAATTTTGAAGAGCAATTTTCCTGTTTTAATAAAAGAAAATGAGTATACAGTCGGCAACAAAATTATTGAATCACATATCCCCATTTTCTTTTGTTTTTTAGTTTTATCGCTAATTTTTATCATCGTCTCACTTTTTAATAAACAGCATAAAGACTCGACATATATTTATTTAACAAAACAGAATTCGGTGTACATCTTTTAAATACGAATTATTGCTAGCCCTTCAATAATTTTACTGCTAACTTTAATGTCACATCTTGAAGGTTTAGATGCGTTTATAATTTAAACTAACAATTTTTAAAAACAAAGGCTATTTCGATATGTTTATAAAATGAATCATGCGAAATACAATAGTAAATAACTGTGAACTCTCTTTTGTTTATTTATTTCATGAGTACAAGATTTCTTGTTTATCAACAAATATTCATATGAACTGGATTACAGTTAACTGTTTAAAGAGATCTCCCAAAATATTTCTCGAATTTTCATTGGCTAGAGTAAAAAGAAGAAGAAATCAAATTAAGTTCCGCCTTATCTTGGACGTCATGTCCGCTTGGGTGGAGCTTATTCCTTTTCGTTAACGAATCCTCTTTTCGATCGATGACTTTAGAGTACCGCTTATGCGATTTATCGAAAAACTCCCGTCGTAACGAAAGAGTTTCGATCTACGTCATCTTTCGACGATCGAAACGTTTCGATGTGTTCGTGGTAGCACTATTAGTCTATACAGTACCGTTTAAAAGGTAAAATACAAAAGTTTCGTTAATTTTGCGGTCTGAAGCGCTAGACCTGAAGCAGTTACGACCTTGATTTGAAGCAGCTTTAACAGAAAATAATATTATTGTTAATAATAATTAAACAGAAAATAAAAATGAAAATAAAAAATAATTTTCATAGCTTCGTTATGGATTACACAATGCTATATTATGACAGGTTTGACGCTTCCGAAAATGTTTATTATGTATTAAACATGCAAATAATTTTTAATATATTCTCTTTTACCCCCCCCCCCCAAATAATAATAATAATAATAATAATAATAAATAAATAAATAAATAAATAAATAGGAAAAGTGCATTTTTATGTATATGCAATATATAGATTTAGTTATTATTTATTTTTATCTTTTCATGAAAGAGTGATTTTAAATGTTTTCATTTTGCTTTAATTTATTTGCCTTAACTATTTGAGTTTATTTATTTATTTTTTTAATCTATCAAAAACTTTTTAAGATGTATTAAATAAGAAAACTTGTGTACAATCAATATTCAAACTAAAAACTTCCTCACACACATTAATGCTTTTCCCATCAATGCAGTGGCATGTGTTTGCACCTGTGGAATTTTTCTTCCCCCATCTTTGTTAAACTCTTCAGTCCCATGAGTATGAAATTTTTATCTACCTCAGAATCCTAGAAAAACGGCCGAGATTTTACTTCCATTCACGGATTAAAAGAGTCAAAAGTACACAGCGGTTTCTTTTTCTATTCATATTAGCGGAAGAATGGATTATTGTCTGGTCAAGTTTTACTGCATAGAGGGTGTGCAATATATTTTCCACGAAATGCCTGGTGCTATGGCCAAAACGAATGATTCTGCTTTCGAAACTTAATACAGATTATAAGAATTCAAATTCACATAGGATTTATGCAATGTCATAAAGCAGATATTATATTGTCTATAATAATAATAAAAACTCGATGCATTTTATTTTGCTTATTTTAAGATAGGAGACATGCAGGGTTTCTAGCAACTCCATTTTATAAATTCCTTTTTTTTAAAAAAAATTTCTTTTTTATTTACAAAAATTAACAATTAACTAAAGTGTAAAGAATGATTAAACAGCTGTGTTATAAAGAATATTATATATATATATATATATATATATATATATATATATATATTATTCTTTATATAAATAAAGTGTGTTTTATATTTTGCATGCAGTGCTTTGAATATATATATATACACATATAGCAGCTAATACAAACGGAATATGCAATTTAAAATATGCAAATATTCGTTCGATATTCAATCTTATCAAGAAAGAAACTAATTTTAAATTTCTGAAAACGAATAAAAAAGCAGTAAAACAAAAATGATTTCATAAATATAATTTAATTATATAGCTGAGTCTTATTATTTCTGATTCAGACTGCCGCTTGTTGCGTGATTGTAAACACTACACACGCACATGTATTTGTATATATGCATATGTATATAATTTTAAATCATAGTAAAATTTAATATAAGAACAACATAATTAATGCCAATTTCATCCAAATATATATATATACTAGCAGACCCGGCCACGCGTTGCTGTGACTAAGTTATACGTTGAATTATACGGCTGTAAACTATTTAGTACAGTTAAATTATTATTTACGAACAAAGACGAAAACGTTGTAGCCGATGTAAAAACCCACAGGGTTGAGATTTGAAACTTAGGTCAAAATTTGGAAGCGATTGATAAAAATTTTCGTAGTGTTGATATTAAGCACAAATTAATTTTATTGTAGGGTCCTATAAATTTTAATGGAGAAGTGATATATATTATTTCTAATGCTACTTTGGATAAAATTACTAAAATGACTAATATATAAATTAAATTCTATTAAAATTCTATTAAAATAAAAGTATAAAAGAAACAGACGATTTTAAAATCAATTTTTATGGAGGAGTGAAATATAATATATGCTATAATGGATAATTTTACTATTAAATGACCTCATCATTTTAAATATTTTAAAGAGGGCAACAGCTGTAGTTATAAAAGGGAAAACAATAAGGCTAAACCAGAAAAATAAGTAAATTTGATAAATATTTTAAAACTTTAAAATTGGAAATCTTATGAAATATTGGACATTTAAAGTAAATACATGTATCATTTTAAATACAAAAAGATTTTGGAAAAGTTTAGTGTATTTTAACGAAGTGATGAGAAGTTTTTGAGTATGTTAAAATTTTAATAGTAAATTCAAGTCAATAAAGATGGGAAACATTGAGGATTAAGATAAGAATAATTATAAGATTTAAAAAAAAAAAAAAAAAAAAAAAAACTTTTTATATACCATGCTTTTAAATTTTAATATACTAATAATATACAAATTAAAAGGAAAATGATAAATATTCTATCATAGTTTGAAGTCAAATTTGTTTTCAAATGTCTAAATAAAATATCTGATGTAAGATACTAATATTTTGCAGCGGAATAGATTTCATTTCTGTCATCCTTGGCGAAAAAAAAAGAATATCGCCAAATTATCTGGCGAAAATATTTAATTCCTTTCAAAAATCATGGTTATTTTAACAACTTATATTAAAAGAGTAATGAATAATATGAAACAATATTTCGTACAATACATATTACATGTCATACATACGTACAATGAATAATACATATTACATTTCGTACAATGCATACATCTGGCATGTATATTTTCGTGTTACGCTTTTGATCGCCAAATAATAATAATAATAATAAAAAAAGCCAAGGGCGACAGAGTTTAAAAATTTAAAATTAAAATTTTGTCAATTTGACAGCAAAATAATTCAATCTAACACCCGCGATAACTAATACATATCTATACCCAAATATAAGGATTAAAATCGGGAAATAAATTTCCTCGATTTTTAATAATTTCTTACAAAAAATCCAGTGGGCAATTAACATAGGAAATCTTTTTCTTGGCTGCACAGACGGTCAGTGAGTCACACTTCGCTTGCGTATAGAACTCATAGATATAGTATAGCATATATAGAATAGAGTGATCATTGGGGAGAAAAAAGTTATTCCTTTTCATTTGGGAAAAGACGACGTTTTTACCAAAATATGGCCGTCTTTCCCCGAGTGAATACACACGGGAATACATACTAATATTTTAGCAAATAAAATTTATGAATAATTTATTTGCTAAAGGGGAATGGAAGACTCCAGATACAGTTTCAAATTCATATTTCTTTCTTTCTTTTCTCTTTCTTTTCTTTTTCTTTTTTTTTTTTTTTTTTTTTTTTTTTTTCAATACCACTTAATGGCTGTTTCCAAAGCTTTTATTTTTTATCTTTTTTCGGCATCAAAAATCTTTCTACGATAACATGGGGATGAGAGATCTATATATATTACTATATCTATGATAGAACTACATTAGCACTTTATCAATGTGTATAAAATCTTTAAATTGATTATGACGTCAATTTTCGTGAGATGCATAATTTAACTTTTTATAATTTTTTAACGTTCACGTTTGATTAAATGTATTTATTTTTATGTCGAAAGAAAATGAACTCGTATTTTTTTTTTTTTTTTTTTTTTTTTTTTTTTGGCAACAATTAAATTAATGGAACTCACAGATATTTTGGAGCAACTTTAATAAAGGTCTATAATTAACAAATAATTGCAATAAAACAATATTGTGACAATAAATTGAGATAAAAACTATCCTATCTCTCAAGTTGGATCAAACTGCACACAGTGTGCAAAATTTCATCAAAATCAGTTCCTTAGTTTAAGAGTTTACCCCGGACAAACATCGTGACACGTAATTTATATATATATACAGATTAAATTATAAAGTTTTGATCAATGAAGCACAAATAAGTAAAAAACAGGATTAATTTCACTGTATTATCTTCATTATAATATGAATTCAATTTACACTTCAGTCTAAGTAACACGTGGCCGGCTATGCTAACACCAAAAATTTAAAAAGTGGAAATAATTGAATTATACGAAATTTATAATTAGGTTAAAAAGTTGAAGATTCTTTGTGTAGATGGCAGCACCAAATATATTTCAGCTTTCATTTCAACCCAGTCGAAAGGTATCGACATCTGTTAGAATCATTTGGAGTTAACAGATAATTGTGACTGTCAAATAATAACAGACAAATAATTAGCAATAAATTAAAATTGCGACTATAATTTGAGATTTAAACTATCCTATCTCTCAAGTTGGATCGAACTGCACATGGTGTGCGAATTTTATTATAATCGGTTAAGTGGTTTAGGAGTCCATTGAGGACAAACATTGTGACACGAGATTTATATATATTAAGATATATATATATGTATATATATATATATATATATATATTTCTTGAATCATATCCAACCTTCTGTTAAATTTACCTTTTTTTTTTTTTCTTTTTATAGTGAAATTTGCAAAACAACACGTTAAAAATTAAGTACATTTTAAACATTTTTCTTTTCTTTTTTAAATTTATGAATTATAAATTGCCTTTTTTTTTCTTCTTTTTTTTAACATTCTAAAAAACAATTCATTTAAACATAAAATTAATGTGTTAGATGTTTAAATAATTTGTTTAAATTTTGAATACTTGAATTTCAACAGTAATTTAAATTTTTTAAAGTAACATTTATTTAAAACATTTTAATGCATAAATAATACATATACATGTATCACTGTATGAATAAATCTATCTTCTTAAACTGATAACAGTGGTTTTTTTTTTTTTATGTCATTGTATAAGAATCGCTCTTTTAATCTAAGTATTTTTAACTATTTATTTTTTCAAAGCTTGATAAATGCAATGGAAAACAACATTTTGTAATAATTTTTAATTTTTATTACAGACAATATGCATTATTTCAGACAATATTTTTTCAACTTACGATATTTTCTTGCAAACATTTTTTTTTTTCCCTTTATTTATTTATTTATTTTTATTTTTTTATGTAAACATATAAATATCAAGATATAGTCAAATACAATAATGAAAATAGTTTTGTAAACGTTTTAAAGTAATCGTGTGAGAAGCACTTTTTCTTAAATCATTAATCCAATTATTTTTAAAAATCTTTTTTTTTTTTTTTTTCAATGGATATGCAAACTTGATAAGATTTTTTTTTTTTTTTTTTTTTAACAAATGGTGTAGTAAAAAGAAATAAAAAATAAAAATTAATAGCATTTCTTTTGGGTCGATATAATAACTTGAAAGAGCGATATATATACTGTTTTTCGGCACAAAACAATTGATATGAGGAAGGTTTTTATTTATTTTTTTTTATCTTTTATTTTCTTGAAAACACTTTTATTTTCTTTTTTTTTTTTTTTTTAATTAAAATAATCTAGAGGTTCTGCTTTTGTATTTAGTCTGTAGCCTGTACGCGAGCAAAACAAACTGGTTGAAACACGTGCGGTCACCGTCTCCAAATTTCTGACAGTGGTCGTGATTGCGCATGCGCCTAGCAAGCACACCTGCTCAAGACACAGCACTCCAATCGGGTTTCTCCAATGGAAATTCTAGGGACGAAAATCCCTTGTAAGTGTTTCCGAAGGCCTTCCCAAGGGAAAAAGTCCCACGGAGGTTTATCCCGAGAACTACCTGCGTACTTTTATCCTTAGGAATGAAACATTTCGTTTTCCCTCGGATTTCCCACACATTTCCGTTTTCTTCCGGGAAGAATCTCGGATATATAGGGATATCCCAGGGAGTGATGTAGGGAGATCGTTGCTATATGGGGTGTTTTACGTCTCTCCAGTGCTGCGCGAAGGGCAAATAGCGACGGTCCAGGACTCAAAACGGTTGAAATTTTTATCGCAGTAATCCTGATGGATGGGTAATAGGCGACGGTATTGGATTCACCACTAAAGATGGGCCTGAGGCATACCATCAAAATTTCGATCGTTCATGGAAGCCCAGAAAATGGAACATTTGATCATCTGATGAGTTTTAGCGATAATCGTTTTCTTGGCGGCTGGTTCTTGGAATTTTGATGTTTTAAATGGTTTTGTGGAAACCTAAATACTTTCATGGAGATTGAGTTACTGCTTTGGTTGTATTGGAATATCTACTTGGTGAATAAATTGGTGGATTAGTATGGTTGTGATGTTCCGGTTCAAAAATGGTTACTAGTCCATGGTCTATTCTAATATGTAGTCAATTTCCTAGACCGTCCACAGTTTTCTACTGTGTAGCTCTAGTGTTATATTACACCCACTCAACTCAACTTAACTAAATCTAATTGAGCTCTCTATATAAAAATATAGATCACTTACTGCATTATAACTAGTTTTTTCGTACCTAAAATTTTACTTTATGGCTATTTTCGGCATGTGAGTTAAAATATTGTAGCTGAATGGGTTTTACGCCGCAAAAGGGATACAATATGGGCAATTCTATGGTGACTGTATGTCCTCTTAATTCGAAGACAGTTCATATTTTGAAATCGATTTCCTAAATTTGGAAATTTGTGGATTGGAAATTATTTATCATAATAATTACCGTTTATGTTATTATTTATTTTGCATAATATATACCTCTGCATCTGAGGGATGGGCAATTGGTGACTGTCTGGGACTCACCACGGTTTAGATATACGTCGCAGTAGTTCTGCGCAATGTGTAATTGGCGAAGGTCTGGGTTTCACCCCTAGAAATGGTCCGGGGGTATGCCATCGCAATTTTGATCATACATAGTTGGTATGTTGAGATTTACGTCACACTAGTGCTGCCGGATGGTCAATTAGCGACGGTCCGGAACTCCCCACATTTGAGTTTTCGCCGCACTAGGGCTGCGCGATGGGCACTTGGTGACGGTCTGGATCTTACCTGTGGAGGTGGTTCGGAGATACAGTCGGTAACGAAAGTGTCCGAACACTAGCAAAAAATCCTATATAAATAAAGTACGCTTAATTCAGTTTTGCTATATAAATCCTTGTCGAATCCAGTTTTAGACTGACTGAAAACAGGATTGGACAAGGATTTATTTAACAAAACAGTATTAAGCGTACTTCTTTTACATAGGAATTTTTGCTATTGCTCTGCTACTTTTGCTGCCGACTGTATTTGCAAAAAAACTTGCAAAATTTACATCATCGAAATTGCAAGCTTTCCGTTTGTATGTAACCCTTTGCTATACAGTATTAGGTGTACATCGTAGAGATAGGAATTGTTGCTAGCGCTTCAATGATTTTGCTGCCGACTGTACATATATTATCCATCAACAGTATTTTCTTTTTGGCAAAATACAGAAAGTCATACACGGTTTGAATTCTTGAATTACGTTTCTTTAAATTATTAAAATTCATCCATTGAATAATAATAAAGAAAGAAGGGGCACGCACATAGTCTAATGCTGACGAACCCCTTTTAGTGAAATGCCATCGAAAGCTACTTTAGCTCCTCTCAACGTTGAAGTAGGGCACCCATCCTCAGCGCATTTATAGCTGTTGGTTGTGGGTGCTGCCTCGTAGATTGATTGTCAGAGAGACAAGACGATTCAAAAATCTCGCTAACAAGTCGCCAACCAATCACATGGAAGCACTGTTACAACCCCTATACCCGGTCTCCTGGATTTTACAAACCGAAACCAAAACACTTACGCTCCTTCTTCCTTTATTATTATTCTATGAAACCATCTTAATTTTGGCCAGGGTTGAGTTGAGTTGAGTTGAGTTCATTGGATTGAGTTTTTCCTCACCTTAGTGCTACACTGAGGAGAAATGGCGTCGGTCTTGAATTCACCCCTAAAGGAATTCTGGAGACGTGCATCACAATTTCGATCTTCCATGGAGGGGACGGGATTCTGCCAGGATTGGTAATGTTTTTGTATCTAAACAAATATTTTCAATAAATTGTCCATAGCACTTTAGAATGCAGAAATCGAGGAAAAAAGGCGGAAAATCAGTAGGAAAAAAGTATGGGACGAGAAGACAAAAAAATTCACAATGTTAAGTGTGTGGGAAAAAAAAAGGCTAACACCGGAAGGAATAAAAGGTCAGAATTGTCTAGAAAAAGTCATCGAAGCTCGGGAAGGCATCGCAAAATTTACGTCATCAAAATTGCAAGCGTTCCGTTTATATGTAATCCCTTCACTGTCGGCTCTGTTTTACGTCTCATTAGTGCTATACGATGGGCAATTGACGACTGTCCGGGACTGACTACGGTTTAATTTAATGTCGCAGTAGTGCTGATGGATATGTAATTGGCGACGGTCTGGAACTCACCCCTACAGATGGTCCGGAGACATACCATCACAATTTCGAGCCTTCATGGAAACCCAGATCCCTTCCGTGGAGGATCAAAATTGCGATTGCATGTCTCCGGACCATCTCTAGGGATGAGTCCCAGACCGTCGCCAATTGCACATCTGCGCAGCACTAGTGCGACGTAAAACCCAACCAACCAACCTACCAACAAACGATGGAAGCCCAGAAAACGGGGACATTTGGTCTTCTGATGAGTTTTGGCGATAGACGTTTTCTTGGCAGCTGGTTCTTGGAATTTTTTATGTTTTAAATGGTTTGGTGGAAACCTAATTTCATGAAGATTGAGTGCCTGCTTTGGTGGGAGTGGAATATCGGCTTGGTGAACAAATTGGAGGATTAGTGTGGTTGTGATGTTCGGGAACAAAAAAAGTTACTACTCCATGGTCTATTTTAATATGTAGTCAATGTGCTAGACCGTCGTCAGTTTCCTGCTGTGTACCTCTAGTGTTATATTAAACCCACTCAATTCAACTTAACTAAATCCAGTTGATCCCTATATTTATAAATAAGTTTTATGTCGCACTGGTGCTATGCGATGGGTAATTGGTGACGGTACATACATAGGTCTGGGACTCACCCCTAAGCTTGGTGTGGAAGCATGCTATCACAATTTTGATCCTAAACTTTTGCTTAAGTTTTTCGTTGCATTAGGGCTTTGCCATGGGCAATTGGCGACGGCCTGGGACTCATCTCTAGTAGTTGTCTGGAGATATGCAATCGCAATTTTGATCCCCCACGAAAGGGATTTCTCTCCCGCTTCCCTGATTTTTTTCTTAGGTCTGGAGTTATGTTATCACAATTTTCATCGTACGCGGTTCGTTTAGTTTTATGTCTGTTTGGGATTCACCCCTGGATGTGATCCGGTGGTATCCTATCGAAATTTTTATCCTACACGTTGGTAGGTTGAGTTTTACGACGCGCGAAGGGCATTTAGCGACGGTCCGGGACTCACCACCGTTGAATTTTATGTCGCAGTAGTGCTGATGGATGTGTAATCGACGATGGTCTGTTTCTCACGCATAGAGATTTTTCGCGGGTTATGCCATGGACATTTCTATCCTACATGGTTGCAGGTTGTGTTTTACATCGCACATGTGCTGCGCGATGATTTTGATCCTACTCGGTTTTTAAGTAGCACTAGTGCAGCGCGATGGGCAATTGGCGACTGTCTGGGACTCATCCCTGGAAGTGGTCCGGAGACATGCGATCGCAATTTTGATCCTGCACGGTTGGTACAGTCGGTAACAAAAGTGTCCGAACACTAGCAAAAATTCCTATGTAAAAAAAGTACACATTATACGGTTTTGTTAAATAAATCCTTATCGAATCATGTTCTTACACTGACTAAGAACAGGATTCGATAAGGATTTATTTAACAAAACCTTATGAAGTGTACTTTTTATACATAGGAATTTTTGCAAGTGTTCGGACACTTTTGTTACCGACTGTAGTTTGAGTTTTACGTCGCACTAGTTCTGCGTGACGGGTAATTGGCGAGGATTATGCCATCGTATTTTGATCCTACACATTTGATTGAGTTTTACGTTGGTTTGGGATTCACCCCTAGAGGTGGCCATCGATACTTGAATCCTACACGGTTTTAAATAACGTTTTGGTCGAACTAGTGCTGCGCGATTTACAATTAAAGACGGTCTGGGACTCATCTCTACAAGTGGTCTGGACATATGCCATCGAAATTTTGATCCTCCACGGAAGGGATGGCTCTCGTGCTTTGGTGATTTATTTCGTAGGTCTGGAGACAAGCTCTCCCAATTTTGATCGTACGCGGTTGTTTGAGTTTTGCGTCGGTTGGGATTCACCCCTAGAGGTGATCCGGATGTATGTCATCGCATTGTTGATCCTACGCGGTAGTGTGTTGAGTTTTACGTCGCACTAGGTCTGCGTGACGGGCAATTGACGACGGTCTGGGATTCTTAAGGGTTGAGTTTTATGTTGCATTAGGGCTGTTCAATGAGTAATTTGCGACGGTCTGGCACTAACCCCTATGCGTGGTCTGGAGACACACTGTCACAATTTTGATCTTTTACGGTTGGTTTTGTTTTACGTCGCACTACTGCAGAGCGATAGGTAATTGGCGACGGTCTGAGACTCACAGCTATTGGTTGTCTGGAGACACGCCATCGTAAATGTAATCCTACAGTGTCGGTTCATTGGTTGGGATTTACGTCGCACTACTGCTGCGGGATGGCCAATTGGTGACGGTCTATTACTCACCACGGTTGAGTTTTTTGTCACAGTAGTGCTGCACGATGTGTAATTGACGATGGTCTGGGTCTCACCTCTCGAGGTGGTCACAGGTTATGCCATCGACATTTCTATTCTACATGGATTGTACGTTGAGTTTTAAGTCGCACTAGTGCTGCACAATAGTGTAATTAGCGACGGTCTGGAACACACCAATTTTGAGTTTTATGTCTCACTAGTGACGCGCGAAGGCTAACTGGCGACGGTCCGGCACTCAACACATTTGAGTTTTTTGTCGCACTAGTGCTGCGCGAAGAGTAATTGGAGATGGTGTGGGACTTACCGCTAGATGTGATCCGGAGGTATGCCACCGTATTTTGATCTTACACAGTTTGTTGAGTTTTACATAGGTTTGGGATTCACCCCTAAGGGTGGTCCGTAGTTATACTATCGGAATTTTGATCCTACACGGTTTTTAGGTACCGTTTTAGGTCACAATAGTGCTACGCGATGTGCAATTGGCGACGGTCTGCGACTCATCCCTAGAAATTGTCCGGAGATTTGCCATCGAAATTTTGATCCTCCGCGGAAGGGATGGCTTATCTGCTTTGGTGATTAATTCCTTAGATCTGGAGACATACCATCCCAATTTTGATACTACGCAGTTATTTGAGTTTTACGTCGGTTGGGATTCACCCGTAGAGGTGATCCGGGTGTATGTCATTGCATTGTTGATCCTACGCGGTAGTGTGTTGAGTTTAACGTCGCACTATTGCTGTGTCAATTAGCGATGGTCAGGGACTTAGCGATGGTCGGTGGTTGAGTTTTATGTCCCACTAGTACTGCGCGATGGGTAATTGGCGACAGTCTGGGACTGATCCCTGTACTTGGTCTGTAGACATGCCATCGCAATTTTGATCCTACACGGTTGGTAGGTTGAGTTTTACGTCGCACCAGTGCTGCACGATGGCCAATTAGCGACGGTCTGGGACTCACCACGGTTTTGTTCTACATTGCACTATTGCTGAGCGATGTGTAATTTTCGACGGTCTTAGACAAACCCCTATGCTTGGTCTGGAGACATGCTATTACAATTTGAATCCTACCCGGTTGTTTGACATTTACGTCTGTTTGGGATTCTCCCCTGGGTGTGATCCAGAAGTATGACATTGAAATTTTGATCATACACGGTTGGTAGGTTGAGTTTTTCGTCTCGTGAGGGGCGTTTAGCGACGTTCCGGAACTCACCACCGTTGAACTTCACGTCGCAGTTGTGCTGATGGATGGGTAATTCGCGACGGTCTGGGACTCATCCCTATTGGTAGTGTGGAGCCATGCCATCACATTTTGGATTCAACACAGTATGTTTGTTGGAATTTACGTCACACTAGTGCTGGGCGTTGGCCAAGTGGGGACGTGCTGCGCGATGCGTAATTGGCGATGGTCTGGGACTTACCCCTAGAGGTGGTCCGGAGATATGCCGTCGTATTTTGATCTTACTTGGTTTGTTGAGTTTTACGTAAGTCAGGGATTTACCCATAGGTGTCGTCCGGAGTTATGCCAACGAATTTTCAACCTACACGGTTTTTAGGTAGCGTTTTAGGTCGCACTAGTGCTCCGTGATGAGCAATTGGCGACTGTCTAAGACTCATCCCTAGAAGGGGCCATAATATGCCATAGCAATTTTGATCCTCCGCGAAAGGTTTGGCTCTCCCGCTTCGGGGATCTTTTTCTTAAGTCTTGAGACATGCCATCACAATTTTGATACTGCGCGGATTGTTGAGTTTTACGTCTGTTTGGGAATCACCCCTAGGTGTGATGCGGAGGTATGCTGTCGCAATTTTAATCTACACGGTTGGTAGGTTAAGTTTTATGTCGCATTATTTCTGTGCGATGGGTAATTGAAGACAGTCTTGGACTAACTCTTATACGAGGTCTAGAGACATGCTATTACAATTTCAATCCTACAAGGTTGATTGAGATTTATGTCGCACTAGTGCTGCACGATGGGCAATTAGCGACGGTCTAGGACTGAACACGGTTGAAATTTTTATCGCATCAGTGTCGTTGGATAAGTTATCGGCGACGGTCTGGAGCTCACCCGTAGCATTATTGCTACACGATTTGCAAATGGAGACGGTGCTAGTGCCATCGTATTTTGTCGTACACGGAAGGGGAGATCTTCCCATTCGGTGATTTATTTCTTTGTTCTGGAGACTCGACATTGCAAATTTGATCCTACACGGTTGGTAGGTTGAGTTTTACTTCGCACTAGTGCTGCGCGATGGGCAATTAACGACGGTCTGGTACTCACCCCTACGCGTGGTCTGGAGACATGCTATTACAATTTTGATCCTATATGGTTGGTTTTACGTCGCTCTAGGGCTGCGCGATGGGCAATTGGCGACCATCTCGAACTAACCCCTAGAGGTGGTCCGGATGTATGCCATCGCAATGTTAATCCTACACGGTTTTTAGGTAGTGTTTTATGTCGCACTAGTGCTGCGCGATGGTCAGTTAGCGACGGTCATGGACTCCCTACGGTTGAGTTTTATGTCGCACTAGTGCTGCGCGAGGGTTAATTGGCGACGGTCTGGGACTCACCCCTATGCTTGGTCTGGAGACATGCTATCACAATTTTGATCCTACAATTTTAGTTAAGTTTTATGTCGCACTAGGGCTGCGCGACGGGTAATTGGCGTCGGTCGTGGACTTACCCCTTGAGGTGGTGCGGAAGTATGCCATCGTATTTTGTCCTACACAGAAGGGGAGCTCTCTCGCTTCGGTGATTTATTTCTTAGGTCTGGTGGCATGCATCGCCATTTTGATCCTACACGGTTGGTAGGTTGAGTTTTACGTCGCACTAGTGCTGCGCGATGGGCAATCAGCGACGGTCTGGGACTCATAACGGTTAGTTTTATGTCGTATTAGTGCTGCTGAAAGAGTAATTTGCAACGGTCTGGGACTCAACCATATGTGTGGTTTGGTGACATGCTATCACAATTTTGATTTTTTACGGTTGATGTAGTTTTACGCCGCACTAGGGCTGCGCGATGGGCCATTGAGGACCATCTGGAACTCATCTCTAGAGGTGGTCCGGAGATATGCCATCGCAATTTTTATACTATACTGTTGGTTTGTTGCTTTTATGTCGCACTATTGCTGCGCGATGGGCAATTAGCTTCGGTCCGGTACACCCCACGGTTGAATTTTATGTTACAGTAGGGCTGATGGACGGGTAATTGGCGACGGTCTGGGACTAACCACGATTTAGTTTTACGTCGCACTAGTGCTGAGCGATGGGTAATTGGCGACGGTCTGAGACCCAACCCTATTGGTTGTCTGGAGACATGCCATCACAATTTTGTTTGTACATGGTTAGTTGGTTGAGTTTTACGTCGCACAAGTTCCAAGATGGGTAATTGTGGACGGTCTAGTCTCGCCCGTACAGGTCGTCCGGAGATATAATATCGCAACATTGATCCTACACGGCTAGTTGGTTGGATTTTACGTCGCACTAATGCTGCGCGTTGGCCAGTTAAAGACGGTTTATTACACACCACGCTTGAATTTATTGTTGCAGTACTGCTGATGGATGGGTTATTGGCGATGGTCTCGGCCTCACTTCTGCAGGTGGTCCGGGGGTATGCCTTCGCAATTTTGATCCTACATGGTTAGTAGGTTGAGTTGTACGTCGCACTAGTGCTGCACGGTTCTGCGTGATGGGCAATTAGTGACTGTCTGGGACTCATCAAGGTTGAGTTTTATGTCGCACTATTGATGCGCGAAGGCTAATTAGCGACTGTCCGGGAATCACCACATTGAGTTTTTTGTCGTGCTAGTGCTGCACAATGTGTAATTGGCGATGGTCTGGGACTTACCCCTAGAGGTTGTCCGGAGGTATACCATCGTATTTTGATCTTACACGATTTTTAGGTAGCGTTTAAATTAATGCTAATTAAATTTCAAATTTACTTTTCAATCCATGACACTACATTATATTTACATTGTGATAAATGTATTTGGCATGTGCACTTATTGCAGTTTTCAAACGATAAAAATATTAAATCATGTTAGATTATTCGATTGTTTCAAATTAACTCTATTGAGGTGGGTGAATTTTACGTCATATTAGAGCTACACTGTGGGCAGTTGGCGTCTGTCTGAGACTCACTCCCAGGTAAATCTGGAGACATTCCATTATAATTTTGATGTTCTACGGGTTGTATGGTTTAACACCACCTATAGCCTTATGTTGTAGAAAGTTTTGGAAGACTCCCTTGCTTTGGTGATCTCCTGAAATATATTTTGGTTTGTTGGTTGATTAGGTTTTGCATCGCACTAGTGGTGCGCTGTGAGCAATTGTGGATGATCTGGAGACATGTTGTATAATTTGGATTAGCCTCTATTAAAATAACATGAAATAAATAAATCAAATTATAAATACTTAAAATTGGAAGAAAATACCTATAACTACTACTTTTTAATTGCTTATATTTTCAGCAGTTTGTATAATATAAGTTTGCGACAATAATACAATTTTTTTTTTATCTGCACTAAAATTTTATATAAATAGTAACTGCACTCTCAAATGTTTCATTTCACGTGTAGTTTGTTGGACAACAGCCTCCTAAACTAGCTGCCTTCCGCATGGCTCGGAAACTTGGCAACAGTTCTAGCAGTAGACAGCGCTACCTGGTACAGACTGCACGACTTTTTTATTCAACTGTCACCAAAAATTTTAAGAAGTGACATATGATATACATAATCGACGTTTCTTCGATTGTATTCGCCTTTTATGGATATAAAATCCCATTTATAAAAATTGTTGGTGGCTGTTGAATAAAAAAGTCGTGCAATCAGTACCAGGTGGCACTTTCTACCGCCAAGTTTCCGAACTACGCGGAAGGTATCTAGTATAAAAGGCTATGGTTGGACTATCCAAAGAGAAAAAAACACCTGCATGAGATTAACTTCTTTAGCAACCATAAAAAATTGAGTAATGTGTCTAGAATTTTGAGTATTGTTGTGACTGGTTCTCCTTGATCTCTTCTGTACTATCAAGTGCTCGATTTCATGTGAACTGTGTTGGGCTATCAAAATGATAGAACATGTACATATATTTAATCTTCTTAACAAGAAAATCGCAAAAATGGAATCCCCAAACAGGCATTTATTTCAAGATATTGCAGACATGCTCTCATGTTTAGTAATTTTTTTATAGCTCTTCCATAGCGATTCAGCAGCTAAATATCTTGGAAAATACTGTTTATTATTAACTCATATAAGGAATTTTTTAAAGAAAATCGGCGATTATCTCTTGAAAGAGTTTTCTTGTTAATATTTTTTAAGTACAGTCGGTAACAAACGTCTCCGAATACTAGCAAAAATTCCTATGTAAAAAAAGTACAATTAATAGAGTTTTGTTAAATAAATCCTTGCCGAATCCTGTTTTCAGACTGGCTAGGGAAAGGATTCGACAAGGATTTATTTAACAAAACTGTATTAAGTGTACTTTTTTTACATAGGAATTTTTGCTAAAATTAGGAGACTTTTGTTACCGACTGTACTAATGCAAATATTGATAACAGAAACTTCTACACAAATGTATTATAAAAGTAACATCAATTGTCTCCAAAAGACACTCTATTAAGAGCGGACAATACCTAATCTCGCTGGCTGCCTTGGCCCATGTTATTCTATGGGAAAATTTGATTACATAATTACTCATTACCTAATGTATATTTTTCAATTCTGTTTTCACATTTAGAAAATTCATAAGCGTTAAATTAGTACTTGTTTTCTAAAAATTGATTTTTTTTAAATTTTAGTATTTCATTTTGCGACTAGAAAATGAGAAACATGCATTTTGTGAAAAATCGCATTTTTGAACTCAAAATTAAAATGTAAAAATTTAAAAAAATGAATTTTTGAAAAATGAGTACTCATTTAACGGTTATGAATTTTCTGACTTCGAAAAGATAATTAAAAAATATACATTAGGTAATGTGTAATTGTCGCAACAAATTTTCCCATGGAATAACATTGGCCACGGCTGTCCGCGGGATTAGGTATTGTCCCCTCTTAAGTATCTAAAATATTTATCTCCAAAACTTTTTTTTATAATTTATTATTTTTACTCTCATTACTGTATGATCTAATTACACTTAAAGTGTTGACCAAAATTTCTGATTTCCTTTATAGATATCACGATCTTTTTAGCAATATAAATAAATAAATAAATAAATAAAAATAAATAAAAACATTAGTTCTAGATAAAACAAAAGCTGAGAAAAATATTTTTAAAATACTCTCGTGTTTTCTTGCAATAATTTATTTTACAGTGAGACCAAAGATAAGTTTAACTGCATTACAATTTTTGCTTTTGTGATACGCATCTAATCCGACAGATTTGTAATCCGTCTTCTATGAAACTGAAATAAAAATTATACAGACACGACATTATTTCATTATTTAAAACATGAAAATCTGACATTGACAGATTTTAATTTAGTGCCAGAGGCCTACTGCTAAGCCTGTTAATATCGACAAATTCTTCTTTAGTTAATTCGTGACGATCTAAATTCCATGATAGAGTTTTCATTAAATCAAACCAATGTGTTTCAGCTGCAGATATTGTAACAAATAACGTTGGAAGTCCAAACCAAAGCTTTACAGAGTAAGCGTATTCATTACAATGGAGCAATGGGTAGCGTACTATGTCACGGTTGCGTCATGGTTACGTCATAGATCGATGACAAAGCCATCTCGTGTTGGAGGTGACTGAACTACTCAGGCTGAAACTGCGCATGCTCGAATACAATTTGTTTACTCGCGTGATGCTCCATATTTAAAATTTAAATGGAACTGTGTTTGAACGAATGCACATCTAAACGAAAAAATTCATGTAATTTAGAATATTCATATTTCGCATGTTTTCCCATATTTTAAGATAAGTAATATATTTTAAATCAATTCTTAAAAATTATTTTTTTAATACTTCTTACAATTTATAAAATTATTGAAATCTTAATCTCTTGAATTTTCATTCATTACGGATCAAGAGATATCATGGAATTTTGAATTCGGTTGTTTTATTTGTTATGAGGTTCGAAGAAGTTAGTTTTGATTATATTTGTTCATTCCTAAATGTTATTTTATCATTCCTAAATGTTATTTTAGTTATAGATTTGGTTATAAAGCGATTACAAATATATTTTGTTTAGAAGATAAAATTTTTGCGAATGGTTTCGTCTGCGTCTGATTGATTTTATGGAACATGACATATTACTTTTTTTAGTAAAAGAACGCTAACATTTCTTCTTAAATTGCTAATACATGAATTTTTTCGTATTTACACTACAATTTAAAACATTAGAAGATCGATTTAAAAAATTATATTTTGCACTAATTAATTCTAGCTCTAAGTGAACACTATAGATGTGGTTATTTACTTGAAGTTATTAGCGTACATTTTACTTTAAATATAAAATATGTTAGATGTTAACTAATAATAATGTGATTGTTTATTAGCTAACATCTAACATATTTTGTATTTAAAATCAAATATACGCTAATAACTTCAAGTAAATAATCACATCTATAATGTTCATTTAGGGCTAGAATTAATTCTTGTTCATATTAAAACCATAAGAGATAACATTTTTAAAGAAAGCACAATAGGGGCGGGTTTTTTACAGCTTTTATTTGGGTACCGCAGCCACTGCACGAGGAGAAGCGCTAACGTCGAGTTTACTTTGCGACATTTTTTAACATTATGTGAACGAGCTTACTCTGTAAAGCTTTGGTCCAAACTGTCTTATAGCCGCAAAACAACGTTTTTTCTCTTTTTCCCAATGAGGGGGAGGTGTGCCTTGGGGGGGACTCATATCAAAGGTGTGCCTTGGGGGGGGACTCATGTCAAAGTTGTACCTTGCTGGGGACTCATGTCAAAGTTGGGCCTTGAGGGGCTCATGTCAAAGTTGGGCCTTGGGAAGACTCATGTCAAAGTTGTACCTTGGGGGGGACTCATGTCAAAGTTGGGCCTGGGGGGGACTCATGTCAAAGTTGTGCCTTGGGGGACTTCATTCAATAAATCCCCATTCAATAAACCGACTGAAATAGGCCCTTAGCACTATTAAGAGTGTATTATAAAAATTCGACAACGCTGTACCGACTGAAATAGGGGTACCTTGGGGGGACTCATGTCAAAGTTGTGCCTTGGGGGGACTTCATTCAATAAATCCCCATTCAATAAACCGACTGAAATAGGCCTTTAGCACTATTAAGAGTGTTTTATAAAAATTCGACAACTGTACCGACTGAAATAGGCCTCTAGCACTAAAAAAAAAAATAAAAAATCCATATATTTTTAAAACACCGTTCGGAAGCTAATTATATTTTTTTGTTATATCTCCAAATATTATCTTTATAGAAATATCTGAAACTGTCTGTTTTCTAGACTGACAGCAAGAAAGTTTCTATAAAAGTTATTTTTGTACTTTTCTTTTCCTTTTATTTACTAATTCTGATCAGAAAATAATATTTCACTAAAATTGATCGAATGTATAATTTATTTTAGTGATAATAAAAGCAAGCAAAACCCCTTTTCAATTAAAAATCAATATTTATATAGAAAAAAATAATCAGATTTTAAGGTACAGTCGGTAACAAAAGTCTCCGAACACTAGCAAAAATTCCTATGTAAAAAAAGTACACTTAATACAGTTTTGTGAAACAAATCCTTGTCGAATCCTGTTCTTCGTCAGTCTAAAAAAAAGATTCGACAAGGATTTATTTAACAAAACTATATTAAGTGTACTTTTTTTATATAGGAATTTTTGCTAGTGTTCGGAGACTTTTGTTACCGACTGTAAATGAAATTAAAGTTGCGCATGTGTTAAAACATTACACTGAGAAATAAAAGTATACCGTATTTATCTAAAGCGAATAAGTAGTCATTTTCTGATTCCCTAAACTAGAAATATAATATTTAAGTTAAGCCAATAAACTGAATATACGAAATTGTCGATAATTAGTAGCACTACGCTGAAAAAAAAAAATAACATAAAATGAAATAAATAGAAATAAATAATAAAAAATAGATTAACAAAAAATAATAAATAAATAAATATCGAGCCCTGATAATATTCTTGCTGATTTTTATGTAAATTGACCTCCTGAATCCGAATATGACCCACATTTTGCCCCATCACGCACCGTTTTCTCGGAACGTCACCTCCTTCCTAATTTTTATCACTCTTCGGTAATTTTATGGCCATGAATTTGATTTGGAGAATGGAAAATAATTATTTTACTTCTTAAAAAAAAATATATATATATATAATGTATTGTATAAAAAGCGATAATAATAATTGATTAGTAGAATATAATAAATGTAACTTATAATTTCAGTGGCAAATTCCCCCCTCCCCCAAATCATCCTTTTGATGCATATGTTCATATTATAGAATTTTGCACCTCTTTAGGCCATCAAAAGATATTTAACAGTTAAAATATTTCTTTTCTCCACCATAAATCAAACTTATAGTCATAAAATTACCAAAATAGTGGTAAAAATAGGGGGGGGGGCCAAAAATGTGATTGATAGGGCAAAATAGTCGTCCTATTACGATTCAGGAGGTCATTTTGCATAAAAATTTGCAAAAATGGTGTTGGGGCAATTTTAATGCCGAGGAGTGTAGTCTATGTGTTGGCCGATATATGGCATGGTGGTATTGTTACATGCACATGAGCAGTTAACGGCTTCGCATCAATATCCTCATTGCTGCAGAGTAATTTCCGCAGTTCGTTGCATGATGGATTCCTCCAGGTCAGCACAAAAGGTGTGCCCAATGAAAAGGAGATTAAAGTTATATGTGAAGAAATTTTAATAACAGTATTATAATTACAGTTCATGTGGTATAGTACAACTATAAATAATTTCCATTTGAGACACTGATTTCAGCGCGTAGGATGCAGCTGGATGGCTCAACAGATGGGTCAAACATCCATTCTCCCCGTCTTCTGATTCTCTGACAGATGCTTGGGCACACATTGTGCACAAAGTTTGCCAAACCCAAGCTTTTTGGGGATTATGTGACGCGCAGTTCTTTTGTTTATCGGCTGTTCAACAGCAATTCCACGTGTGATGATCCGGCGATTCTGCCGTATGAGCTCATCCACAGCCGACCTTTTTATGCTATTCTGGAGAAGGAATCCCTCATGCAACGAAGTGCGGAATTAACTCTCCAGCAATGAGGATATTGATGCGAAACCGTTAACTGCGCATGTGCATGTAGCAATACCACCATGCCATATATCGTCCAACATATTAACTCACTGGGATTTGATATAACGCCGCTACAGCTAAGGTCTCCTTTTCATTTGGGCACACCTTATAGATGGCGAAATGATATTATGAATATTGTGTGAAATTATCACTGAACTTCTTAAAATTTGGGTCATAAACTGAAGTATAGTTGCTAAAACTCGCCTCTTGTATTCGCATTTATTTGTAGAGATTTTTAAATAACTTTGCTCTCCATAATATAGGAGAACGCTCTAGAATTCTAATAGGAGTTTCTAAAACTCACTTTTAAAGGGGACTAGAATTTATAAGGATTACAGGGAACTATTTTTAATAGAGCCACAATTTAGTTTCTAGATGTCAATCACAGAATTGTTTATCAGTCTATGCCGCTTTACTGTTGTTACAAAGCGAAGTACGTATTTACTAATATAAAATATTTATTTCTGCACAAAATACACTCTATAGCAAAAAAAAAGACTCACCAAGAAGAAGTAGGGACAAAAATTGGTAAATGGGGTGGAATGGGTGGTCTGAATGGGATAAAAATTGGTAGATGTGATGCATATGTGGAGAAAAACAGTTGATTACAGTTTCAGAAAATTTGAATGATTTAATCGAGAGAAAGGGCCTCACAAATTAAACAAGTCAATAACGCGTTGGTCCACTTCTGGCCCTTATGTACGCAGTTATTCGGCTTCGTATTAATTGACAGAGTTGGCAGATGTGCTTCTGTGAAGTATCGTGGCAAATTCTGTCCAATTGGTGCGTTAGATTGGTAAAATCCCGAGCTGGTTGTAGGACCCTTTTTATGACGCTCTAAGCGTCCTCAGTGGAAGAGTGTTCCGGGGACTGAGTTCAACCCCACTGAGTCGCCTATTAAGGGTATTTGAAGTCACTGAAGTACCAGTTGCACGTAGGACCGACGATAATGATGAATTCTGGCTTGATTCCATCAAAACCTGTATCTATGTCAATTTGTGCCCAGTTTGCATTACTCCTTCTTGGTGCGTCACTTTTTTTGTTATCTATACTAATATTATAAATGCGAAAGTTTGGATGGATGTTTGTTACTCAATCACGTCGCAACGGCTAAACGGATCTGGATGAAATTTGGCACAGAGATAGATAATAGTCTGGAATCTATACTAATATTATAAATGCGAAAGTTTGGATGGATGTTTGTTACTCCATCACGCCACAACGGCTAAACGGATTTGGTGAAATTTGGCACAGAGAGAGATAATAGTATGGAATAGGACATAGGCTACAATTTATACCGGAAATTTGATTAGATATTTTAAAAGTAATTAAAATATGAAAATAATAAACTGCCCTTAATATAAGCCATTTAAATTTTTAATTGTTGTCAAAAAAGTTTACGAGGTATTTGTTATTTATTTATTTATTTATTTTTCAACATAAAATGAAGTAAGTCTTAAAATAAATGTCTAATATTAAATTGAAAAATATGTTCGAGGCAAATCGTGTCATACGGAAGTATTTTATCCGCTTCCCTCATAAACCTGTTTATGAGATACTATGTGCTAATGACTCACGTATCACACTTGGTCTGATAGAGGCTTTATATGCGTAAAAGAAAGTTTTATACAAAATATGGCATGGGAATCATTCGTACTATATGATGAAAAATGTACATTCACTATAATTATGCATAAGGCACATTATAAAGAAATTTCCAATAGTGTTTCTGTTGAAATATGTAAGCGTGCGCTCTTAAATTAAGAGTTTTATTTATCGTAATCGTTTCAAATTGGAGAGAACAGTGTATTATGGACCATCGTGTAATACGTACCATGAGGAAATTTGTATGTTCAACACTAGATGGTGAAACCATCTCACTGCGTTTTGTGAATATTATTGTTATCTAAAGCAGGAAGTGACTTGTGCGTGCGTACCTGTATTTGGACGATTATGAAATTGAGTTTTCGGTTTATATGATCACTGATGTAACAAGTATGTTAAAATGAAAGTATTACTTTCTACTGTTAGGTAATTGTAATATAATTTTCGCGCTAATAGTAGTAAATGTACTTATTTTATTAACAATTTAGACATGCGTTTCATGGGCATCAATTTGCATAGCGATGTTTGATTGGAAACCACGTTCCTCTGTTTACGCGTGTAATATGAACCATGCTTAGTTGTGTAATATGGACCAGTGGTCCATAATAAAAACAGAGAGATTTTGTTAATGCTCGGCGTACATATGTCGCATACTCAAAATCTTGAGGCTATAGAATAGGCCAGGGAAGCAGAGGTAATCAAGTTATCACTCCTTTCGCACACTACCCATTGGATATAACATTTAGACCTTCCTTTTTTTTTTCGCCCCTTATCTATTTCTTTTTCGTCCATTTCTACTATTCCCAAGAGATGTCAAAGTGTGTGAGGGAACATGCTGGACAGTTCGTTTCACAATTCCAAGTGTGTCAACTGTTGGGGAACGGGAAGGACCACTATGGACCACTTGGTCCATGTTACACATACATTCGTGTAATATGGACCACCTATACGTAAATAAAATAATTATTTTCTGCAATTATTAAAAGTTCCCAGAGTACTTTACCAAGTTCCAATTATGTAACTATGCAATTCTAATGAGCAGCCACCAAATTAAATCTTTTTATTTTAATAATTTATGTTTTATGAGCATTCTTGCTTAGGCGGTCAATAATACACGATTCTCTCCTATTTACATTACTTTCTTAGTGTATTAAAAAAAAAAAAAAAAAAGATTTAAAGTGAGTGTTTCATAGACAAACGCTTTTCATATCGAATAGAAAATGAATAATCAGAAACATTAAAAATTCATTAGATACATTAATATAGCTTCATAAATTTTACATTTTTTTTACCACGAGTATTTCATGATTTTAATCTGCGTGAAAAAGATCGATTTTAATCAATCCCGATATTAATCAAATTTCGAAATAATTTAATGATGTTAATTCTAGCAATGAATTTCAATTTCTTTGCAATACACTGCATTTCCATGATTCAAAAATTAATTTAACGTATGCGGATCTTAAATGAATCCAATCTATTCATATTACTCGTGCGATTGATTCATTGAATTTGATTCATCAGTGTATTTGATTAATCGGTATAAAATTCGAGTATCGATTGGTTTTTCATTAAGGCTTGATAAATTACGGCTTATTTCGTTATCTAACTTCAATTAGTTTTCAAATTGGATGTTTCTAAAAAAAAAAAAAGTTTTTAAGAAAGAAGGTTTTTTTTTTTTAATTTTATGTTTTAAAACCACATTCAAAATATCCAGTTCATATCAATGTTGTTTAGATAATTTAATTTTTTTTTTTTTTTTTTTATCATAGTTTAAAATTTAGAAAGAAAAAGAGAGAAAGAAAAAGACTTGGAAATTTAAACATGGAAAATTAAAAATATATTTATTCTTAGTTTGAAATAATTGCTGTAATTTAAAATGTCTTATTATATATTAAATTAAAATTTTAAATATAATGAAACTTATTTTAGAATTCTTTTTAAATTCAATTATTAATGAAAATATTTTAAGTTAGTTTTTTTTCTTTTTCGGATTAATTTTTTAAGATAAAAATAATAAATATTTTTTAAATCCATATTCCTTTTAAATATTTTCTACATTAAACAATTCTCAAAGAATAATTGATAATAATTGATAAGAACAATTTTAGTAGATAAGAGTATGGAAATATGATAAATCTAATGCTAATATTATAATATAATATTACGAAAAAGATTTAAAAATTTTATATATTTCTTTATTACGGTAAACAAAAGTTTTAGGGAAAAGTAATAATTTAACAAATACTTTCACTAAATAAATATATAAAAAAAATGTGTGGCTTTTTTTTTTTTTTTTTTTCTTTTAAGAATCTGATTTAAATGCACTAATATTACATTTCTAATCTTATTTTTTAGATTCTTAAAATCATCTCTTATTTTAACAAAATCGTGTACGCGTCATGGCACTTAAAGCCGATTAACTACACTACGATTCAAGGTTCTTTCTAAGGTTCTAACTGAAATGCATGTGAATTCCTTGACTTGAAACTGGCACCTTCCGTCTACAAAGTTTGAAAAGAGAACCTTTCGACCTCTGGTCGAGCTTTTTAACTTAAGAAGTTCAGTAAATAAGCATTTAAAAAGTAAAAGGCAAATAAATAGAAATTAATTTGCCGGTTCTTGAAAAGTATACAAACGGAAGCCCGGGCTAGTTGGCATAGGTTTTGTTTTTTGATTTTTCTAATTTTTCTAATTTTTTAAGCAGTATTTAAAGAAATTCTCATAATTGCTATACAAAGTTTAACTTTTTGGCTACAGAGCCATTTATTACTCATTAATTAAATAAGTGTTTAAACAACCCCCAAAACACTTTCCCTAAGATCTTGAAGCTTTGACAAAATGCCCCGGATGAGGGACTAGTTGGCATACCCATAGGGGCGTTTTAACACAACGTGATTACGGATAATGTAATTTTCAAAGTAAACCTTACTTTTCCAAAACATCTTATTTTAATAATATTTTGGCATAAAATTTCTGTTTAAATGTATAAACAAATAGTAATTTCACCAAGAACATAAATTCTAATTATTATTAAAACTACCTGTAGTTATTTAAATAGAAACAGTTCAAAGTTTGAAATTAACCCCGAATATAGGAGTTGCGCGTTCTCTTGTTTGAACAGGTGGGTTGTACAATTTTAGCTTGCACAATTTTACTTTTGTACAACTTTAACTTGGTCGTACAAAACTGAATCATTCTCGTCTGGTCATTTCCATTTTTTTTCCTTTTTGGTTATGGACAATATTCCTGTGACGTCACCGTAGGTAAAATCGCCGAACACGTGGCCGATATTTTGTAAACAAATTAGATTCAAGATGACATTTTATTGTTACGTATAACATTTTCCTAAATATTTCTGCAGTGAAACTTAATAATAATGTTCAAACAAGAACAAAAGTGAAATGTAAACAACTGAATCGAATGATAAAGTTAAGACTATTCCATATCAAAAAATTGCCGAACATTTTATGTATACACACACATACATACATATATATAATGAAAAAAAGATTAATAAGAACATTTTATACACACACACATATATATAGACATCAAAGCTTAAATAAATAGAATTTCAATCACTTTAATAAAGGAATTTACTAAATGGAACATCCATTTAAATTTGTTAACATCGCCAGAGTTCACACGGCAACTTTTAATATTACATATGTTGATTAATATTAAAGTATATTACTAAAACTGGATTAAAAACAAAACAAAGTTATCACTATATCACTCTTACTTCAATTTCATATAATCTGTAACTCTTAGAAATAATATTGCAAGATAAAAATTTGCAAGCCACAATGCTTTGCTATGGTAGAGTTGAGAATTGTTTACCGAAAACAGCTGATTTTTTATAGTCTCGAACCCAAAGGAGGAATATGGTCCATTGTGGACATGTGAATCTCATTGCCCTTAGTTTCGTCAATTTTCCTAAGGAAAATTGACTCGGCCCACCAGTGGATGAGCGGTTCTGTGCTCAAAGGTGGTAGACGTAAGATGCCAGGTTAAATCCCAGGTCAGCCTAGCTGTTCAGAATTTTCCGTGGTTTTCTCCAAAACTTGTGTAAATACGGGCTAGGACCCGTTAGAAAGACGGCACTCCCCATTCAGGCCTAGGATCCTAGAGTAGTTAATCGGCCTTACCCCCAAACACCAAACACCTAAGGTAGTCACAGGATTGGTATTTGATCAAAACAGAGTAGTTCATTTTGTGTTCAGGATGGTCAAGAAGAGGAATCGTTGTTAGTCTTGTTTTATGTGACCTTTCGGCATCTGTTGAACCACTTCACCGGTCACTGTAGTATGTTTAAGGTTATCTAAGGTTCGTATGTACTTTTGAATAAAAACATTCCCCATCATTTCATCAGGAGGCTGAGGATGAAAACTCTTCAACTTGGGGAGGTACTTCAGCCTTTGAAGTTTCATTAAGAAAAGATAAGTCATGCTATGGCATAGTTATGCCAACACGCTTCCTATATAATTATGCCAGCTAGTCCCACAGGGATCCCCAACATAAAATGGATACCACAGAGTCCCAAACATCTGAAATAATCTGGTGTGTCACTCACACTACTTTCTCTTCCCCTGAAATTTAATACTATAAATACAGGTTGGAGATTAAGAGGTATGATAACGAGTACTGTTATGTAAACCTATGTTAAACAATTCAAATTAGGCTTCGGAAGAGTTTTATATGATAATTAGTTTATATTAAACAATTTAACCCCCCGTTTCACCAATGTACAAAAAACAAGCGATGAATATTTAGCTTAAAACATACACTATTTACTATATCTCTATGAGGAATTTATTTCAATTCCCGAACAGCTTTCCTGAAAATGGTAAAATATTATTAGTAAAGCACATCCACTAACAACAAATAACTAGTGTGTTGTGGCCACCACATGACTTTTTTCTATATTTTCCTATACAAATTCACTCAGTAAAAGTAATTTATTAAAATTATTATTTAAAAAAGATTATCTTCCGTGATAATGCACACGGTTTCCATATTTGAGAAGTAGTATAACACTAAATATAAAAAAAAAAAAAAGTTGAATTGCACTAAACCAAATGAAATTAATATATCTTATACTATTAAGTGAGCAATATTTGTT
The DNA here is from genome assembly GCA_963930645.1 of Salticus scenicus. NCBI lineage: Eukaryota > Metazoa > Arthropoda > Arachnida > Araneae > Salticidae > Salticus > Salticus scenicus. The sequence goes on along the minus strand of OZ005656.1, from coordinate 260,579,670 downwards.
TATATATATGTATATTTCACTGTTCTCGAAAACGGTAGCTCGGACAGTCACGTGATTTAACACAAATGTGCCCTCTGAAGGCTAATTGTGCACATCGAAGTCAGATTTTCGATTTTTTGATTAGTTTCCTTTTAATTAATAAAAATATGAAAATAAAACTTCCCACTTCTATAATGACGCAGTATGGAGAATCTTAGGAGAGATTTGATTGATTTATTTGATTTTCAATGATTTGTGTATATTTTACGTTGAACTAGAGCTACGTCATGAGGAATTACGAGAGATTTGATTGGTTTATTTGATTTTCATTGATTTGAGTGTATTTTACATTGATCTAGAGCTACGTTTTGAGGAATTACAGGAGATTTCATTGGATTATTTGATTTTCGTTGATTTGAGAGTGTTTTACGTTGAACTAGAGCTACGTTACGAGGAATTACGAGAGATTTGTTTGGGTTTTTTTTATTTTCATTGGTTTGAGCGTAGTTTACATTGAACTACAGCTACGTTATGAGGAATTACGAGAGATTTGATTGGTTTACTTGATTTTCATTGATTTGAGTATATTTTACGTTTTAAGGAATTACGAGAGATTTGATTGGTTTATTTGATTTTCATCTATTTGGGTGTATTTTACGTTGAACTAGAGCCACGCTTTGAGGAATTACGTGAGATTTGATAGGTTTATTTGATTTTCATTGATTTGAGGCAGGGGTGTACAGTGATGTTTTTTTGGTTTTAACATGTTTGGCAGTGATTGCTGCGAAAACGAGTTTCGTGCGATTTCAGATTCATACACATGATAGAAATGTCCAGTGGTGTTTTTTTTTTTTTTTTTTTTTTTTTTTTTTTGGGGGGGGGGGGTTAACATGCGTGATAGTGATTGCCGCGGAACCGAGTTTCGTGCATTTTCAGATTCATGCACAGCGTGTTAGGGATGTCCAGTGATGTTTTTTGGTTTTAACATGCGTGATAGTGATTGCCGTGGAACCGAGTTTCGTGTGTTTTCAGATTCATGCACAGCGAAGTAGTGGTATCAAGTGATGTTGTTTGGTTTTAACATGAGTGACACTAATTGCTGCGGAACCGAGTTTCGTCTGTTCTGAGGTTCATGCACAGCAGTGTAGGGCTGTCCAGTGATTTTTTTTCTTTTTTTTCATGAGTGTGAAGCGTACATACGTGCGTTACAGTGGTTGCTGCGAAAACGGCTTACGTGCGTTCTCTGATTCGACCATTCATCGAAGAATTAACATTTCTATTTGACTGTTTTTGAGAATATTCGTTTTAATAATAATTTTGTTGCACAGATTCGAGTTCAAAAAATGTTTCATATTGTCAAGGAGATCCCATACTAAAACTGTGAAGAAAATAGTCGTGAATCGAAATATATTTATTTAAACGTTTCAGTTATTCAAATAAAAAGAAAACCTTTAAATATTGTGCCCAGCGAAGCGGGCGAAGCCTGCTAGTGTATATTATATGTGTAAAAGCATGTCTCATGCAGAATATTGCTGACATATCATCCACTGTTCGTTTACAGGGCTACCAAAAAAACTAGATTTTAGTGCGACAATAGTTAAAAATAGGTGGAAGTGTATTTCAGGTTGTGCCGTGTATTATTACTATAGGATTATGTTTAGGTGAACCACGTGGTTTGTACATATTCTTCAAAAGGTATATAGTGCTGTAAATATTTAAGCGATATCATTCTTTTTTATTGTTAGTGGAAGTGCTTTACCATATTATTTTACCAAGTCCAGGAAAGTTGCTCAGGAATAGAAATAAATTCCTCATAGACATGTGATAAATGTATGTTTTTAAGCTAAATATTTATCGCTTGTTTTTTGTATACATACACGTTTTGAGGCTTCCTGATTACCGAAGTGTAGTTTTTAAAGTTTGGTCTTTGTGTAAAAACGAATAATTTCAGGAGATCCAAAAGTTGTATTTTCAAATTAATATTAGTTTGTTGATGGAAAAGTTGGATCAGGACTGATAAGTTCGAAGGAATGTTGCGTGGGAAAGTTGTCTGAATAATTTTAATTGTTCTGAATAATTGTCTGAATAACTTTTGATTTTAATAACGGATTTAAATTCTATATAAATATAGGTACAATAATGAAACGGAGGTAGCCCCCCTCATACGGAACTAATTATCATATAAATTTCTTCCGAAGCCTAATTTGAATTGTTTTAACATAGGTTTACTAACGGTACTCGTTATCTTACCTCTTAATCTCAAACCTGTATTCATAGTATTAAACTTCAGATAAGAGAAAGTCGTGTGAATGACACACCGGATTATTAGTTCCCCATCATACTATAGCTATGGGGAACTTAGGTAATCGTGAAAATTTTCGACCTCGGTTTTTTGACTTTCTACACGTTTTCAAGTGTGAGGAATCTGAAAATGACAAAATTTGTATGGTGTCTGTCTGTAGGGTGTCTGTTAGTGTGTTAGTCCGTTAGTCCGTTAGTTTGTTAGTCTGTGTACACGATATCTCACGAACAAATTGTCGCAGAGCGGTCAAATCAGTTTAAAAATATTACTTTCGACACTGGCAAGAATCCTATTCATTTGCAACATTCGAATTAAAAAACTTCGTAAGTTATTAGAAATTTACGATTTTCTTATCATGGGAGAATAGGACAAAAATTCACTTAAACGTGCATTAAATGGAAACATTTTACTGTAAAAATATCAGACTAGTTTTAAAATATTAGTTTTGATGCCGGAATGAACATCAGTAACTATAAATAAGCTACTTTGAAAATTTCGCAAGTTATTGGAAATTTACGAATTTCTTAACATGGCAGTATACGGCAAAATTTCACATAAACGTCAATTTTGAGAGATATTTTCATCGTAAAGATGTCAGACTACTTTTGAAATATTATTTAGAACACTGGCATGAATATTAATGACTATGAATTTTCCAATATAAAAATTTTGTAAGTTATTGGAAATTTACGAATTTCTTAACATGGCAGAATAGAGCAAAATTTCACATAAACGTCAATATTGAGAGGTATTTTCATCGCAAAGATGTCAAACCACATTCTAAATATTATTTAGGATACCGGCATGAATATCATAGACTATGGTTTTTCCAATTTAAAAAATTCGTAAGTTATTTGGGATTTACGATTTACTTAACATGTCAGAATAAGGCAAAATTGAGCATAAACTTCCATTTTGAGGATCATAAATACATTAGACAACTTCAAAATTACATTTAGGATATTTGTTTGAACATTATTGAATACAAATATTCTAATAGGAAAATTTCGTAAATTATTCGCAATTTACGAATTTATCAGCATAGCGAAATTGTGAATTTTTCATATAAATATGATTTTTGAGGATTATTGCATTGGAAATAGTAGCATGAAAACTAAACACCGGAATTGACCCTGATAAAATAAATTAATAGATTAGAATAAGATAAATATATCGAAGTGAACGGTGGATAGCCTATTAGGCGGGGATTTTATTCTGTTACTGTATCAAGCTTTGGTCAAATTAATTTCTTTTAACATGATTATAATATGTCTCGCACTAGAAATTTATGAGAACATAAATATAATGGGGAACTGAGCAGAGTCCTCCTATGCCAACTTGTCTTTGTACATCTAAATTATGAGCAATATGAATGATTTTACTATATAGCATGAAAAAATTTCATAATAAAATATGTTTTATTCCTAGATAAATCTTTAACATTTATTTTTATTTTTTCACTAGTTGCATAAAGCGAACATAGGCTAATTTTATTAGCAACGACAATATTTTATTTAGTACAGCAAGCTTTTACTTTATATATTCATTTCATTTGGTTTAGTGCAGCCTATAGATGTTAAACTCTTCTTACCTGTAATTTCGCCCTCAAATAGTGCATTTGAATTCTTTTGGATGTTCCTGTACACGAAATATCTGCTTGATATCAAAGGAAAGTTTAATGTGGCATCTCTATATAGATGCAGTTTTAAAATACCGTGCTTGGAATTCCTGCTGCTATTTGTTTTTGAGATATGCCAATAAAAGGTACACACACACACACACACGCGCGCATACACACGATCGCGTGCGCGCGCGCGCGCGTACACAGATCAATCGCTAAAAACAAGTGTTTTAAATTCAGAGGACCTGAAAACTCGTATATATAACAAGAACTCGGTTTTGAAAATTTGATCCAAGAACAAAGCTTTCTCTACCATAATAGAAGTAAAATAATCTGGTGTGTCACTCACACTACTTTCTCTTATTCTGAAATTCAATACTATAAATACAGGTTGGAGATTAAGATGTAAGATAGCGAGTACTGTTATGTAAACCTATGTTAAACAATTTAAATTAGACTTAGGAAAAGTTTTATATGATAATTAGTTCTATGTGAGGGGGCTACCGCCCCCCTCAACCCCCCGTTTCATTAACGTACAAAAAACAAGCGATGAATATTTAGCTTAAAACATACATCATTTACCATATCTCTACGAGGAATTTATTTCAATTCTCGAACAGCTTTCCTGGAAATGGTAAAATATTATTAGTAAAGCACATCCACTAACAACAAATAACTAAGGTGTTGTGGCCAACACGACTTTTTTCTGTATTTTCCTATACAAATTCACTCAGTAAAAACAATTTATAAAAATTATTATTTAAAAAAATCCTCTTCCATGAAAATGCACACGGTTTCCATATTAGAGAAGTAGTAACACTAAATATCCAAAAAAAAAAAATTGAATTTATTCTCAATATTACATTTAAAAAAAAAGGTTTTTTTTTTCTTTGTTAAAAATGAAAAAAAATTGATAACTTCATTTTAAATTATCGCAGATCGAAGGTTCAGCCATTAGTTTTAAATGTATTGGCGAGTTCTTTTGAAAGATACCCATCATAAAAATTTACTCCCTTCGGGGGGAGGCGATTCTCCTACCTACACAATTTTTTTTTCCCAGTTGACTATCTCCATTACACAATATATATATTCGTTTCATTTGGTTTAGTGCAGTCTATAGAAGTTAAACACTACTTACCTGCAATTTCCCCCATAGACGTAATGTATTAGAATTATCTTGATTGTCCCTGTACACGAACCATTTGCTTGATCTTAACGAAAAGTTCAGTGTAGCATTCCTATATGATACACATTTAGAATACCAAGTTTGAACTTTCTGCCTTAATTTGTTTTTGAGATATGCTGATAACAGGCAGCCACACACACACAGACCAACCGCTAGAAACATGATTTTCGTATTCAGGAGACCACAAAACGTGTAAATATAACAAAATCTCGCGTTCGAATATTTGACCCAAAAACAATACTTTCTCTACCTTATGGGTAAGAGAAAGTAAAAATTAAAAGTAGTATGATTAGCAAAAGCATATTTTATAGAAACATTTCTTAATACAAAAACATATATGAATAAGCATTTTCTTTTATGCGTTTCCTAACAACACACTTGTCCACAATACATCCTGAAAATGTCCATAGGATGTCCATAGACGTCCTTTTTACCCATAAGCATCTTCCGGATGTCATTTGGATAATATGTGCTGTAAGGGTTGTCAAACAAAATTTTAAATTTATATTTTACATAAAAGCATATTTTACTAAAAGTTACTGACTTCTGTAATTTTAGCTATTGATTTTTATTCTTAACAAAAGCAAAAATTCTATTCACTTGTGAATAAATTTCAAACATAATTTTGAATGTTCAAAAAATTTCGAATAATTGAATATTAATACGCTTTGACAAGTTAACTCGTAGTTTAACATATGTTAATCATTTTATTTTTTCTTATTAAATTCACGCCACTCTGTCAATGCATATTGTTGAGATATTAACTATTCAGGTGAAAAAAAAAAATTTTTAAACATAATTTACAAGACTTTTAATAAAATATAAGAAAGTTTAGAACGTTCAGTAATTTGTGACATATGTTAACAGGTGTCGTGGATATCTTGGTAAAAAGGATTCTCAGAGAATATTGAATTTCTGTCTTTCTTAATTAAGTTTTCGATACAAAACTTTTATTCCGCAAAAAATGATAATTAATTTATGTACACATCCTTTCTCTGATTAATCATAATTGAAGATATCTTTAGGTTATATTTAGTTGATATTAAATCATACAGTGATTGTTTGTGAAACACTTTTTTTTTTCTTTAGTAGGTGAAGTATTCGATTATATAAAGTAAATCAATTTTATATTTTACTTTTTATTTAAACGGTTTATCAGTGCTGTATCTTTTTGCTATCTGGTTTTATGTTTTAAATGGCGAAAGTATGATTTTACACACATAAAGTTTCGATTACAATTAAGTAGTATGTATAAATAGTCATTAATACAATTTTATTTTTTCTTGTCCCATGATTTCAAAACTGGATTACTGAATAGTATATTGTAAACTAGCAGACTTTACCCGCCTCTCTAGTCAGTATATTTAAATGAATTTAAAAACAAAAATATATATTTTTTTTATACCGTTCTACAAATTAAAACTAAAAAGAAAATACTTTGAAATTGCTTAAAAACTTCGCTTCGGGTCCTCGCTGACTTCGGCAGAGACTTCTTTACCGCAACGTCTTGGTACTGGATAATTTAATTTAATTTAATTCTAAGAAATGTCAATAATACGGTAAAAACTGCAGTAGTCATTTTCTTTTTGATAATAAACAGAACGGAATACGCATAGTATTTTAGATGGAAATATTTTATATAATTACAAAAATTACAAAAAAAAAAAAAAAAAGAAAGAAAAGAAAAAAAGCTTTTCCTTTTTTTGTCTCCCGCATTACAAACATATTTAAAATAAAACTGAGAAAAATTGTGCAGAAACATTGTAAGATCTTGGATCTCTTGGCGGAATTGAAATTTGGCACTGAAGTAGCTCGGACGTTTCTCGCCAAAATGTTTAACTATGCATTTGCGATGCTTATATCAACTCATCGCCGAAATGACAACAAAATTATAAATAATTATAAATTTTTTTTAAAAAAAAAGACCTTTTTATATACCATGTTTTTAAATGTTTTGTTGAATCTTATAGCTTCAGCACAACTTTAGCACTTTGTCAATGTGTAGAAAATTTTAAAGTGATATTGACGTCAATATTTGTGAAATAAATAATTTAATTTTTTACAATATTTTAATGTTCACATTTAATTAAATATATTTCTTTTTCTGTTAAAAAAATAAACTCTTTTTTTTTTTTTTTTTTTTTTTTTTCAACTATTAAATTATCACTAATATTTATTTTCATATTTTAATTAATGAAAAGAAAACTTTGCAATGTAATATTTTTAATAACTTGATGTATATAGTGTCTACAAAAAAAAAAAACAACTTTTAGAGGTCTTTTAAAAAGTATAACATCTATGCAGTATCTTTTAAAGTAATTCATCTGTTTTTACTTAAAAAAAAAAAAAAAAAAAAAAAAAAAAAGGCCAACTTTCATCACCAAAGTAGTTAAATCTAGACCAATCAAAAATAGGAGTGGTCACTCGGATGTGTTCCCGACAAACTCTTTGTATTATTTATATAGATACTAAGCAAATCAGAGCATATATACAATTTTTATCTTATAAATTCGTCTTTTTTTTTTTTTTTTTTTTGTTCTTAATATATATATATATATATATATATATATATAATTATGTTTTTGTGTAAATTATTTATTTATTTATTTAACTAATTTTTAATTTATTTAATTTATCCGTATGTTTTGGTGAAAAACTAATTATTCTCCTCCTTTATTTATTTATTTATTTAATGTAATTCTACCGGAAAACAGTAACTCTATATGTATATATTAATCTTATAATATTTTTCGGCTTTATGTATAATATGCGCTTTGGTTTACTATTAAAATATTAAGATATTCTTTTACCAATTTTTGGTGTATTGTAACTGTATTAAAAAAATAATGAAAAATATTTTTTCCACTATAGCTTTGCTCTTTATATCAACAACGCAATACTTCGGATACTAATTTTCGAATTTTTGATTAGTTTTCTTTTAATTAATTGAAATATGAAAATAATAACCTCATAATAGCTTTAACAATAGCCATTAAAATATTAGCTATAATTTAATTGTTGCCGAAAAAAAATTACGAGTTAATTTTCTTTCGACATAAAAATAAATATATTTAATTAAACGTGAACGTTCAAAAACTGTGAAAAATTATGCATCTCACAAAAATTGACGTCGTTATTACTTAAAAAATTTTATACACATTGATAAAGAGTTAATGTAGTTCTATAGCTATGATTCAGCAGAAAATTTAAAAACATGGTACATAAAAAGTTTCTTATCTTATAATTATTTATCATTAAAATTTCAATAGCGTTCATCTATCAGGATTGAACTTTCCTCAGAACAGATTATTTACCTTTTTAATAATAAATTTTACACTTTAACCGCAATTTCATGACAAAGAAAGACTACCAAATAAGAAAAGTGTAGAAACATGCTTGAAAATAATCCATTATCATGTTTTAAGTATACGCTTTTCAAATCACGTATATAGTATTCAAAACTTTTTATACTGTCATGATATACTTTTTCAAATGACTAGTCATTATTTATATGAAAGAATATAAAGCTATATATTTTGAAACATCACGTTTAAAATAAAAGATTTATAGCTTTATTGATTTTTCAACCTTATTTTACTCATTTTATTTTTAGTAGCCGTTTCACATTATGCTGTCAAGCGCATAAAAATTGTCTAGTATATTGTGTAATAAACACTTGGAACATAAACCGTTGTTTTTGGTAGTAGGGTAGGTGCTCCAGTGATTGGCATACTCCAGTAATTGACATCTATCCCGAAAGAATTAATAAATAAGAAAAATAAGAAAATCATACATTGTACATATAAGAATTTTAACATTTTATGTCAAACAATGGAGCATAGGGTGCTAATAGCTGGTAAAATGAATAACTAGCAGTGTCAAATATTAGAACATAGGGAGTCAATTACTGATAAAATGAAAATCTGGCAGTGTCAATTACTGGAACATTGAATGGGTTTCAAATAAAAATTCATTAATGAAAAAAAAAAAAAAAAGTTATCATTTGTATATATTTTAACATATTTGTGGTTCTGGATGTCTTTCGTGCAATATATGTACTAACTTAAAATTTAAAAAATATTTTCTAATGACTAGAACATTAAAAACATCAGAGATTTATCTAAAAGTGTCAATCACTTTAGCACTTACCCTATATTACAAAAAAAAAATAGAAAAATCGTGAAAGTGTTGTCATTTTTTACAACTATTGCAACGGTTTACATTTTTTTTTTCCACAGCATTCGATTTGTCATTATGAAATATTTATATAATAATCTATAATTACTGAAGCAAGACTTTTCTACTTTTGCCTCCAAGGCAGTAGCACGTATTTTGCACCTGAAGAAGAAAGGCTACATCCTTTCATAACCGGTAGTGCTTTTATAGTATGTGAAGAAGTTTTTCAAGTTTAAATAACACTGCTCTGCAGGAAAAAAAAATTCGAGGTCTGATACCATTTTTGCTGATTCTTATGTGAAATGACTTCCTGAATCCGAATAGGATGTCATTTTGCCCAGCCACCCACCGTTTTCTAGAAACGCCACCCCTCCCTCAATCTCTTTCCCTGTTCGATAATTTTATGACTTTGAATTTGATTTGAAAAATGAAAAAGAGTTAATTTAAAACCTAAAAACAAAAAAATATATAAAGTTTAAAAAATAATATTAATGACAAATTAAAAAAATATTAGATATGTAATGCATAATTTCAGTTCAAATCCCCCTCCCCCAAAATTTTTCTCTTGCCGCAAATGTCCATGTTTTACAATTTTCCAACTCTGTAGCCCCTCAGAAGACATTTAATGGTTAAAAAAATCTTCCCTCTCCTAAAAATCAAATTTATAGCCATAAAATCACCGAAAAATGATAAAAATAGAGGGTCATTCCTAAAAACTGGTGGGTGATATAGAAAATGGGCGTCGTATTCGGATCCAGGAGGTCGTTTTACATACGAATATGCTGAAATGGTGTCAGAGGCAATTTTCATGACGAGCAGTGTAATTGTATTACGGTCAGTTTCTTATTTTAGTTTTCATTCAATCCTGTACTATTTCTAATGCAGTGATATTCATAATGGAAATTGTAATATTGCTTTATTTTGCATGTTAAGACAATCGCACATTTTGAATAATGTACAAAGTTTTCAAAGTAGAGTTTTCATAGCTAATGACGCTTTTGCTAAGTATCATAAGTTCTATGGACGATGAAAATATTCCTGAAATTGACGTTTATGTGAAATTTTGCCCTATTCTGCTATTTTGAGAAATTTGTAAACAACTTATACGAAGTTTCCAAAGAGGAATGTTTATAGTTAATGAAGTTCATACCGGCATTATAATTGGTATTTTAAAGCTGGTCTTAATCTTTACAATAAAAACATTTCTTTTAGTGTACGTTTAAGGATTTGAAGGATCACCTTTTATTGCACACCCCTCCCCCTCCCTCCCATGGAGAATATTTTACCCATACTTAAAACGCACCTGTAGTCAATCGGCCTTCATTTCAGTCAATCGATAAATATTTCAGAATTTTGTTTGAATTAAAATGTATTTAACTTAACAACTGACATGCAGTATGCCTTAAAACTGTTATTATTATTATTTTTTTTTAAACTTAATATTTTATAAAAGTATATTAGTTGTAATACGGAAATAAATGTTAATACAAAATTATTGCATGTAAATATTTCACTGGTTAAGCAAGGCAGGTATAGTGTATAACACTTTTGTAACTAAAAGAATACTATAATATTTATTTATACTATATTAGTTATTTTATATATACTGTATTAGTTATTTTCCTATTTTATAATAAGTTTTACAAAAACATTTTACTATTTCTCAATAGTTTAATATAATTTTTATGTCTTATCAAACACATTTTAAGTTATCTATGCATGTTATCGATGTAAAAACAAATTATAGAAACAATAATAAAAGGTTCTGGTTTCTTCCCATAAGGCGAAAATATTAAAATTTATTACATCGATATAAACAGAGCCGTAAGTAATAAGATTTAAGTATTTGCAATAGGTATCAAATAAAAGTGGTAGTTAAAACTTTATCGCATATTTCATGACAAGAGTCAAATTTCTTTGGAAAGAAGAATGCATGTCTTGTTGAAGGCAAAATAAGTTCGTATACAGTTTAGGTTTATTTATAGTTCAAAAAACAAATAAATAAAATAGAGGTGAGTGTTTGAAAGATTTACATTTTATTTTAAATCATTGCAATAAATTTTTTTTTTTCATTTAAAATATAAAATGACATTTTACGATAGTGACAGTAATAAAATGTCGTAAAATAAAAATGGAGAACAGATATGCTAATAATTTAAAAATAAATGTTTTTGATATGCTTTGAAAAGCAAAATAGTTTTAAGTAAAATTCTTGTTATAATTCAGAAAAACTGCAAAATATTTTATATAAAAACTTAAAAAATAAAATTACAATCATATATAAGCTTACACAATTTTACTTCTATTTGCATAGTACAAATACATATAAAAAAAAAAAAAAAAAAAAAAAAAAAAAACTGGAGTGACTCCACTCGACTTTCCGAACATTGAGTAATTAACAGTTTTGTAGATAAAGCAAAAAAAGAGGAGATGTTAAACAAACAAAAGAGAGAAAACCATAATAGAGTGTTTGAGTATTTTTCTATATATATTACACGATGTTTTATTTAACGCTACTGAACTTTGAGCCCATAGATCATAATGATAAAGAATTTTTCATAGTGTCCCTGTAAAAACCTATAAATGCTAGATTCACCAAAATGCTTGCTTATAGTTAGTGCAACAGTGATTTATAATATAAATTTTCAGCTCAATTGAATAAGGCGTTTAGATGCTACCGCCCTTTTAAAAATTCGGTCCCATAGGCCATAATGATAAAGAATTTTTCTTTGTGCCCCTGTAAAAAAACTGTAAGTGCTAAATTCACCAAAATCTATACAGTTGGTGCAATTGTGACCTATAACATGTGTAAAAACTTTTTGCTCAGATTAATAAGGCGTTTAGACGCTATCACACTTTTAGAAATTTGGCCCGATAGGCCATAATGATAAAGAATTTTTCCTGGTGTCCCTGTAAAAAAACTGTAAGTGCTAAATTCACCAAAATCCATACAGTTCATGAAACTGTGACCTATTATATGTGTACAGATTTCTTGCTTAGATTAATGAAGCATTTAGACGCTATCGCACTTTTAAAAATTTGACCTCATAGGCCATAATGATAAAAAAAATTTTCCTGGTGTCCCTGTAAAAAAACAATAAGTACTAGATTCACCAAAATCTATACGGTTCGTACTATAGTGACTTACAATATACGTACCAACTTTCAGCTTATTCGAACAAAGCGTTTAGACGCTAGCGTGTTCACTCACAGACATACACACACACATACATACATACATACACACATACATCATCGTAAAAATAGTGAAAACGGACTCAGGGGACCTCGAAATGTATAGAAACATCAAAATCTCAAATTTGGATTTTTGACATGATTACAATACTTTCTTCACTATAGTGTCCGGAAAGTAAAAATCTCCAATTCGGATTTTTGACATGATTACAATACTTTCCTCACTATAGTGTCCGGAAAGTAAAAATCTCAAATTCGGATTTTTGACATGATTACAATGCTTTCCTCACTATAGTGTTCGGAAAGTAAAAACAAATTAGAGGACATATGAATACTCCGTGATAAATTTCATCGAGAAAGCTAGTGAATTATTCATTTTTGGTCGATTGGGAAATTTATATGTAAAAAGAGAACAACGACTATCTACAGGGTGTTTCAAAATGATTTTTATATAAATAAAAGAGTCATTTTTACACATCCAATTAAAGAATATTTAGTATGGAACTCAGGGTCTCATTCTATCTGATTAGTAAAAAAGGGAACTTGCGATGTGTAATTCAACTTAAAACAGAAAAATAACAGAATATTTAGTAGCACAAACCTAAATATTAGTATCAGTAAAAGGTTCAAAGGAAAGTATTGCTTTGCAGAATGGACATCGGTGAGTGAATGAATGTCGCATCTTCTCAATTATAACTGACGTCGTATTTACCCTGTCTGCTGTAGCAACAAATTCTCACTTTGAGATCTTCCATGCTATCCCCAGGTGGCTATTGTGCTAATGCTTTCATTTTTCTTAAGAGGACAAGTGGGTATAAGTTTGGTACGCGGTGTCGGGCAACACACAAGTCCGCTGCATCTAATTCATGATATAGCATATGTGGCATTCAAAAAGTGTGACACGATGTGGAACTGTCATCTGGGAATACATGAAGCAGATACAGAGATACAGAGACTCCGAACCATGCCCGAAGCTCATCGCCTTATCGGGGAGGAATCATGGTCCGACGATGACCATCCACCATCTGTAAAACAACCGATCTGGGGATTTTCTATAATAATATTTATTTAGATGTGAACAGTTGAATATGAACATTTTTAATTTTTAGAAATAGTTTTGTTCCACCAGATTTTACTATATTAGTAGGAATGTTCTTCTTCTAATAAATATAGTATTTTTTATTTAGTAAGATCTGAATAGGATTCGCAACTGCCTTTACAACCATTCAACATTTCTTTTTATTTTTGCAGTTAATTAAATTTTAATTTGAAAGGAAGAAAAAAGAAATGAGGGGTGGGGGGAGATACAAATATGAAAAGACTGCACGTTATACATTACTTTCTTTTGTTACCACTCAAGCGCTGTGAAATATTTCACCTCCACCGTGGCCCTAAAAGCACGTTAGAATTATTTTTCAAATTAAGTTGCCTTGTTTGGCAACAGCTATAGAAATTCAGTTTTCGTTTTGAACATAAACCAGAGAAGATGTTCTCTCTCATATGTAACTAAACTTTTATTTAATTCTTGGTTTTATTCATCGATTTTTATTTATTATGTTTTATTTTACATTCATTTAAAGCCCTTTTGTTGTTTTGATCATCAAAATGCACCGAACCATCCAAAGTATTCAAAATTACGAAATGAAAATGAAATGTTTCGATTTTGATTCAGTTAGCGTTTTGTTCTTGTACATTTTGCCTCATGTGTATCGGCAGAGAATTTATTTAATGAAAATATTTTATTGAACTGATCTGAAAAACTGAACTATGATCATTATCTTATGGAACTGTTCCAATTTTTGAAAGTTATGGATACACTTATTTTTTTTTTATTTTATTTTTTTTTTTTTTTTTGAGGCATTAATGATTTAATTTATATATAAATAGTAAAAGATACTTTAAACTTTTTATATGAGTGTTAAATATCAGCATTCAAACTATTTAAACGTTGAAGAGAAAAAAAAAATATAATGGAATATGAAATAAAAAGCGGTAAATGATTCATTAAATGTACAGCTTTAATAAAATCCAAATTATAACTGCACGTTCATCTTTTTTCATGTAAAAATAAATATGTTTATTACAAGTGAATAATTAAACTGAAATAAAACTTTACCAATATATATGAATTCTTTTAACTTATAATGACATTAATTTTGAAAGATGCATGAGATATTTTTGAATTTTTTCTTTTTTTTTTTTTACATTTAAATATATATATATATAACATATACATAAAATAAATTTATATAAATACGAATCTTTGGTTTCTTTACTTGCATAATAAGAAAGTATTGCTTTCTTAAAAAAAATTTTGACCTCCGGTTTTCGATGAATTTACTCCTTTTAACGGTTTGTTCCTTTCTTCTTGAAAATATCTGTTTGTCTGTCTGTCCATGTAAGTGTATGTGCTTGTGAACAAAATTCGGTTGATAACTGAAGATTTTAAATAAATAGTATTTAATTAAATTGGCCAACCCTGCGCTCCCATTTTATAATATTTCAACTACTGTTTTTCCAACTGAAAATTACAGATTCTACAGGAAAATATTATTTAAATAAATTCAAGGTCAGGGTTTCTATTAAACTAGCTTTAAAAAGGTTTAAAAATAATTATGCACACGCACATACACACACGCGCACATACACACACACACACACACACACACACACACACACACACACACATTGAAAACCTTTTCAAACATTTCAGAAGATGAAACCAAAATCACATGAAGAACTAGAAACAACACGCAAAGTTTTCTAAAAAATTAAACATCCTTTAATGAATATATATAACATCAATACTTTTTCAAGGGCATAGATTGAATATTGCATGCAAATTAGGTGGTATCTCTGTCATATATACAGAATGTCCCGTCTAAGATGTCACATACTTTCAGGGGAGGTAGGGTACACCTAGACGACTCGGAATCACATAGGAATTCCATATTGTTTACGGCACTAAAGAGGCTAGACAGAACGAAGCTGATCCTTGGCCCCGGAGATGCGACAGTGATGCCAGTAAATAAGACAGGCAAGGTTCTCGACGCAAAATTCTTTGAAGGTATGTTAAAAAGGCAATATTTAAATTTCTCTGTGGAGATTTGAGCTAGGCACCGGAGGGACTCTACGATAAGAAAGAGTCACGCTGAGATAAATACCATTTCGTACACAGACAGAGAAGCTGTATGATGGCAGACTACATGAACTCAGAGAAAGCAGGTATGCTTTTCTGTCATTTGGGGGCCGTAGACTATGGTGGTCTGTCCGCTCAGAAGATGTATTCCCAAAGACATCCGTTGAGGCGAACTGTTGTCATGTGACAGCGGTTCTTTCCATAAGGTCACACGTAATCGTTATCGAGCAATACGCACAAAAGCCAACGGGGAAAGCGTACTAGGTTTGATACATAGCAATCCTAGTAGAAGTGCACAAAGTATAGCGAATAAAATCAGGATTTCACGCAACTACTGATGGAAGATTCTATTTAGCAAAGACTTTTGTATTCATATCACTTCCAGCGTGTCCAGCTACTGGAAGAATGTTACTTTCAACCTCCTCTGGATTTTTCACATTAATATAGTTACACATTATTTAGTAATCACATTAATATTATTAATTATTTTTCTGAAGCGAGTTAGAGATACCCGTTTTCTAGCTTCCGTGTTGTTTATAGAGGATGCATATTTCACTAGAGAGGGCATTTTCAATATTTATAACAAGCATGCGTTTGGTTGGGTGCGTCGTATCCCACATGCGATACGTTCTCTGACTGCGCAGACAGGTTTTTATCGTAAATGTATAGGCTGGCATAGTAGGGGATCGCCACGTGCGTCAGGTCATACATGTTGCCTGCTCGACTGAAAGGTGCAGACTACTTGGAAAATTCAGAATAAATTACTAGAATACTATTTATTTATTCTAGTAGCATTACTAGTAATAAATTACTAGTATTACTAGAATTAATGAACAATGCATACGTTCCTACTGCACCTGTGGTACCATCACGATGGAGTCCACGACCATTTCATACTTTTTGTACATAACCATTTGAATGTAACATTTGGCCAACGATAGATAAGACGTGATGATCCAGTGATCCAACGCCTGCCCGATCGCCAGACCTATTATCTCGTACGAATTACTGTTTCTAGGTGGGGAGGGGGGTGTGTGTGGATGTGGAATCCCTTGTCTATGAAACTTCTGTTGACATCGCCTTATAATATGCATTGTTGGAGTTGCCGGGGTAATCCAAGACACCCCTGAAGTAATTGAGAATCTTCAAACTTCCATGCAGCGAAGACGTGAGGCGTGCATCACATGCAGGGTCATCACATGCAGAGTCGTGAATTCGAACACCACCTTTGATATGAGTTGTATTTCTTTTTTACTACTTGTGTTTATGAAAGAGTCATAAACACCTTTATTTTTCCAATTTTGTGTCCTTTCATTCTTCGTGCTGCATGTCTAGAAAATGCGAAATATGAAATGAAGTTTCGAAACACTCGTGAATATTTAATACCCTCTATCGCGTCAGGAAGGCGTTTCCGACCCAGCATTATTATGTGATTGTGAGTCGTCTAGGTGTACACTACCTTCCTTCGAAATTCGTAACATCTTAGCTGGGCCACTCTGTATATGTAGTATTATAATGCAATTGTTTTATGAATTAAAATGCTGAAATTTTTAAAAAATCGTAATTATCCATTTAAATCACAGTTTTTAACGATAGTTAATCATATTTGAAATCAAGCGAGGTAAAACAAATGTAATGTATTTAAATAATACAAATTAGAGTTGTTTTGGAATTAATGGAAACTACATTTTATTAAATTAAACGAATAAGCGATCTTAGCTTAAAGAAAAATCGATGTTTTCTTTTTAGTTTATTTTTAATTTAGTAATATATATGAAGAAAAACTTTACACATGTTAATATATAAAATTTGAAATTTCATTCATTTGCGTAATTTGAATTTAATTTTTTTATGTTTATGCAGACAAAAATCGATCAACTTTAATCAAATTCCGATTTTAATTTAATTTTAGAATACTTTTATCTTGAAAATGAAATAAGTAGTTTTACATTCCGTCGAAGCGAACCCCATTAGCATATCTGAAGAATTAATTAGATTTTTGTGAGCCTTACACGATTCATTTCGGATTACTCACCCTTCTTTGGTGATAGTTTAATTCGTTGGTTTTAAACATTAATTTGGTATGATTTTCACTTGATATTTGATCTTTTTTTAAGCTTACTTTATAGATAAATTATAAACTATTTTGTAAACAAGATGGTTCCTTTATCATAATTCATTTAAATACAGTGAGAAGCAAAGCGTAAAAAGCCTGCTAGTACAGTAATAAAAGTAAATATATATATTTTTTAAATCAATAAACGTATAAAGTTTTGGAATAATTGTTTATTTTTATAATATTGTAATTTTTAACAATTATTTTCATGTAAATAAATCAAAATTTAATAATTAAAAAATGTAGCAGGCGAGTTATGCTCCTTTGTGAGTGAGAGATCTTTTATAATTTTCTTTTTCTTTTCTTTTCTTTTCTTTCTTTTTTTTTTTTTTTTTTTTTTTTAATCACAAATACATAATTTCCTATGTTTTCCAACAACATTACGAAGGAAATATGATTACTATATTTTGATATATTTTCGCATTTTCTTAATATTATCTTCCCGTGCACTGTAAAAAAAAAAAAAAAAAAAAAAAAAAAAAAAACGGTAGATTTACAGCATAATATGCTGGCAATATGGGTGCATGGAGGAGGGAAAGAAAAAAAGAAGTTATTTACAGCAGAAACAGCCGTAAAAGAGTCTTTTTTTTTTACAGGTGTTTCCGCTGTAAATTGCCTTATTTAACAGCAGAATGTGCTGGCAATAGGGGTGCCAGCACATTTTGCTGTAAAAGCTTCCGTTTTTTTTTTTTACAATGTTCTGTGGCTTTATTTAAATGTTTTTTTTTTTTCTTTTTTCCTACTTAAAAAAGAGTGGTAGTTTAAATTTAAGAAATTTAAAGATTAAAATGTCAACATAAGTTTCAATACCTTTTAGTATTTTTTCAAGATTGATTAATCACCATGGAGTGATTAATATGACTCACAAATTAGTCTTGAAACAAACAAAAAAACAAATATATATATATATATATATATATATATACTGACAGCTATTGAAACACACACATATATATATTAAACATTTGTCTTCTTAAATTTCAATTGTCATATTTTAGCAAAATACAACCTTAATATACTTATGTTGAGTGCTTTAATTGTATTTATTTAACGTTTTATAATTTCTATTTAATCTAACTTGTTTTTATTAAACAGTTGAATAATTATTTAAACATGGTTTTAAGGGTATAGATTTTTTTTTTTCTTGCTATGATATGACAAGCTACTTTAATATCTTTTTTTTATTTACTTCGGTATTTGTGATATGTATATTCTGTTGATATTAACTAATTTCTAAACAAATAAATATTTTTAAAATATAATTTTCAATAGTTTTAAAAGTCTACTTTTAACTTTAAATTGCAAATACGAAATAAAAATGTAACATACTCTATAAATAAAGTATTAGCTAAACTCACGAGTAATAGAAAACGTCTTGAACGCGGAAATATTAAACTAGCAGACAGTTGTTTCAATAATAGCTAATTTTGTAATATCTCTAATTATAGTAACTATGCGTATGTTTTAAAGTATCATAGATTATCTATAAAACAATTATTTGTTAATTAATATATATATATATATATTACTGTAAAGTTTAAATACAAAACAAACGAAAATTTATTTATAAATTATTAAAGTTACTTAGTATAAATATATATATATATTATATATATTGTATAAAATTATAAATAAAAAAGTGTTTATTGTGTACTCGTGATAATATTCATTCTTAATCTTATTGAATATTTTAAGTACTTTTCTAGTAGTAATAAATTTAATTATACTTTTTAATGTGATTTTACACATTTTTTGTTTATAAACAAAACTGTCCATTCGAAAAGTAAATAAATAAATAAATACTTTATATTCCATTTTCGGAGGAATTTAATATATATATATATAATCCACATCGCAAGGTGAAAACTAAATTTTACCAATTGGCTTCAGATTGTTCGATAAAGAATTATCATCATGTGTTGCCTCAAAATGTCGAAAAAAAGAACTTTTAATTTAATTTTTATCCTAATAAATATCATCATAAAAATTTGATAAATTTTTCTACATACATAAAAAGAAAGTATCAGAGTCAGGAGAAGTTTCAATTTCTGGTTATAGATGGTTTTATGTGTTTTCAGATGTTTTGAACACGATTTGACAAATCTTAGAAATTGTCTATCAGTCTGCTTTTGCTACAAAAATTTTACGGGCTTTACATCAGACGAAGGAATATACAAATATCCAGGAAACTTAATATTTATTTGTAACTTGTTATAAATTAGTATAAATTAGATTATAGCATCTAACGACGCGTTGGCGTTATTGGTGCAGGTAGCGCTGTTATGCTAAGATTCTCCCAATTAAAAAATAAATGTACTAGACTATAATTTATCTTCTATCGTACAAATGTACGTATCATAT
The DNA here is from genome assembly GCA_963930645.1 of Salticus scenicus. Taxonomy (NCBI): domain Eukaryota; kingdom Metazoa; phylum Arthropoda; class Arachnida; order Araneae; family Salticidae; genus Salticus; species Salticus scenicus. Next base: position 260,559,595 of record OZ005656.1, on the reverse strand, counting down.
AAATGTACAAAATTTGATAAGTAACATAGATATTATGAAAAACTATGCTGGTTCGGCTTTGTCAAACGTCGGCCAATAAGTGGTGTTAATAGTTTTCTGAGTAAATACATACCGATAGGCGACTCTATTGTCTTATAATTTATAGCCTTCCCCTTATCTGGAAGGCTATATTCTTCATAAATGCACTCAATTTCAAATTTTATATGCATAACTCTGATGATTTTTTAAAGTGCGTAATCGGTAAAGCAATGTTATGCAGCTTAGTTTCAGTTTTACATAATTTTACATGTTTAAATAGTAGACTGATATAAAAGAAATTTTTATAATGATTTTAACACATTAGTTGTTTGTCTTTATATATATATATATAAAGGAAAAAAAACTAGAACGCTGTAGTTATAAATTTTGTTTTCGCGTTTCTTTGCATGAGAAAAACAAGTGTTAAAATATTAGTGAAATAAAACTTAAAATATTAAAAATAAGAATAAATAAACTTTAGTGATTTCTGTTAAATTGCCTTCAAGTAATTATATTTTAGTATCTTTCCAAATTGTTTTCTTTTAGAAACTAGTATGTTGTGGCCACCTCAAGACATTTTTCTATATTTTCCTATATAAATTCATTAAGTGCAAATAATTAATTTTCATCTTAGAGAAAACTAACACTAAATATCCAAATAAAGACACTTTTATTGTTTATAAATGACATCTTAAAAAATGCATTTTTATAATAGTTATCTCACATATCAAGTTTCGTACAGTTATATGCCGTAGAAGTAGAGATATAGCTTTCCCGTTATTGAGGTAATTTGCAGTATAGCAGTGCCACCTATTGGCCGATAAGCATCCATATTGAATCAGCGTAATGTCTCATGATGGCCTTCTCTTATATCAAGTTTTGGCTGATTATACACAATAGAACCTGAGCGATAGCTTCCCCTTAATATTTGAAAATTGTTGTACAGCAACGCCACCTGTTGAGTGAGTGGTACCAAAAGTTGACAGGCACTAATTTAGCTCAAGGTGCATCTACATGTAAATTTATATGCAATTCTGAGCAGAAATTCCGGAGATACAATTGCCACAAAATTTTTGTCACACACACACAGATATACAGACAGATGGACAGACAGACATTTTCTAAAAATAGTCAAATCGTGTTCTAGACCTCTCAAAACGCGTAAATCCGTCGAAAATCGAATTTTTACGAATCCAATACATTCTTCTATTGAGTAGAGAAAGTAATAAGTATAAGATTGTATGTTTAGTAGTGCGTTTTATTTTTGCTCATAATATCCCATTACACTCTATAAGGTTACATATGTACATTTGAAAATTAAAACAAAGCATTTTGCGTTAGTTAAATATTCAAATTTAAGCACCAAGAAAGTATTGAGAAATATTTTATTTTACTGTAACATCTTTAAAATGGAAAAATAATAATAATAAAAAATAAAATAAAATAAATAAATACTAATATAGATTTTTTTAAATGAAATATCTTTAAAATAAAAATAAAGTGTAAGAGACTGACAAATTTTAGCTTTTTTTTTCATGCTACACAATCTTTGGCAATGTGTTTTAAATTCTTGTCTCAAAGTACTCTTTCGTACAAATTTAAGAATTATACGTTGCATGATTCATTCAGAACATGATTCAAATCGTAGAAAATGATACAAAATGTTTTTTCAAAGAAATTATTTTTTAGTTCATTATATGAAAGGTACATTCAAATTATTCTTTAAAATTATCAATGCACATTTTGATACTGCTCAATGAATGCTCTTTTTAACACATATAATTTACACAAAATCTGACTAAATATTGTACATTTTGTTATGGCAAAGTGAGCATTAGAAAAGTTTCGGAAAATATTTTGGAAGATCAACAGCAAAATCTGTGGATTATATATATATATATATATATATATATATATATATATATATATATATAGGAGATATTATCATAAATCACATTTGATCACTCCACTGCATTAATCTCTTACGCTAAGATTTAAAACAAATTCTTTAATTTTATGAATTCTGTAACATAAAATGCCTAATTCTTTTAAATAATTGAACATATTGGTTAAAACTTTATTTTTTATATTTAATATAAATCATTATTTAATAAGGAATATATAACAATGATAGATTTTTTTTTGGTCATATGCATAAAGTATCATATATTATGTTTCCTATTTCTACAAGTTTGACTAAAATTAACTTTAAAGATTCCAGATTCGAACTTTTGCAAAGTTTCTTAAAATAAATTATGTTTTTAATGAGAATATATATATATATTCATGAAAAGGAAAATGTTTGTATTCTTAATATATTCTTTCCTTCTGTAAAAATATTATTTTCAAAGCATGTGGGAATAGTACATTTATTTTCTCTTCATTTAAAAAAATTATAAATACGTTTCAAAAAAATATTTTTATAACTTAGCATATACATCTATTTTTATATTTTTTTACATCTCAAACATACTACCATTCTTGAAATGAAGGCAAACACAATCATAATTCAACATTTTATTTTGCATATTTTATATTTTAATATTAAGCCTTGAAAATTAATCTTATGTCTTGCATTTTAAATGTGCTTAAACCCCAGCATGTTTTGAATGCATTTTCTTATTTACGTATTTGAATAAGATAGCATCATGTACCTTAGGAATATAATTACAGTTTGTGTTATACAGAGAGAATTGCTTTAATTAAAACATTTGTTGTTGTTATGGAAACGTTAGTTTTATTTTCTCCGTAAGGAATTTACTACATTTTTTTTTTTTTTTAACTGTGTTAAATAAACGCAACCACTTATTTTCTGCACTATGAGCTAAAAGATATTTCTGAATTAGGTAATTGCAACAGTGATTGACACTTTTAGAGCAATCTCTGATGTTTTTAAAGTTCTGGTCATCAGAAAATATTTTTTGAAATCTTAAGTTAGTACATATGGCATGAAAGGCATTCAGAACCACATGTATGTTAAAATATATGCATTTGGTAGCAATTATTTTTTTTTTTATGAATTTTTATTTGACACCCACTCAATGTTCCAGTAGTTGACACTGCCAGTTTTTAATTTTATCAGTAATTGGCACCCTATGTTCCAGTGTTTGACACTGCTAGTTATTCATTTTACCAGTTATTAACACCGTATGTTCCAGTGTTTGACATAAGATGTTAAAATTCTTATATGTAAAATATATGATTTTTTTATTTTTCTTATTTGTTAATTATTTCGGGATGTCAATTACTGGAGCATGCCAATCACTGGAGCATCTACCCTACATAAAATTGTTCAAAAATAAATTCCAAAAATATCTCATTTTGTGTATTAATTGCACAGTTTATAATCTATTATAAAGTCTCCCCACGGACTGCACTTTACCCACAAGTCTATGTCTCAAGCACAAACAATTGAAATTAATCCGAATACGATTAAACTGATTACCACTGAATCCTTTTAACACAGTGGGTTCCATCTAACAAGTGTCTCAGGACTGAAATCGAAATCGAATTGTTTAGTGGCAGGCTGCAACATAATTATAGTCATAATCAGGACTTTCCCTTGAGAAAGGAATTTAAAAATGGGCTAGACAAATTTAAAAATACCTCCCGAAATGCACACCACCAAGGCCTAGGACCTTTGTGTAGTCAACTGTTCTTTACCCTAACACCAAAATAACTGAGTAGTGGAAGGTTTAAATATAAAATTATTCTTCCGGGGAAGGGATAAAGGCATAAACACATGCATATGCTATGTGCGATTATTATTATTTTTTTTTTTGTGGTGGTGGTGGTGTGTGTGTGAGGGGGGGGGGAGGGGGAGAGGGGGGACCTTCAAGCTTCGCTCTATTAAATCAACGGCTTTTATCACAATTGGCCAATTTACTTCAAGTTATACAATATTAAAGAAATGAAATTACTAGCGGGCATTTAACACCTTTAACTTGAATATTAAAATAACTCCTCGACTAAAATCATTTTACTCTGATATGAAGTATACAGATATTTAAATTTTACATAAAATTTTAAAAACTACGAAAGAGAAAACTTATGTTGCAGCATATATAGGATGTTCAAGTCTAGATAGGACACTGAGAGAAATTGAGATCGATCTGCTGCAACCATCTAAGAACAGGTGTCTACCATACACTATGACATTCAGAGTCTCAAGAGATGAATCTGTGATGCAGCTTGAATTCTTCTTTCTGATAAATAAAACTGCAGAAAATACACTTTTTCAAATGTATGTATTTACATTCATGTAATTTTCTGGAGAAAATCTCGAAAGTTTGCAAGGCTAACTTTTAGTAATAACTTTTAGAATTTGCTTTCATTTTTACCATGTTTTTATTAACTTCTATTCTTGTTTATCCGGTACAAACAAGCGATCGATTTTTAACTAACTTTCCTACTAGCTAGACATTTGGAACCCGATTGTGTTGTCTCGGAACCCGATGACAACACAGTACTTCAAGGCCCGATTTTCGAATTTCTTTATTAGTTTCCTTTTAATTAATTAAAATATGAAAATAATAACTTCCTAATAGCTTTAAAAATAGACATTAAAATATTAGCTGTAATTTAATTGCCCCCCCCCCCCCCCCCTCAAAAAAAAAAAAAAAAAAAAAAAAAATACGAGTTCATTTTCTTTCGACATAAAAATAAATACATTTAATTAAACGTAAAAGTTAAAAAAAAATGTAAAAAGTTAAATTATGCATCTCACAGAAATTGACGTCATTATCACTTCAAAAATTTTATGCACATTGTAAAGTGCTAATGTTGTTCTATAGCTAAGATTCAACAGGAAATTTAAAAACATGTTATATAAAAAGATTTTTATCTTATAATTATTTCCTTTGTTTGAAAAATGTATCCGTTTGAGGGTCACAGGGTTCAAGTTAAAAATGCCTTAGACATGGGTTAATTGGACAAGGTTCTCTTAAAAAGAATTACTAAACAAAAGCAAGTGTTTTTTAGTGATTTTAAACTTTTAAATCTGGCGTCAAATTACTCTATGATTTTAAGGATATTTTCACAAAATTGAGAAAAATCAATTTTTCATTCACATCCGTGAGAAAAAATTTAACTATTTGTCTAACTATAGTCGACAAAAAAAAAAAAAAAAAAAAAAAACACTATATTTTTTTCTTTACCCCCCCCCCCCCCCCAAAAAAAAAAAAAAAAAAAAAAAAAAAAAAAACCTCCCTTTACGGGAATGATTTTTTCGCCCAACCGCGTTCAATTCTATCAATTCATTCAATAGTTATGAAATTTTAAAATGTCTGCACACTTATAGGGCACCCTCTATAAATATTATCTATATTTATACATGTCCTTATAAGTATTTCTATGAAAGAATTAGCAATGTTTCTTTGTACTTTTATCGGTATTCTTTTTTATTAAGCATATTAATTACGCTATTTTAAATAGTTAATTGTGTAACTAAATGATAAAAAGACTAAATTTCCTTTAATCCTTTATTTGAAAATATCCCTTTGAAAATTATTTAAAAATCCTCTTTAGAGATAATCACTTTTTTTACAATTATCAAAACATACATTTTTTTTTTGTCTGTAAAGTTTGCTTAAGTGAATCAACTATTTTTGGAAACCAGTCGTTTATAAAAGAGTTTACATTTAGAATTATCTATCTCAAACATATATTTCTTCTATATTGACTCTGCCTTATTGAATATTTACATTAATAATTACTCCGTTTTATACTCATTAGAACTGAAGTTTTTTGAATAGGGTATAGAATAACGTTAATGAATGTCTGAATGAAATTTTCGATTAAATTTATTAAATATATCTTTGATGCGTTCTGTTAAGGAATGTAATTTATTGTGAAGTGATACATATTAATAACTTTATAATTTTTCGAAAAGCACACACAAATTAAATATTTTTATTGGCTAATATTCTTGTAGTACAATCTATTGTAAAGCGCTTATATATATAGTAATATAATATTATCAGTGCAAACATTTGAAATTAAAAGATGATTTAATTTCAGTATTCAAACAATTATTCTGATCAAAAACGAAGACCACCCAAATCAAACCAAAAAAGAAATAAAGTAAAATCTAAATGAATTATAGCAAATTACAATGAGAAAAAATCATTATTTGCATTATAACTTTTTCAAGGGCCTGGTAGAATGCAAATAAGCTAAATATAGATGTTTTACTGTCACAGAGAAAGCAAAAGCTAAGAATTTCTTTGTTCACAGGCCCGAAACATCCATTGGAAATAAAACCAGAAAAAACGAAGATCAAAATAAAACTCATCACTAAAAACAATAATCCAATAACCATTTGAAAACGTAGATCAAAATAAACTCACCACTACAAACAATAGTCCAAAAATTACTTTAAAAAATATTATTGAAAAAGAGTCAACTCATAGTTATGAAAAACGAGACACGTCCAAAATTAAATTAGCAGATATTAGTTAAAAGAATAGTTAGTCAGTTCCAGATTAGAGGTGAATATGGAGTAAAATAAAGAATTCACCAACCTATGCAGGTTGAGTCGTAACGTAAATTAGGATTCAAATTTATTATAGTAAATTAGGATTCATATTTATTATAGGAACATGAATAGTGCTGCCATGTTATGAAAATAATGGAAAAAAATAAAAAAAATAAATAAAATAAAATAAAACGAATAAATAAAATAAAATAATATATACATTTGTGTCCAATAAATAGCGCCCAAACTCTGCGCAGCCAGATTCCTCGTTGAGAGTACATAAAAAATGCCCAAAGAACTGTTCCTGTAGGGTGATTCCATGGAAGAATGTAACATACGTCACACTGAAAGAAGAAATTACCTCCTTTTTGTCACCACCATAACCATACAAAACTGCTGCAATTGTGATTAAATATGATAGTGATTCTTGTTAAAAAATACCTGTGGAAGCAGAAATATCTCTCTGCGTGACTGACGTTACATTTTTCGTGGAATTGCCTTGTACGATCCATGGTAAGCGAAAAATATACAGTCGGCAGCAGACTTATTCGGGCGATAGCAATAGTTCCTATCTTAAAAAAGTACGCTTGGTACTGTTTTGTTAAATGAATCCTTGTCGAGCCACGTTCATAGTCACTCTAAGAACATGATTCAACAAGGATTTATTTAACAAAATAGTATTAAGTGTGCTTTTTTACACACACACACACACACACACACACACACACACACACACACACACATATATATATAGGAATTCCTATATATATATGTAGCCCAGTCGGTAGAGCGCCGGCCTCGTCATTGGAAAATTGCAGATTCGGTACTCGAGCCGGTCAAAGACCGTCGTGTACACTAATGGTGGCTGGTGCACGTGAAATCTGTCGTGGCCGCAATGTCCTCCATGTTCCCATCAAAAATCATACCTCTGGGTGTCACCGAAGCGGGAGAGCCATCCCTTCCGTGGAGGATCAAAATTGTGATGACATGTCTCCTGACCACCTCTAGGGATGTGTCCCAGACCGTCGCCAATTTCCCATCTGCGCAGCACTAGTGCGACGTAAAATCCAACCATCCATCCTATATATATATATATATATATATGTATATATATATATATATATTATTGCTAGCGCTCCAATAATTTTGCTGACGACTGTACGAAATACAAAGTACGACGTCACATCCGGTGCAAGGTAAAAACACCAAATTGAACACATCAACAGATATGCACGGCGGACACTTTGAACATCTGTCTTTTTCAAATATTGCTGTTGATGTGTCAAATAAAGTGTTTTTTCCTTTAGCCGGCTGCGACGTCATACTTTGTTTTTCGTATTTTTCTTGCAAACTGTGGATCGTACAGGTACAGTTTTTAAGCATTTTTTATGTACTCCCAAAGAGGAATCTGGCTGTGCAGAGTTTGGGCGCTGTTTATGGGACACCCTGTATATATAATTACATATACAGTCGGCTGCAAAATTATTCGAGCTCTAGCAATAATCCCTGTCTAAAAAAAGTACACTTAAGACTGTTTTGTTAAATAAATCCTTGTCGAATCATGTTCTTAGACTGACTAAGAACATGACTCGATAAGGATTTATTTAACAAAGCAGTATTAAGTGTACTTTTTTTAGACAGGGATTATTGCTAGTACTCGAATAATTTTGCAGCCGACTGTATATATATATAAGCATATTGGATTAACCTTATAAAATTTTGTATTTTTGAAAATGTTTTGGTTAATGGTATGGGATATTTTGCTTTAGAGTTTGTAAACTGACGAATTGGTTTTCCTGCGTTAGTCATAACGTTTTAAAAAATATTATGTTTCACAAATTAACAGAATTAAAAGGATTTAAATAACAATATAGACCTGAATATATCTCTTAAAAACCTTAAAAACAGTTCAACCGTTAACCGCAATCCCGCTTTCTTACTAAGTAAACATTTCAATATACCTGATTTTTAAATTTATACAAGGTTTTTCTTCTTCTCGTGCGACATTTAAGAACTGGTAAATGTTAAGAACTGGTATTTTAATTAATTAATTAATTTACGTTTATTTGTTTGTTTAATTAATTAATTATTGTTGTTGTTGTTCATCAAATTATATATCTTTTCACTACAGAAGGACCCTGAACAAAATGGGTAGTTGTTTGCTTTTAAGATTGTATGTTAACATATCTCATGCTTCCCCATTCTTTAATTATTCGACAACCAGTTACTTGTAAAATACAGAATAAACTAAGGATATTCTGTAAATGCAACCATATGATAATGAATCAGTAGCTTGGTTGATCTGAAACATCGATGACTTTGATTGACTATTACTACGAACGAGTACTATAAATAGATAAATAAATATCAAAATACGTGGTTAAAATAATTTTCATTGTGCACGTATAGCTGAAGTTTTCTCCTATGCTGCCATGCTAAAATTATAAACAAAAGGTATAGCAATGTTACTCTTGGGCGTTCAACAAAAAGTGACAGGCGCAAACTTAGGCTAAGTTGCAACTGTAGACAAATCTGTACAAAATTCGGGGCATTGCTCAATAAGCTAGAGCTGCTGCAAAATTTTGTTTCAAACACACACACACACAGACAGACTTTTTTAAAAGGTCAAGCGAAATTTTGGACACAAGACGTTTAAATAATTCGAAAACCGGGCGCCAAAATCTTTTACAAATCTTAGAGTTTTTTCGTTCGAATATAGTAAAAATAAAAATATTTAAAATTAAATATATTGAAAACGTGCAACAGAAATTTTAAATAATTAATTTATTAACCGTTGCTAAGGAAACTAACTTCGTATTTTAACGTGAAGAATATTTTTTATGATTTTTATGTATTTCAATAAAAAGATAATTGTTATATTAAATTCAGTCAGCAAAATACCGTTGTTACTAAGTTAAGATTACCTTGAATAAGCAGTAAGTCAAGCAACATACATTTAAAAATAATTAAATAAACAATTCAAGATTAATTTCTTTTTTGGACAGAATTTTAGTTTTTATAATTATTTTACTTTTATTATTTATAACTCATGTAATGTGTAAATTTTATTCATTTAATATTTACCTTCTTTTATGTTTTGAAAAATTTGAACAGTGAGTAAATTAAATTTCAGCATTTTTCTTTGAATAGATTTAATTATTCCAAGAACTATTCTATATTTGTAAAATTGATTTTTTTATAGATACTTTTTCCAATGAATGCAATATTAAAAACACATTTAATAAAAAATTGTAAAAAATAAAACATTAGTTTTTGGATCTCTTTTCTTTTTCTACATATTTATACAATATACGACGAATTTTCGAATACTCACAATCTTTAATTTAACGAAAGTCTGTACGATTATATATAATAAAAAAAAAAAAAAGATTATTAAAAAATAATACTGTTCAGAAAATCAAAAACGAAAAGTTTATTTTTATGCTTTTAATTCAGAAATAATGATAAAGTTTGAATATTTTTAATTAATTTTGAATTTTTAGGAAAGGGAAGCTGCGATTGGAAAAAATCCCTAAATAATTAATTCTTGTTTATTTTAATCATCATGGATTAAAGTAATGAAAATGATGTTATTTGTAAGATATTTTGATAAATCATAGTATTTATTAACTGGCATATTCATAAAGTATTTCCTTTATAAATGTATTTTATTAATCAAACGTTAAATAAATAAATATATATATATATATATATATATATATATTCTTAGTATCCCAACAACAGTAGAATATAATTAGTTCCGAAGAAACTAATACTGTGTCGAAATAATGAGATATATCTTTGTTTGCGTTTTTCCTTTCATTCTCGAGGCCCACCAGCGGCCGAGCGGCTCTGCGCTCAAAGCTGGTAGATGGGAGGTGCCGGGTTCGATCCCAGGTCGCGCTCATCGACCTAGCCGTTCGGAGTTTTCCGTGGTTTCCTCCGAAACTCGCGTAAATACGGGCTGGGACCCCTTAGAAAGACCCCCACGGAGGGCATTCCCCCTATAGGCCTAGGACACATAAGGAGTCAATCGGCCTTAATCCTCCAACCAACCAACCAACCTTTCATTCTCGAAAATACACATTCAGACACATCAAAATTTTAATTTATTTTGAAGCATTATTAACATCCGCCCTGTTTTCCCACCTCTTTTGTTGAAGGCGATTTTTCATCTTATTTAATCGTAATTATATATTGGAGAAATTTTGAAAAGTGAAATTGAAAAAAAGTCGTCTGTGCTCTAGAATAAATTAAAATGTTGGCATGTGTGCGATATTTAATTGAATAAATTTTTGCATATTTTGCGAACGGATTTCCCTTTATTAAAAAAGATAAAGGTCTATTCTGAATTTTAGTTAATAACAAATTTTAAACTTTTTGTAAACAAAAATCATATTTATTTTTCAAAATGAAATTTGAAAATGAACTTATACTTTTTATCTATTCAGATAATATATATAATTATATCAGACACGTTTCAATAAAGTAGTAAGTATTTGTTATTAGCACGACAGGACTGTTTCTTTCAATCTGGCATTTTGCGTCGCTGCCAATTTACAGTGTTGCCATCGGTGAGGATCGAACTCACACCCTTTGAATTCTCAGTTGTGCACTCTGACCACAGAGCCAACGGGTCTTGGCTGACACATTTCCTGATTATTTAGACCAATGTTTACAGATTTTTTTTTTCACTTCGCATTCGTGAGGATCGAACCCACAACGTTCCGGTTCGTAGCTGTGTACTCTGACCACAGAACCAACGGGTCTTGGCTGAATATTTCCTGATTATTTAAGCCAGTGTTTTCAGATTTTTTTTTTTTTTTTTTTTTTTTTTTTTTTTGAAAGGGTGTTAAATTACAAAGTAGTCCTATCGTATTAAATTAAATTCTATCATAGACAGAATTTCATCAATAGTTAAAAATATGCTTTTGCTTCTATAAAACCTTTTATATTGCTTATTAATATCGCTTCTATTAAGTTTTAATATTGTTAGCTTTTTTTTTTTTATTCCATTATTCCATTGAGGTTAATTCGTACAAAACATACAAAAATTATTATCATGTTCAATATGTTACAAAAAATTGATCACATTCTATCCAAGATGTAAATTTAAAAGCTATCAGTTTCGTTGTAATTTAAAACTCGCAAAAATTATATCGAACTCATTATGACAGGGCTCTGCGTTCTGGATTCTCAGATCCCGGGTTCGAATCCCGGTACGAGCATGGATGTTTGTGATGTCCTGTGTCTGGAAAATACTGTGCATTTGTTCCTATGAATCGTAATACGGGTCAATCGAGATAAAAGTCATTATAACTATATGCCTTAAAGCTGTCAACTAAATGTCAAATGTCAAACTCATTATGACATTAATTTGATAATTTTGTGTCTTTAATGACAAAAATTTAAATAGTTGTATTCGTTTGGTTCCTTTAAAAGATGATTTTTTTTTTAATATTATTTTTTTATGCACCAAAATAAGATTATTATTAAAGTGTCATGTGATATAGTTAGTAGTCTTGAAATATCAATCATTATAGTTATATATTGTAGTTATTTATGAGAATGTATAGCCAGTTACAATGAGGATATCTAAATGTTTTCACATAGTCACAGTGGGAATTGTGAGAACTTGTGATAGTCTTGCCTACCACATATCGTTAGCACATTATGCTTCAATAATTAAACATTGGCTTCCTATATTAACATTTAAGGGGAATTATTACCTCAAAGCAAATAAAAGTTTTCAGAAGAAGGCTGTATCTTGTTTAGAATAGGTTCAAACGTGTAAATTCATCGAAAAACGGAAATAAAAAAAAATTGCAAATCGAATATATATATAGAAGAAATAAATAAAACACTTGATTGCTTTTAAATTTTTCATAATTTAATTTGCTGTATTGAAATAAATAAATAAATAAGTAAATAAGAAGTTTTGAATTTTCATTGCATAAACAAGAGTATTGTTTATAATTTTGTTTGATTCAAAACTTCTTTTAACTTTCTAAGGCCAGAAGGCAATGAAATATGTTTGTAAAACTATTTCAAAAATATAAAATAAATATCTTTCAAGTTAAAGCAATTCTTTTAAATGAAAGTATCTCAAATTCTTTAATGAAAATTATGTTAAAGAACAATTTGTTTTAGAATGAACATTATTGTCAAATAAAACAATTACTAGATTATTTTTAACATAATTCTTACTTACAAAACTTTTTTTTCTATGTACTACTTGAATATAAAGTATAATTAAAATAATCTTTCGAATTTCTGTGCAACTTTTGCAGAAGACGTTTTTAATTTCAGAATATTTTTCAGTTCACTTTTGAAACATTAAAGTTTTAAACTAAAGTGCAAAAAATATTCTTAGTCATTTTTCAAAGCTTTAACAAATATTATGTCTAGAATTTTAAATATTTCATTTGAAAACATGCATCTATAATGATATATTTAAATGTTTCGCAAGTAAAAAATCTTCAAATAAAGTACGTTCAAAACTCTCACTGTTTATATTATTATGTATCTTGTAATTTTTGTAGTATTTAAAAGAGCTCTGTTTGGATATATTATAGATTAAATTATGCATAAATATAACTAATTATGCAAATTAACAAATGTATTGTCACTTAAAAAGTGAACTAGGCTCTTTTATACATTCTTTTTTATTATTATTATTAATATGACATATGTTGATACCATACGTAATTTTAGATGTTATATCTTCAGTGTTGATAATTGCTTAGATGTATTAAAATAAATAAGCATTTAAACTCTCATGATTTATCATTAACATTAAAAAAAAAAAAAAAAAAAAAAGATTAATTATCCGCTTAACATTGGATAGCATTGTGTTTTTTAAATTAATGGTTTCTGTTGAAATTCTTATTTTTCGTGATTTTTTTTCTTTTAGTTAAAATTAAAATCATCTCTGTGTGTATTTCATACCATTTTTTCTGTATTATATTTGTGAGTTATTTTATATTTACAAAAATTTTTAGGAATGTGTATCATGGTTCAGAGGCACTATATAATTACACGTGAAAAATAATCTGAAAGGCATTTTGTAAACTGGCAAAACATTTCATTTAATCTATATATATAAAAGAGTACTTCCTGACTGAGTGAGTGAGGGGGTGATTCATCATCGCCCAGACCAAACCCCTGGACCTAAAAGCATGAAATTTTGTGACAATGTTCTTTCTATGACGTAGGCATCCACTAAGAAGCGATTTTACAAAATTCGCCCCCCCCAACGGGGGAGAGGGGGGGGGGGGGGCAAAACGTGATTTCACAAAATACTTCATATCTCAAACAAAAAAACAGATATCCGTAAAATTTTTGCTCTAAAATATAGCTAATTCAAATATCTAAAAACCAATTTCTGGAATTTTAGAAATTCAGCCCCCAGGTGGGGCAGCAAGTGGGAGGTTTATGGGGCAAAAACAAATAGAAATACAGCTAGGCCATTCAAAATTGGTACAGATAGGTTTTATAGGCCTGCAAGTCGAACGGGGATATTTTCGAAAGTGTAAAGTTATTAGGAGGGGAGAGAAGGGGGGAGGGGAGAGAGGAGGCAAAAAAATAAAAATAGAGTTAGATTGTTAAAAATTGGTTTTTTGAGGTTTTCGATACTTACAAATCGATTGTGGATATTTTCGAATTTGTAAAATTATTAGGAGGGGCGGAAGGGGTGGGAAGGTAAGGGGGGGCTATGGGGCAAAAACAAATAAAAATACAGTTAGGCCGTTCAAAATTGGTACAGATAGGTTTTAGTGGCCTGCAAGTCGAATGGGGATATTTTCGAAAGTGTAAAGTTATTAGGAGGGCCGGGAAGGGGGGAGGGGATAGGGGGTAAAAATAAAATAAAAATAGAGTTAGATCGTTCAAAATTGGTATATAGAGGTTTTCGATACTTACAAATCGATTGCGGATATTTTCGAATTTGTAAAATTATTAGGAGTGGTGGGAAGGGGGGTGGGGCGGTAAGGGTGGCTATGGGCAAAAACAAATAAAAATACAGTTAGGCTGTTCAAAATTGGTACAGATAGGTTTTAGAGGCCTGCAAGTCGAATGGGGATACTTTCGAAAGTGTAAAGTTATTAGGAGGGCCGGAGTGGCAAAAAAAATAAAATAGAGTTAGATCATTCAAAATTGGTACATAGAGGTTTTCGATACCTACAAATAGATTGCGGATATTTTCAAATGAGGGGCAAAAAAAAAAAAATAAAAATAGAGATAAATTGTTCAAAACTGGTGCATAGAGGTTTTTAATACTTACAAATCGATTGCGGATATTTTCGAATTTGTAAAATTATTACGATAGACGGGAGGGGGGGCGAAGCTGGGCGAAGGGGGAAAATAACAGAAATAAGAGTTAGAGCATTTTGGGAATTTTTTCCGAAGGCAGTGAGAACCTGGTGCGACATTTTTCCTAATCAGATTTTGTTTCTCTTTTTTTGCACGTGATAAAAATTAATGCAATTTTGAGAATTAACTAATTATAGTGATTCATTTAAAAATAGGGACCAGCGAAGCGGGCGTTGTCTGCTAGTATTTTTATAAAATGGGTGAAAAATGACGTTATAGTCAACAGGAAAATAAAAACGAACGTGTGTAAAATAAACGCAAGAAATACTGAGATATAAACATTTTATTTAAAAAAAAATAAAAGTAAAGGATTTTTTTACGTTTATATTTATTTTAAGGTGAAACGTAGAACTGAAACTTGAACAACAATACCTTAACTTTACAAATAATATTTTTATTTAAGGAAGTAAGGTAAAAAGAATTTTTTTACCTTACTTCCTTATTAAAAAAACGACAATTACTATTATCAATTTAATATATATATATATATATATATATATATATATACATATTTTTTTTTATTTAAGTGATGGTTTGCCTGTTGCTTTTTGTCATGGAAAGAACTGTTTAAAACAATATATTACACAGAGAATAAAAATATACCGCCTTCATCTAGAATGAATAAGTGGCCATTTTCTAAATACCTTAACTAGAAAAATAGATTTCCGAGCTATGCGCATAAGGAACGCCAATAAACTGAATAAATGAAATGACCGAGAATTTCTAGTTTACACATTTCTAGACGGGGATACAATATTCTGAATCTTTTGTATTGCGAGAAAAATCTCGCTTGATTTTCTAGAATTGGGTCATAATCCAAGATTATAGTTGCAGAAACCCGTCCCTTGTAGTCTCATTTATTTGCAGATATTTTTAAATAACTTTGCCCTCGAGAATATAGGCAAACGCTGTAGAATTCTTATAGGGAATTCTAGAGCTCGCTTTCAAAAGGGTCTAGAATTTATAAGGATGACATGGAACTATTTTTTCTAGAGCCACAATTTAGATTCTAGATGTCAGTTACAGAATTTTTTCACAGTGTAAATTGTAGACTCCGCAGATGCCACCGAATAGGAGTTTGGAAGCTACGACTAGTGTTTATTAAGCTTATTTAAAATAGAACATTATAATTCACAACGGTACATACCACTTTTAAGTAAAATAAATTATTTTACTTAAAAGCAGTAATAAATACAATATCTGTACATATCTGTAAGTGTTTACATCGTAAAATATTTTACGATGTAAAGACTCAGAGTATTTCAATTGAAAATGAAACTGATACATCAAAACGGATACCCCAATGCTTATTTTAAAAGACTTGTTTTGCTATGTATATTTTTACCCTTTAACAATGTTTAATTAAAATTCTCGCTTTTCTTTATTAATGTAATTTATTTCTGAAATCGCAGTTTTAATACCTATACTATACAAAAAAAATATGGATATCACTAGGTTACGTTAAACTTAAAGTTTCATTGTTTTTATTTGATTTTATTTCATAATTTTATTATGTATTTATTTTAAGTGGTGATATATACAGTTAGCAGCAAAAGTATCCGAGCACTAGCAAAAATTTTCATATAAGAAAAATGCACTTACTTCTGTTTTGTTAAATAAATCCTTGTCGGATCATGTTTTTAGAATGATTAAGAACAGGATTCAGCAAGGATTTATTTAACAAAGCAGTATTAAGTGCACTTTTTTATATGGGAATTTTTGCGAGTGCTGGGATACTTTTGCTGCCGACTGTATATATATATATATATATATATATATATATATATATATATATATATATAGGGTAGATGATCCAGTGATTGACATCCTCCAGTAATTCACATCATTCACATCTATACCGAAATAATTAATAAATAAGAAAAATAATAAAAGCGTATATTTTACATATAAGAATTTTAACATTTTTTGACAAACACTGGAGCATAGGGTACTAATAACTGGTAAAATGAATAACTAGTAGTGTCAAACACTGGAACATAGGATGCCAATTAGTGGTTAAATGAAAAGCTGGCAGTGTCAATTACTGGAACATTGAGTGGGTATAAAATAAAAATTCATAAAAAAAAAAAAAAAATATTATCAAATGTATATATTTTAACATATTTGTAGTTCTGAATGTCTTTCCTGCCACGTGTATTAACTTAAGATTTCTAAAAAATATTTTCTGATAACTAGAACATTAAAAACATCAGAGATTGCTCTAAAAGTGTCAATCACTGGTGAACTTACCCTATATATTACCACTTAAACGTAAATTACCTTATAATTTCAAGCAAATTTAAATGTTCTGATATTTGTAAACCAAGTAAGCCTACTAATCTTTTTACATAGTTTTCAAAGTTTTCTTTAAATTGATATTATAAGCTTATTTTTATAACAAAATACGTGTTCTTTAACCAATACAGTAAAATTTCTAGAAGCAGATGTTTGAACAAGCGTTTTGTAAAGAAAATTGTAAAATATTTTCAAATTTATCTATGAATTTGACATGTTGTCAAGAAAAAGGGATAGAAAACACTGTCGAAGGAAAAGGGGAAAATTTTCATTTCTTCAGAGCACAGAATAAAAAGAATATATAAATTTATCTACGATAAATCAGTTATAAAATAAGAGTTAAAGGGATTACTATTTTTACATACATGTTTCACAAATAAAAGTATGGACTTTTAAAGTTTTATGCACAATAGTAAAAGGAAAAGTAATACGGATCAATTATTTTTTAACTGAGTGTATTTATGTATATTTATATGTATATATGTATGCAGGGTATGGTTATAGTTAAACTTCCCTTATAAACAGTATCTTACAGCGGAAACGGGTGAACGAAATGCAACGAAATTTGGTATATGGACTATATACGAGATGCTTTCACACAGAATTTCGAAAAAAAAAAAAAAAATAGCTACAAAATGTCCACCAGAGGGCGTCTTTTTCGGAAAAAACATTAAATTTAACACAGTAAGCGACCAAAACAGAATACAGAAACTATATTAACAATCCAGAACAAGAATTATGAGTAATAAAATGTAAAACCGGGAAAAGCTGTCAGTTCTAGGAAAAAAATGTCGAGATTTGCATGTTTGCGAAGAAGAGGAAGCTTTATGTAAAACCGATATTACTTAATGTGGTTCGATGACAAGATGATCAGAAACTAGTCAGTAAATGTTAATATTGTTTCTGTATTCCGTTTTGGTCGTTTATTGTGTTAAATTTAATGTTTTTCCGGAAATGGAGCCCTCTGGTGAACATTTTGGAATTTTTTTTTTCTTTTTGAAATTCCGTGAGCGTATCTCGTGTATAGTCTATATACCAAATTTCGTTGCATTCCATTCACCCGTTTGAGCTGTAGGATGCTGTTTATAGGGGAAGTTTAATTATAAACACCCTGTATATTGATTAATTGTTACATGTTTTTAAATGTGGTAATGTATCTTATAAATACTATTATTATAAAGTAAGCTGTACAATTCATCTGCATATACGCGTATTTTCAACTTTTAAACTTAATTCCATCTTGGAAGTTTTTTGTTTTGTTTTGTTTTTCTTTAGAAGATAATTTTTTTAACAAATATTTTACAACCCAAAAAATGATTTATGTTCATGACTAATAGTCAAAAGAAACTAGAAAAAAATTATTTCTGTATATACTCTATAACATTATAAAAAGCAGAAATCTTAAGCAAAAACTTTAGAGGAAATAAACTATTTGCCACAAATTTCGGATTGTTTTCAGAAGTATTTTACATTTCACACGATTGCTTTCTGGGCGTAATTTTTAATATATTTTTATAGGAATAATTAGTATATATAACAAAAATTTCAAAATCGTGTGTTTACAGTCTTGATATAGAATACATGGAAAGTGTTTCATTACAGATTATACGTTTAATCAACATCGGATAAAATTTGGAATTTGAAATTGAAAATTTCTATTGCAGTTTAGTTTAATCAGTGTTTTCTTTTTCGATGATTAGATGTTCTGAATAATAAGTTATAAATTTGTGAGGTCTGAGCGCTTGCCTCGGCTATTTCAGACCCCATTTTAATCTTGAACTTAATTTAATAAAGGAATTTACGATACTCTTAATATAAATAAAAATAAAGGATTTATTTTTTCTTGAAATACAAAGGAAGTAATTTGCCACTGATGAGAAACTCAGTTAAAAATCAGATAGATAAATTAAAGAAATATGAAGGTTTAATCTCACCTCAGGAGAATTACTAAGTCGGCGGAGAGCTTGTTGCTGCTCTCAAGAAAATCACTTGTTGACTCTACGCCCCGTAGAACAGAGATTGATTGCATCCACTGGCCACTGCCAAACAGCGTAACTTATGACAGTAATGTGGCCATTCGTAGAATGGACAAATAGCTAGATAGATAGGAAGGAGATTCCTATTGCTCCACTATTTAACACACTTCGTAGTTAGTTAAAACATCAACACACGATATTGCGATACTTTACTTCATACGCCACCAACAAAAAATTATCTCATATCTCGCTACACCACAAACAATAAATTATATCGTAGTATCCACGCTACAACACAAAAACAACATCCTCTTCCCACACTCGCTATTTAACTACCTTAAAACAGACAACTCCATAACTTAATTTCTTTACTCTAATAACTGATCGTAATCACCCATCCTACGCAAACTGCGAGAATCCTATATTTCTCTTAGCGACACCATGCCGGCGTAAAATCATCCCAACTTCAAACCATTGCGCCATCACTTTTGCTGGGGTAAAATCATCCCAACCTCAACTATTGCGTCATCGGGTGCTGGTGCCAGACTTGTATTCTCAATCTTCGGTGCTGCGTTACGATTTTACTTTCCCATCGCTTACCTGCGGTGACCTGCATTTGACTCAACCTCTTACCTTAAAAATTTTATATGAAAAATTATACTTGCATAAAAATATATCTGGACTACATGTTATAGGTTTTCTTAAAAGTTATACCGTTGGAAAACATTAGCTGTAAGGACTAAAAAATTGAAACTACCGGTCGAAAATCAGTCGTTCAAAAAATTCTTCAAGCGATTAAAGTTAAAGCTGGCTCACAAGGGGAAACTCCAAAACTTTCTGATTGTAGTGCTATAATTGATAAATCAAAAATTTGAAAGAAGAAAAAATGTCTGTGATAAACTCCTGTTGCACTTCAATGATCCAGAGGAAAGGAAACCAATGCTTCACGACGAAGATATCATCACCTGTCATTTTAACAATACAAAAGTGTAGACTGAAAAGGATTTCGAAAATTCCATTAATACTGTAACAGAAAGATTGTTATATGACTATAAATTATAACACTACCTCTATTTTAGATCCAACAAGTCTTACTTTGCTTTTTAGCATCTAATAACCATGTTATCAAATTCATAACGTGCAATTATATCGTAATTCAAAAATTCACTTAATTTAAAATGAAATCTGTGTAGTTTCTAAGAAATTTTTAAGACTTTCAAAACACATTAACATTTTTGCATATTCTTGTTTTACGAAACTGTTATTAATATTATTTTTTTTATTGCTCTTGTTGTAAATGTATGTTTAATGATAATATTTTTTTATTCGTATTTTTATTTAAAATACGTATATAAAGAAAATTAAAAAAAAAAAAAAGTATTGTTTTCTTTTATCTTGAACCATACAACTTTTTGTGCAAGCAAATTTAAATGAAGTTAAGTTTTAAACAATTCTTTCAAAAATATCTGCTATCTAAAATAAGGTACTCAAAACCAAAATATTTTATTTCTGTAACAGAATTCTTTCCCAATTTTAAATTAACAATTTCATAAAACAAAACTAATTGATTAATATAAAAAATTAGGAAATTCAACTTTTTTCTAACCATTTTTTTTCATAACTTCTTCACGTAAATAAAACCAAATAAGATTTTAGAAAGACTTATATTGTCTTTTGGGACGTAAAGACATGTTTTTTTTTTATTTGTTTCCAGTTTACGTGAAGACAAAAGGATAAAAGGCGGTTCACCAAGTTACTCTTTTTATCAAGTGAACATCAAAAATTACTTAAAGGGATAAATGTCATGGTATATACTTTTAACTATATCTTTTTTAAAGGATTTAAAGTAATCTTCTGGGAAATTAAAATCATTCCTAGTTATATCTTGTTCATGTTCTTGAGTATTGATATAAATTTAAAACTCTTTGTAAAAAGGAACTAAAAAGATCCCTTTTCTCTGTATTTACAAAAAGTCATACACGCAGAAATTGGAAAATATATTTTAAAGGAATCCTAAAAGGATAAGAATTCTACAAGTAAATGAAAGTTTTGCTAAATTAGTACTTATCTTAATATAAATATTCCATAGTGATATTTATAGCTTTCAAATTTCTTTCAACAATAATTGAAACAAATTTGCTTCAGATAAGTGTAATCTCAGATCTAAAATTAAGTAAAAGATTGGTAAAATATTTTATGGTGTGTAAACTCTCAATTTTTAAATTGAAGATTATACTTCTGATGCAGCTAAACGAATACTCCAATCTATATTTTAAAACACGAACGAATAAGCGAATACTTCAGTGTATATAATGTTAATTTTTAAAAACGTTTAATTCAAATTCTTACTTATTATTATTATTATTATTTATTTATTTATTTCATTATTTATTTTGTATAATAGAGATTATTTCTATGAGTGCAGTTTTGGTAGCCATTTTATACAAAGCAATATGGAATTCATCAACTATATAATTAGGTTACGTTGACCTTAATCATTCATTGTTGTCTTTTTTTTAGGTAGATTCCTTATAGGAAATCTACCTATTTTAATGGTCCTCATGACACGACTTCTGGAAAATTTCTTCATATCTTCACCGATCATGACCCCCTAGAACCCAAAACCACCCTCCGTTCAAAAGTTCGATCTTTCGATCAAAAGTCACGACAACGTCTGCAAACGTTTTATACCCTAACCTGTTTTGCATAAAGCTTCCTCTTCTTCGCAAGCATGCAAATCTCGACTTTTTTTCCTGGAACTGATAGCTTTTCCCGGTTTTACATTTTATTACTCACAATTCTTGTTCTGGATTGTTAATATTGTTTCTGTATTCCATTTTGGTCGTTTATTCTGTTAATGTTTTTCCGGAAAAGTCGCCCTCTGGTGAACATTTTGGAACATTCTTTTTTTTCGAAATTCCGTGAGCGCATCTCGTATATAGTCTATATACCAAATTTCGTTGCATTCTGTTCACCCGTTTGCGCTGTAGTACGCTGTTAATAGGAGAAGTTTCATTATAATCACCCTGTAGGTTTTAAGAAAAAGTAAATCGTTTTTACACCGTTTAAATTTTTTATAAAATTTCGTGAAATTTAATTAAATTTTGTTTGAGAAATATCATAAACTTGTTGGACTAAAAATACTTACAGAAGTACGAAGGAGTTTTTAATAAAATAGGAATATATGAATATTTATTTTTGTTTTATTTATTTATTTAAAGAATCTGGATAGTTTAAGATTTGACATGAAAAGCAGTATATGCTTGCACGTCAGTCACACTCCCCTTTCGTCCTTCGCATGGTATTCTGAGCTATTTTTCTTGCTTCGTTTTATAAAGATGTCTCATTTAAATCTGTGCACCGGCCAAAATTGTGACATTCGAGACTGACACGGTGTGACAACTAAAAGTTCAGCCGAGACAGGGACGAAATTTTAAATGCTTGCCGGGGCTCGGTTCGACCCTTAGAGGACCGACACCGAAGACGATTACAGATAAAAAGAACTTCATTACGGCGGCAGTCAGACACACAGACAGACAGAAAATAAAAGTATTTAGGAAACAATGTTGGAAATTATTTAAGTTTAAAACACATATTACATGACCATAAATAATCGGACGCATTCAGTTTTAATATTTTAACTAATATTTATAAAAACATGTGACGAATTACCTTAAAACTTTAGGTATGTAACGTACATATCTTCTTTCATATAGTTTAGCGACAATGTTTTCACGAACGGAAAAAAAAAAAAAAGGTACCAGTAACAAATTAGAGGGAAATGATTAATACTTAGGATCATATTTAAAAATATATTTTGAGTCAACGTACACTCTAACGCTATCAATTGATTCAAAACGAAAGCATAAAAATAATAAAATAAAATAAATAAAAATCCCTTGTCGTTTTACATCATTTTAAGAGTAATTCAAATTAACTCATTCTATCAATAATATCTTTCTGAATTTTCACATTTTTCACACACACATACATATATATTCACACACACACACATACACACACACACACACACACACATATATATATATATATATTGAAAACCTTCTCAAACATTGCAGCAAATATAACCAAGTATCACATGAAACAGTAAAAAAAAAAAAAAAAGAATAAACATGACGAAAAAATGAGAAAACTGAGATTGAAACAAAAAAACAACATTACTTTATCAAGGGCATAGATTGAATGTTACATGTAAATAGGGTCATATTTCTGTAGTGCTGTATAACCTAAGTCATTGCTAAAACTTTACAGCACTCTATGCCCTATACTCACCCATAATACATGAAGATAATTGAAACTCAAAGAGAAAGAAGAAGAGAAACACATTTTTTTATCAACAATCACCATTAACTGAATAATCAAGTTATTCCTAAGATAAATTAATAAAACCAAAATCAGTACTCACTAACAAGTGCAAATCACGCCGAAAAAACATTTCAAACGCAGCTCCCATGCCACAAGAAGGCTAAATAAATATATATAGATATAGATATAGATAGATAGATAAGAGAAGCCCTATATACGTGGCTATTTAATTGTGTAAAAGAACTTTTGTTAACGCTTGCATATGGAAAATTCGACGTTATTCAATGAAAATGCTTGAATGTCACCAGGCATTTAATATTTTTATAGTTTAATTGCAGTATGTTGCCTCTATTGTTGCACGTTAAGTTTACTAATTCAGACATCGCATTGGATTTGAAAACCCTGCATGTTGTGAAGAAAAATATACGAAAATATTATATACAGGGTAATTATAATTAAAGTTACTATTTCAAAACGCTACAATTTGGAAATTAATGATCAAAATGACTTAATATTTTACCAGAACTAACGTGGGGTAATGGAATTTTGTTTGGAGAAGGAAAAATGTACTTATAAAATGTGCCTATAGATGGCGCTGTCAATGTAATCTCAAAAGAAATGTCTAAATAGATTCATTATACACAGGAATGTTGTTAGCAATAGAATATAATAGCAGGAAACAATAGACTTTGAGGGTTTACGGCAGCTTTTTTAGCAGAAAGACAAGAATATGTGATTACAGCGGGAAAAGTGATAGTGACAAGAGAAAAAGAGGAGCTTCATGAAAGAAACATATTACGAATGATTAATGGTACATTTTGGAACTTCTTTTTTTTTTTTTTTTCCTTTGCCAAACAAAATTCCATTGCTTAACATTCGTTCTGGTAAAGTAACAAGTCATTCTCAACAGCAGTTTTAAAATTATAGTGTTTTGGAATCGTAACTTTAATTATAATTACGAATATATTTAGATTTTTTTTTTTTCATGCTTGTGGGAATATACGCGTTAGTCTCGCGCAAAAGAATATAAATTTTTGTAAAAGAAATCACAATCTTATACTTCAACTACAACGCGTTTCAAGTATTATTTTTTACAGGATGTTCTTAAACATTATTTTTCCCTTGAACTTGTTACTTGTCTGCTCTTTGCCTTCGAGACAAAACTTTTGCTGAAATATATGATGCATTAAATGTTTTTTTCCATCCATATAAATTCGGGATAATAACTCAAGCATTTTTTAGCTATTTATTAAAATATCTAAAATCAATTTTGTATGTAATTTACGACAAAATAGTACCTATTATCTATATTATGTCTGTTTTTTTATGAATACATTTTTTAATATTAACTTTTAATTTCTGTAAAAGTGTTATTTAATATAAAATTTTAATTGAATGACGAAAGCAGTGTACCGTCACAGAGATCGTGGATCAATCGTTTTAATTTGTTTTTAACAATAAAGACAAGATCATTAATCATGCATCATCAATCACTGTATAATGCGTTGAGGATTTGAATCTTCTGTTTTCATGTACAAATTTCCTGATATATGATCTCAGAAATTTATATTTTTTTATAAGAACTATTTTAATTATATATATATATATATATATATGTGTGTGTGTGTGTATACGTTCCACACTATTTGCTTAAAAATTATTTGAATAATTTTTTGTACATGGCCTAAAAAACCTATTAATATGACAAATAAATGATATTTATAAATTAACATTTTAATTTCAGGAAATAATATTTCATGTTAATCACTTAAGTGATTTGTTTAACAGGTTACTCTGTTTCAAAGCGCTTAACTCTGCTTTAGAAATAATTAATCCTTTATAGATGTATTTAGCCATATTGAATATGTTACTTTTATTATTAATATTTTTATTACACTTAACATGTTATTTAATGTAAATGAATGAATTTTTAGAAATATTTATTACTCTTTTAATATATCTTTATACAATCATCGTAATTTTATTTATTAATTTTTTTCAATATAAAGTAGGGGTGGCAAAATCTCTTTATTTGGCCCTAGCTGATATCTCTATAAATTTTGTGGTATATGCTTATGCAGTGTGCAGATATATACCTACTAATATACCATTAAAGAAGAATTCGTTTCACCTTAATAATCAATAATTTACGTTAAGACTTCCGTTAAAATTCACATACAAAGGAGCTAATACTTAAAAATTGTTATGAAATAAAAACACGAATATCGTTAATATTTACTTATACAAAATACAGATAAAAAGATATCACGTTAGAAAAATTTCAATGATAATATCTTTGTTATTCGTCTTCTTGTTTCTTCTTCTGAACAACCGCAAAATCTTCTAGAAAGACTGTATAATTCATTGAGGATTTCAATCTTCTATTCTCACGTACAAATTTTCTCATATATGATCACAGAAGTTTATTGTTTACTATCGAAACACGTAACATGTTAATCCTTATGTATATTTTTACGTACTCACACCATATGCTTCAAAATTCTTTCTTTCTTTTTTTTTTTTTTTTTTTTTACATGGCATAAAACAACTGATTAATACGACAAATAAATGATATGTTTTACCAAAAGAAGTGAAACTTAGACAATCTTTATTGGATATTTAAACGTAAAAACTTCTTTACACACCATAAAAAAAAGGGAAGCACTACCGATTTCAAAAAACATGCATTTTTTTCTTCAGGTGCAAAAACACGTGCTCAATTCAAAAGCAGGATTGAAAGACAGGGAAAATCCGAAGGGGGTGGACCAACACAACCAGTCAATAGGATAGCTGCATAAAACAACAAAGCAGAAGGGGTTATAACAAAAACTAGTATTTTGTGGCCACCACAAGACTTTCTTCTGTATTTTCCTATACAAATTCACTCAGTAACAATTTAAAAAAAAAAAAAAATCGATAACTTCGTTTTAAATTATCACAAACTTATAGTTCAACCATTTGGTTTAAAGGTATTGACGAGGCCTTTCGAAAGATTCCCATCTTGAAAATTTACCCCTCCCCCCCCGGAGGGGTACTTCCCACACATGCACAGAATTTTTTCCTAGTTAACTACTACTATTATCAATAATTCATATTAATTTTACAATCACAAGTTAAAAATAACTCTGATTATGCACTTTTATACGAAATTTTGTCCTATACTGCCATGTTAAAATTTTGGAAAAAATACGATCACAGCGCCACCTGTTGAGCGATTGATTCCCAAATCTAATCAGCACCATTCTATGTCAGGATCCTACTATATACCAAATTTGGTTAAATTTCATTCATTGGTTCGTGAGCTACAGTGTCCACAGAAATCGTGATACACACAGACACACAGACAGACAGACATTTTTTAAAAACTATCAATTCGTGTTCAGGACGTCCAAAACGTGTGAATCCATCAAAAAACAGAGGTCGAAAACTTTCACGAATCCAATACTTTATCTATATTGCATATAGAAAAAAGTAAAAAAAGTGGACACAAAAGAAACAAATACACACACGCGGTTTTTTTTTAATTATTATTATTAATTTTAATTTTTTAATTAATTTAAATTTTTAATTATTACTATTAATAATAATTTATTTTTATTTAACTTATTTACTATATGCTATTACTATGTGCTATTACTATATATTATGTAATTACCGGTAGTGCTTCCTCGATCTTCAAATGTTAAAGTTAAAAGACTTTTATATTTCCTTATATTTTGAATAAAAATTGTTAGAGCTAAAGAAAATTTTATTGCCACTTCTCTTTTATCACCAAATTAGTATTTAGTATTTATATTTTAAATAAAATAAACTCCAATTTATTAATTGTTATTAGTATGACGGACAGGCGGACACACAAACCTGTCAACTGTAATTCTATAACACGTAACTGTTATTTTATTTTATCTGTCACATGCTATCCATAACTTTTTCTATGATATCATAAAATAAATTTAAATTTATTTCCGATGTTCTAATTAAATTGCATTCTTTTATGGGACGTATTATTGCAGAATAAATTAATTATTTCTATATTAAATAGCACAATAAATTACAATTTAAAAGTGTTTCAACAAATTTTAAATTCAAATACTACTGAAAAAAAAAAAAAAAAAAAAAAAAAAAAAGAACACAAATATCTGTCTCAAATTCCAGAAACAGGTTATTAATTTGCTTTTCACAAGACACCTGTTCAAAGATAAAGATTTACACAAATAAAGGAATATATTTGACATAAGATTCTTTATATTTCAAGACTGGGAAGAAAATTGCATTTCGTTTAAAGAAATTAAATTTAAATATCTTTCAATTGAATTAATACCAAATTAGATACCAAACTTTTTGATACAGTTTGCTAACAATACAAACAAATTGTAAAAGTTTTTAATGTAGAAAACAAATTCCATTTCTCTGTAATGTGTCAGATAAATTTAGATGTTTCTAGAGGGTTTACTTTTAAGAAGTATTTTTAATGCAATTAATTAATTATTCTTAGCAGAACTTTAAAATTAATTTAAAAAGTGCCAAAATTCAGATGTTAATTTGATAATTTTATTCTGTATTTAACGGAAACTATCAGATAGAGTTGGTGGTTGAGAACTTTGAATTACTAATTAGCGAAAAGGAAAAATAAAATAAAACTTTAGAATTTAATAATAATTATATTATGAGGTTTTCTTTTCGATATTTTTATTTATTTTTTGCATTATTATTTATTTTTTTTTTATTATCAGTTTTTTTTTTTTTTAAATATACTAAATTTAAACCTTCTCAGACTATCAAAAGTGCTAACATAATTTGCAAATGCACTTTAAAATCAGTGCTTTTTGACATTTTTACTCCTAAATTAATTATGATAAATATCAGATATTTACAATTTTGTATGATTATATTATGTCTACCGACAAGTTCTGTCCTTTCGAATTAATAAAATGACACCGGAAATTTTTGTTTAACCATATTTATATGGTATTTCACCTGTTATCATCTTAAAAGTTACCCAAGAATATCCTAAATATTTTACCAAGTAAATTTCCGTTGTCAGTATTTTTATTCAAAGGAGATATCTTTCCTGTAGACCTGATAATATGGTGCTTATGTTAACAAAATTCCATTAAAAAATATTTGTATTAACCAACTTTATTACTTTACAATACCCGTGTGTCATTTAGGAAAGAGGTTTATATATGCGATATTTAACATTTAATTAATGAAATAATGCTATTAAAAATAGTTTAAACATTAGTACGGCAATAGAAATAAATAATTGTCTTTTAAACTAAATATTTTAATGTAATAATAAATGTTTATATATATATAAGAAACTTTTAAAACGAATATGTATATGATATAAAATTAAAAATTATTATAGTATAACGTAAAACAGAGAAAGATAGCGCTGAAAGCTGCTTAGCTAAATAGTAATTTTTTAAATAAGAAACTTTTACAACGAATATGTATATGATATAAAATTAAAATAAAAGTTTAAACATTAGAAAAAACAACAGGAAAATTACAAACCAATGCGCAAAATTGCTGCAAAAGGAAAGGCAAAACTTGAATATAGGAATAATTTAACAAATGAATGGAATGAAATACCCCTCCCCCCCCCAAAAAAAAATAAATAAAATAAAGAAATAAAGAAATAAAATAAAGAAACAGAGGTCTTTATTAGAGACTCCGTTTAGGGGTTAAAGAGACTTCAATTGAGATCTTTGACTTGAACGTAAAAGATCTGGGGTTCGACTCCCAGTCCAGGCATTATTTTCACTCAGTCGAAAAATAAAATTTCAATAAATATGATTTTCTTCCCAATCAGTTGATTGTGTGATTTTAATATATTGTATTTCTTTCTCCCATTGTTTAATGGTGTTTTCCTTTACCTGCGGCTTATATCTGTCGAGCTATCTACATGATAGACCAGACGTTTCTGCCTACAGGTTGTCTGAGTGAGTAATGTCCACCGGTTGTCGGCCTGGATAGCTCAATTGGTAGAGCCTTGACCTTGAAAGTCAAAGATCTGGGGTTCGACTCCCGGTCCAGGCATTATTTTCACTCAGTCAGAAAAATAAAATTACAGTGTCACATGGTTATGCTATTTGGAATTTTTTTTTTTTTTTTGGTATCAGGTAAAAGGCTCGTATATACAGACTCTTAAAAATATTCAAATACATTAAGATCATGAGAGGGTTTTTTAATTTTTTTAAACAACACTGAAAATTTAAATGAAGATGTAGTTTTCGCATATATAAAATCATATTTCACGTAGGATATGGTATGAAAAATATTTGCCGTTAGTTAACAGGGCCACATAAAAAAATAGTTATAACCATAACATAATAACCATAACATAATATATAACCATAACATAATATATGGTTATAACCATAAACATGAAAATTACTGGAAGTGTATGTTTAGTTCTGCTATACGTTTTCCATACTCTGCGAAATTTAAATACACTATGTGGTGTGTATATAATTTCTACAAAATATTGAAGCTACCCTAAATTAAACTCAAACATTCTTTTCAGTTGAATTTAATTGAAGGAAGCGCTTTACTAAATTATACCATGTCCATTAAAGCAATTTACGATTTATAATTTTTTTTTTCGTACCCATATAACACGCAAATCATTGTTTAATGTCAAAATTTAAACACAAATTTTTGCTTTTAATATGCGTTTTTAAGCGACCTAAAAAATGAAATTCAAACCGTTAGTTGTTGATTTGGTGTATGTCTATTACCATCATAATTAAAAAAAATATTTGTTTGAAATTCAAATTTAGCAGTTAGAACATCATATGAGGTTGATACTTCAAAATATAACTAAGATTTGCAAATTTGAAGGAGGGGTGTGGGTAAAAGTTGTTTGAAATTTGTGGAATACATTTTAACCTTCTGACCACCGCGACCGGATATATCCGTTTATCAAGCTTTTGCCTTTTCCGCAATATACGCACAATTCAAAATTACATAAGTAAATTTTTTATGGGGTGGAGGTTATGTATAATAGTCGTGAGGTTTAGCTTCATATGCGTAGTTATGTTTTTAATGACGAGATGATATAATCTTCGTTTTCATATATTTTAAAACTGTGCAGTGAAAATAACATTGCAGTTCTGCCCTTTTCCACAGCGGACAGTGGTTAAATTTGATAATAGTCTTGTTTTTCTTAAATAAATGTTGATATTATAATCAAAGGGCGTTTGAGAAGGGAGGTATTACTTCTCACAGAGATGAGCTTTTCTAACAATTTTGAGCTATTTTAAAAATACGTTTCTACACACAATGAAATAAATATTTTTTTTTTTTTGACTGATTTTAGATTTATTTTAACATTCATGTCAATGTTTTTTTTTTTTTTTTTCAGTTAATCAAATCAAAATGCATTGATTAATCAAAAAAAAAAAAAAAAAAAAAAAAAAGACTTGAACGAAGATTTACTGTCACTGGATAGTCTGATAAGCTACGTGATAAATCGATAAACTAATTTTGATGATTTAAACAAATACTGGTTGAAAAAAACAAAATTATTTGGTTAGAACAACAAAACACTTTTGGTACTGGTACAAAAATGTGTTGTGGCTATATATATATATATTGGTTGGTTTAACAAACACTTTGTTCATTAAAAAAATTGTGTGGTTTTTTCTTTTCCCCTTTCTGCAGTACTTGTTATCTTATACCTTAATCTGTAATATTCCTTAATAATAAATAATTGAATGATGAATAAGAGAAAGTCGAGTGAGTACCACACTAGATTATTTGCCGTATAAAATTTTTATAAAATATCAAAATGTTACATTTTTAACCAGTTCTCGAAAAAAAAAATTTAACGATCCCATTTAAGAGTGTTTTTTCTATTTTGTTCACGAAATGCTATTTCGAGCTAAAAATAGAACTTTAATAATAGTACCTTTAAAATGCATTCAAACTCTGAGAATTTTATTTCCTCTGATTTCTTTCCTCAGGAAAAAATAATCGAGCCTTTAGAATTTTCTTTATGTTATTTTCAACGTAAAAGTAATGCTCATGAGTAAATGCGTGCAATTTTTATTTAATATTTGAAATAATCTGTTTTATATGTATATAGGGTAGGTGCTCCAGTAATTGACATCTATCCTGAAATAATTAATAAATAAGAAAAATAATGAAATCATATATTTTACATATAAGAATTTTAACATTTTATGTCAAACACTGGAGAACAAGTTGCTAATAACTGGTAAAATGGAAAACTAACAGTGTCAAACACTGGAGCATAGGGTGCCAATTACTAATAAAAGGAAAAACTGGCAGTGTCAATGACTGGAACATTGAATGGGTGTCAAAAAAAATTTGTTATAAAATGTACATATTTTAACATATATGTGGTTCTGAATGTCTCCATACCAAATGTACTAACTTTAGATTTCTAAAAGTATTTTCTGATGACTAGAACATTGAAAACATTAGAGATTGCTCTAAAAGTGTCAATCACTGGTGCACTTACCCTAATTAGGAAAATAATTTAATTCAGGTTTAGATATTTTTAGAATCAATAGTCAGTGCAACTCTATGCATACAAATTTCTCCAAGAGCATTTTTTTAGCATAATTGTATACATTCAAGCTATTAAATCGATCGTTTTTGAAATTCATTCATTTAGTTCTTTTTCTTTTTACGTTTTAAACCTTTGACGGCACATTGTACATTTTATATTTATTCCTAAATCTTTAATACCATATAAAAATCTATAATATTATCAATAAATCATAATATAGCAGAATTCAAAAAGCACAAATCATATAAATATATTTCATTTGAATTTAATCCAGCATCTGCAAATAAATGATTTTCACAGGCTAAATCTAATAATATAATATATGTGTTAAATTTAGATTTACAAAAGAAGAGAGATTGTATTTCTATCACAAATCCATCATCCCATCTCTAAATTCGTATTATCAGAGTAAGAATGTAAATAATAATCCAGACAAATGATAAATTTCATTTGAAAAGTAAATGAAATCTCTTTATCAAAATAGGAAATGTAGTGTTTATACTTTAACCTAAACAAATATCAAATTTGTAAATAATTCTTCGCAATGATTTGATTTTCATTACATTTCTATTTACAATGTCTTATTTTAGCAATATTCTGGCATCACATTGTGTTATTGTAAAAGACTTGTGGAAACATTGGAGATTGATTTTATAGACAAAATATGATTTAACTGTGAGTAAATTTCAAAATTAATTAACTATTTTTCTTAATTTTTTTTTTAATAACCTCATATAAGACAAACATATTATTAAAGAAATTTTAATAAAATTATGTAACATATTGCGTTGGTGTCCATATTTATCTCTTTACCGATGATTTATAGAACAGAATATCTCCAGTTAAAGTTTTATATTTTATTAATTTAAAAATAAGCAAAATCTAGTTATTCGTAATTTATAGGTACTGTCTTATCAACACACACATATAATAACAAAATTTTGATAAAAACGGAGAAACACGAATTTCTAAAATATGTTCAGTCATACATGCCATACACATGCGTTTAGTAAAATCATTTGTAATATTCATTATAAAAATAATCTGGTGTGTCACTCACACGACTTTCTCTTACCCTGAAATTTAATACTATAAATACAGGTTGCAGATTAAGAGGGCAGATAACGAGTACTGTTATGTAAACCTAAGTTAAACAATCCAAATTAGGCTTCGGAAGAATTTTATATGATAATTAGTTCTGTGGGGGGGGGGCTACCGCCCCCCTCGACCCTCCATTTCATTTATGCACCTACATTTATATAGAATTTAATTTGGTTATTAAAAAATAAGTTATTAAAATTATTATTTAAAAAAAAGTTATCTTTTATGATAATGCAGACGATTTCCATATTAGAGAAGTAGTATAACACTAAATATAAAAAAAAAGTGAATTTATTCTCAATATTACATTTTTTTTTTGTTAAAAATGAAAAAAATCGATAACTTTATTTTAAGCTATCGCAGATCGTTGGTTCAACCATTCGGTTTAAGAGTGTTGGCGAGCTCTTTTTAAAGATACCCATCATGAAAATTTACTTCCCTCGAGGGGGGACTTCCCCCTAGGGGAGGGGGGGGGAGGCGAGGCTCCTACATACACAAAATTTTTTTCAGAGTTGACTATCTCTATTACAAAAAATATATATTCGTTTCATTTGGTTTAGTGCAGTCTGTAGATGTTAAACTCTACTTACAAATGTTTTTGTATTATATGTAGGTATTTCAAGTTAATAATGAAAAAAAAAAAAAAAAAAAAAAAGATTAATTATTTTTATTTTAAGACAATAAATTAAAGAAGCGGATAAAAAACAATACTATACAATAAAAAGTAACATTTAGTTACTACATAATATGTTTAACTTAAAATTAATAAAGTTCCTTTTTTGTTAGAATGGTTTCTTGCTTGTTGACCTAATCTGTCGTTGTCTATAATCGTTGCACTCGTGGTTACAAATGATGCAACTTTCATGCAATCACTTGCCACAAATAAAATTTATAAACGAGTCCATGTGAAATCGTTTAATTTAAAAAATATTTTGTAATTCTGTGATTCGATAAAAAAATCCTAGAAAAGTTTTTTAAGATTTAAGCAAACATTTTTGAAAACGAGACAAAATAACAAAATTTAATCTTAGACTGTTCTAGCAATGAACATGCATATTTAAGTGGGAACTCCATTATCGATATTTTAGAACTACCTGGAGTTTCAGAGTGTCCATTGTACTCCTTCCTGCCGATCCCCTATGTGCGCAATCTCTCCTAACTTTACCTTATATAATTTTACTGTAGTTCTTATTGTATAATAAAATTTTTGCATAGCGAGTTCTAAAGTACACTTCACGTGTTCATATTTACGCTAAAAATTTTTAGTAAATGATTCCTAGACATGTAATGCACTAATCCTTTTTTTTTTTTTTTTTTCGAAAAATTGTATTTGTTTTTTTATGATAAGTAATTTTTTTTTTTTTTCATTTATGAGAGATTCATTTGCATTTATATTTTATCAAATTTAATTTATAATTGTATTACATACACCAATTATTTTAATTAAATTTTATCTCAATGAGTTAATAAATAAGTTATAAGTACATATTTACATTAAAACGTTTTAATGCAGAACATTTTCAGGCATAAAACAATTATTATTCTTATATTTTCTTCGTAAAAAAAGAAAAAAAAAATCTCATTTGAACTTTTAAATTATGCTTTGATCTTATTTTTTTTTTTTTTTTTTTTGAAATTTTATTCAATTTCATTTAAGACTGAAGGACATATTTTAAAACTGTATGTCATTGTTACTCAGATATTGAAAAGCATAGACGATTTTTATAAGTTCGATAAATGGATTTCTAGATCACGAAAAATAATGCATTGATTTATACTTTAAACTTATGTATATTTTGTTTCAATTACTTAAACAAACTCATTACACCAATTATTATTTTTTGAAAAATCAATGTAATATTATTAAATTACTTATTTTTAGATATTCAAGTAATATTTTTAAGTTTAAAGAATTTCACATTTTAATAAATAATCGAAATGTCTTTCATGCATAATTGATGGATTGACTGAAATAATGTTTGCAACAGGCTAAGCCGTGGTATTGGAATTAAGACCGATTTCTTTCTCAAGGATATGGTTCTTATTGGGGAATTTTTCTAAAGGATCATAGATATTTACCCAAGCTTCTGAGAAAAGCACATAAAACTCCGAAATGGCTAGACTAAAGATAATATCCTACTTCCAAACCAGGCACATCCCTCTATTCAGCTAAGATAGCTTAACTTATCCACGATTGGTGAAGCAAATTTTAAGAGATTATGAAAGCAAACAGGGCTTATTTTCGAATATGACCACTGGATTAACTTAATGCTCTAATAGATGAGCTATTCTGGCTGATATCTTACATACATAATTCGATTGTATGTAAGTTGTAAATATTTTTACAATCGATACAAACATATATAAAATTAAAATCAATAAAATTTTATTCGTAGGACTTGTCAGTGTATGCAGGACAGATAACAAAAGAAAATTCTCAATTTTCTTAAGAGTAGATTGTGAGGGTCATGGTAAGATATCTCAGTTGATAAAGTTTTGGGAATTCAACCTAAAGCTCTGAAGTCTGAACAGCAGCTTGGTCTTTTTTCACTCTTGTAAAATTTTCGGCTATTCCATCAAGCATTTGTAGTTTAAATGGTCGAAACCTTTATTTTAATTATTTTTTATGTATGTCAAAAGATTTTATTTTAATACTTTCATTATGAATATACCGGGTGATTTTAACTAAATTTGACCTATTGAGATACTTCTGTAGCTGCAATTAAATTATTTTAAAATTTGTAGAAAAGCAATTTAAGAGTGCTGAAAGATTCAATACTACTACTACTAATAATAATTAATTAATTAATTAATTAAAATTTTCAGATGAGGTTGCTTTACATTGATAAACAAACAAGTAGCAAACCATCAACCATCAAACAAGTAGTAAGCATACAACCATCGCTTGTTTGTTAGACTGTTTAGCGTGCTGAAAGTTGTTTAATGAGGTAAAATCATGAAGATATATGATGAGCGGGCGTTGAACTGTGTGTTTATCAGCTAACCGTAGCTCATAAACATTGATCTGTCGTAGATCTACGGGTCCTACAAGTCAGCCAAAGTTGTAACATTTTCCGATAATCCATGCTCTTGAAATGGTCCCATCCTCCCCTCTCATGACTAAAAATTACGTGAAAAATTACAAAGAACGCGCTGGCGAAAGTGTGGGAAATAATATGTTAATCGGTTTGTCATTGGTAAAATGTCGTCGCAAAAATATCTGTACACGAAATTCATTGTGTATAAGACATTATCCTCCATAACATGGAAAGATGCAAGGCATTGTCTTTGCTGAATTTGAGTCACGAAGAAACTATTGAGGATCTCACGATATTTAAAAGCCGTTACGGAGCATGTTACAGGACAATTATTGTCCTTTTCATCGAAAAAAGAATGGTCCTAAGATATATTGGAAAGTATACCTATACCATACGGTTATTCTAGGCGAATGTAGTGACATTCCGTGGAATGTTACGTGGATAATCATGGCCAAAATTTTATAATTGCTAGTGCTCACGTTAAACTCGGATAAAAGGTTACCTTTTTAATTCAGAGGGTGTTCCAATTTCAGTATTCATCGACTTGAATTCGGAGAAGAGACGTCAGTGCAAAATATAAACGATAGTCAATGTTTATAACAAGCAGTTGCTATTTGAGGCTGATGTTATACAGAAGAGTGCCCTTTTTTCTCTATATCTCAAACATTGTTCAATATAAAATGTCTAATTGTCATGAAACTGCGCAGAGCTAAGGATATGATCATTGGCAGTGACTGCGCAACATAAGCCGCTTCTGTTTCTGAAACGACTTTTGACTTATAGACTTCCGTCTTCTGTACGTTGAAGGCATAACTTACCAGTTTTTTTAATTTAGATATCATATTTCTCCCATCTTGTGGAGACATTGGTTGCCCTGGCAATTTATTTCTTATCAGAATGTATGAAGGTGTGTTACAGCATTTTGTTGGCTTTCGTAAAAGTTTTTCACATTTAACATACATCCTGGTAAACTAATCTGTGAAATAACTCTGTAAATAACTCTGTTTTTATATTCAGATCTCCCTCTTAATCAATCTCCCTTATACGAATTAGATTGTTCACTTCTTCAGTTGCAGTTCCACATTTGTTTTATCCAATAGTTCAAAATGTAAAAACAACAATTTTAAAAGTCATAATACTTGATTTATACGATTTGATGTCCCCTGAATCTAAAAGTCAGGTTTTTATCAGTTTGTGTCTAACGGCTATATTCACCAATAACTTCAAGTCACTGTTGAATCTGAAAACTTAAAAACCGCATAAAGTCAGGGTACAACTTTTCAGCAAAATTGGATGCATTGCTTATGCTATCTAGCTGCATTGTTACTGTCCGATTTTTTAGCGGAAAATAACTAATCAAAGATTATATGAAATCTTCGTCGCTAGATAGCATTAAAAGTCTGACAATTTTTTTTAGAAAGCTGCACCCTGCCTTTAGACGCTTTTCAAGTTTTTGCGTTGAACCGTGAGTTGAAGTTAATGGTGAATACAGTCGTTTGTCTGTCGTTGGGTTTTGTGTGTGTATCAGTGTGTGTCTTACAGACTGTGAGACTTTTATTATCATAACGCAAGAACAAATAACATCAGTAAGCCCAAACTCGGTATTCTAAATCTATATCGTATGGAGAAGTTTGTATCAAGTTTTTATTGAAATTTGAAGTGGGACAAACTGTTCGTGAACTGAGATATACAAACGTACTCAAACACCCACACAGCCACTTACAACACGTATAAAAGTTTTAAAATGATCCATTAAACTTCTATAAATATCCTACAGATATCTATTAGCACGACAAGTATCACTCTTTTGACATCCATTAGACGTCTGTTACATATCCGATAAATCTCCAAATATCCAATAATTGGACTTGTTAGATCTACTAGATATCGAAAATATCTAAATCTTGTTTTGATCTAACATATTACATCTATTAGCCATCGAAAAAGGCACATATAAATTTCGTCGATATTTAAATATCTAATAGATATCTACAATTATTACAGGATATCCAGGACTTTTGATGGACATTCTTTAAATATTTTGTAATTTTTATGGATCATTGGATGTAATTTAGCCATCTAATTGACGTCAGTGGCTGTATGGCCACTTACTTGCAAAGTTTCTGGTAAGTACAGTTTAACATATTTAGATTGCATTAAACAAAATAAAATTAACATATAATCTTTATGTGTACAAAAGAATGTTTCACATAAAATATAGTATGAAAATATTTAGAATCCGTTCGCAGAGACACACAAAAGGATTCCGATTTGTCAATGCTATGATTAAGAACGATTCTAAGTACGTTTCAAAATTGTTATGGATTTGTTAAATTTAGATAGATTGTTCGGTACATATATAAGTTATAGATAATTGTAGGCTTATTCAGAATAGTCCATGAAGGTTCAGAAAGTATTTCTGTGCGGCATGTCTCTAAATAATTGGAAAGAAATTTTAAATCATATTAAAAGCTATAAATATTATATGAATGTAGCCGTAGTATTCAAACGGGTAGGCTGAAAGGAGTGTTAGTCCTTCACAAAGTAAATTTGTATAACCAAATAGTTTTTAAAACTGTCTTTAATTGTTATTTAAAATGCAGTAGATACACTCTCTTTCCATAAATGGCTTGACGCTTTTGATTTTAGATTTATTTTTTAAATAACTAGAAAAATTGAGAACTATTTATCCTGATATTTTGAGAATGTGAAGAAGATGCTATACATGCTATATTTCAGCAAACATTTTGGCCCGACAACAAATAGGAGATGAGTAAAAAATTAAAGAATAAGAAAATATTTGGTATCACCCTGTAAAACGTAATGCTTGAAATTCATTTTGGCTATAGCATGCGATTATGAGACTTTTCCTAAATTATTTGTATTAAGGACACAGGCGCTTACACTCAAGGATATATAAAGTTTTCTTAAAAAAAAAAATAAATAAATAAATAAATAAAAATAAACTGTAAAATAAAATACTTCTTTTTTATTATGACATGCAAGGTATTAAATTTAATGCGAAGCTGTTTTTATAAAACTTAGCGTACTACATCAAGCACAATATACACCAATTTGAATGTAAAAATATTAAACACCTAATAAAATAAGACCAGTTTTGCAATATAATTTGTAACTGCGCATGCGTACGTTTCGACGAAATTTAATTTACATAATTTATTAACCAAATGTATTGAACTTATTATATGAAAACTCCAAGCAAATATCTTGAAAATTAAAAACATTATCGTCGATCGAGCGAAATAAATTTCAGTTCCTCTGAAGAAAAAAAAAAGTTAAAAGGGTTTTACTCGAATTTTCATTTTGATTACATCAATGGTAATATATTTTTCGTTAAATATAAATAAACATTGATTAAACACCTTACCATTTTCGTTTTCCCGAGGGGATGTGAAATTCAGTTCATTCTAAGAAAGATAAATTTGTTAATTTTCAGAAAGCACTGCTCTGAAAAAAAAAAGAGCCATGATACTGTTTTTGCTGATTTTTACGTAAACTGACCTCCTGAATCCGAATATGACACTCATTTTGCTCAATCACCCATCGTTTTCTCGGAACGCCATACCTCCCCCAATTTTTAATCACTGTTCGGTAATTTTATGGCCATGAACTTGATTTGGAGAATTGAAAATAATTATTTCAACATTAAATATATATATATATAAAACTAGCTGACCCGTCCTACTTCGCACGGATGAACAAATTTTAGTTAACGATGAATTGATATGCAAAAAATAAAAAAAATATCAGTTTATATGTTATAGTCAGGCAATATTATCAACTGAAAAGTCAAAATATAATTTTACAATTATTTGTTTCAATCAGTTGTTAAATGTTGGTAATTTTTACTTTATGTTATTTATTTATCTATTTCATAAAAAGAAGCATGTCTTTACTCATGAATAAAAAATATTGAAAAAAAACCTTTAACATGAATATGTGTTTGATAAAGTTGACGTCATAATTGCTTTAATTATTATTTATTTGTTCTTATAATATTAATTTCTATTAAACACAGAGCTTATGTGTTTTTAATTTTCTTAAATTTAACGTCCGCTAAGTAATCTGGTTATTGTTTTAGTAATGGTTCTCCATTAGTGATTATTAATATTTTTTGTTATTTTGGCGGTGAATTAAAAAGGTTATCGCAAATACGTAAAGTCCTTCGAGTGAAACGTCCTAGCTATTGCGTTGCCAAATTTTAAATATCGCCAAAGAAGCCCTATACAAAAGTAGATTTCTAACGCGAATGCACATTTAATTTATTTTAAATGAACCGTGTTTCCAATCAACATAATGAAACTTGCATAATCAAATGTCATTTGCAATTCCCTAGCGGCTGTATATTGCGCTACTTGCTTTCGGAAAAGATTTTATATCAATCATCCTTGGCAGACAAAAAAAAAAAAAAATGATTGCCAAGTTATCTCGCAAATATATTTAATTTTTTCCATAACTGATGGTTTTTAATAATGTATATTAAGGGAAAAATCAATAATATGAAACAATATTCGTATAATATATACTATTACAAAATCTGGTGTGAAACAACCACACGACTTCCATTACCCACTATTAAACGTATTATATACATTTCTCGGAGATATTAAGTACATGCATTTTTTTTTTTAGATTTTCCAGTAAGAGAAACTTGATACACGTCTAAAGACACCAACAACAAAGTTTACATAGTGAGTTAAAAAATAAGGGGAAAAAATAGATAGTTATTTTTTTAAACACGAATT
Organism: Salticus scenicus; assembly: GCA_963930645.1. NCBI lineage: Eukaryota > Metazoa > Arthropoda > Arachnida > Araneae > Salticidae > Salticus > Salticus scenicus. The sequence goes on along the minus strand of OZ005656.1, from coordinate 260,518,685 downwards.
ACCGAGATCTAAAACTGAACTTCCTAATCAGGATGACCGTTAGTATTCCTGTAATATGCACGTAATACTTGAGAAAGGTTATCTAAATTGAATTAATGAAACAATTTTCAAGAAAATCGTTAGAGCCGTTTTTGAGATACCAACTTTTACCAAAACTTGGCATACTCAATTATTGACCGGAAAACAATAATTACATACAAAAGGATATTTAGTATTAAGTTAACATGGCGAGTTTTAAAAAAAATCGTTCAGCCGTTTTTAAAGGAAGGCATTTATGAGATCTGAAATTGAGCTGTTTATAGAGGACGCCTATCAATTTTCCTGAACTAACCAATTACATCATTCGAAAGGACATCTAATAGATTGTTTATATAGCAACTTTGAAGAAAATCGTTAGGGCTGTTTATGAGGTACGGGCTTACGGTCCCATTTCCGGTTTTCGATGACCCAGTTCCGGTTTTTCAATTTTCACCAAAATTTGGAAAATTCATCTGTACATCAGACCTGAATCAATTGTGAAGATTTGTAGTTCTATCTTTATTAATTTTGGAGATATGACACCCGGAAAATTTCACACATTCGTACATACACACACTGACCAATTGCCAAAAACTACTTTTTTGGACTCAGGAGGCCTTAAAACATATAAATTAGGTGAAACTCTATATCAAATTTTTGGACCGAATACAATACTTCCACTACCTACGGTAGTACGGTAATTGAAGTAAAAGCATAGATCTCGTATTTAATACGAAAATATACAGATTTTCGTATTACGTTTTCGATCTCGAAATACAAAAATCGCCAAGAACGACCGACATCAAATCTATGCTTTGGTTTCAATTAAAATATTGAAAATTTGAATTAAAAATGTATTTTACCAAAATTTATTATAGCCTCTAGCACTTAGAGGCAGTGTAACTTTTGATTAGTATAAAAAAAGTAAGAAATAGAAATCGGCTTTTTAGTTCTAGCGATCGTTCTCTACATATACATATAAACCTTTCCTCTTTATATATTAGTATAGAGCATAGATAGATTAAATAGGTTTCTAATCAACATAATGTAACTCAAATAATTAAATGCTATTTGCATTGCAGTAATGGTTGTATGCGCTATGTATATTGAGCTACTTGTCATAACTGTTAGTTGCTAAAAATAGTCGTCAAATAAATTTAAACTTCTCAATTATTCTTTTAACAAATGCATAATGAAATGCAGACGATATTTTCTTAATTCATTTTTTATATTATTATTCGCGAGAAAATATATTTTATTATATGTCGAAAAATGAATTAACCCGTAAATTTTTTGGGCAACAATTATAAAATAAATAATTTAATAAAAGTTTAGAAGTAACGCTTAGATCATTACATTATATCATATCATATCAAATTATATTATTAGAAAAATAAATACTTTAAATTTATAATGACGTCAGATTTAACGTGTAAGTTTAACATTTTGCAAAGCTTTATATGAATTTCAATTTAATTCACGTGCAAATATATTTCTTTTCTTTTCATGTCAAGATTTTTTAAAAACAAAATGTAAATGTTTCTTTTATGTTGGCAACAGCTAATTTTTTTAATATTTCATTATTTCCATTTCTATTATGGCTTTTATGGCGATTTTAATTAAAATGCTCAGATTTTAAACTAAAATTTATTTTATCAAAATTTAATGTAGCCTATAACAATCAGGGATAGTGTAGCTTTTGATCAGTGAAAGAATTTTTTAAATCGGTTCAGTAGTTTCAGAGATTACCCTCCACAAACATACAATTTTTTGCGCTTTATATAATGATATAGATGTATAATAAATAATAATAATAATAATTGATTAATAAAATATAATAAATGTAATACATAATTTCAGTGGCAAATGCCCCCCCCTAAATTTTCCCCTTGCCGCAAATGTTCATGTTTTAGAATTTCCCAACTCTGTAGTCCCTCAGAAGATATTTAACAGTTAAAATGATCATTTCCTCCCCTATAAATAAAATTTATAGCTATAAAATTACAGAAGAGTGATAAAAGTACGGGGGGGGGATCCCTAAAAAACGGTGGGTGATAGAGCAAAATGGGCGTCCTATTCGAATTCAGGCGGTCATTTTACATAAGAATTTGAGAAAATGGTGTTGGAGCCGATTTTCATGCAGAGCAGTGGTATTTGCAGAGGTGGGGGGGTTAATGTGAGTACCTCAATATATTTGGCTAAAAAATTATGCAAAAGAAAAAATAAAAATAAAAATAAAGAAAAAATAAAGAAATTTTTAACACTTGCGTATGGTCTGTTAAATATCAGTTAGAAAAAATGCTCATATTTTATTAGGTATTAAATATTTTTATATCTGATTGTTTTATGCTATGTATAAGGTGATATTTCAACTTTTGTAAAAAAAAAAAAAGCATTGCCTTAGGTTTAATACCTTGCCTGTAACAATAACAAAATCGTTAATTTTTTAACGTTTTTTAAAGAAACCGTTATATCTCCATGAATATATGTGATATTCTCATGTGAACGAACACAAGTAATTAGAAAAATCTGCATAATCATATAATTCAGCCAGAACGCACTTCAGGTATTTTTTTTTCTACAATGTGATTCTTTACATTTTGTTTCTTCTTTAGCTTTTACTGGTTCACTTTTTCTTTTCAACAAAACCTTTACTGAAATATATGCGGTATAACATGTCTTTTAAACTTCAAAAGTTGTAGAATAATTCGTTAATAATTTTTCTAGGTATTTGTCAAAACGTCTGAAATCGAAAGTGTCCGAACGTTCATAGAAAGATAGTGTATATTCAGAAACAGTTCTATATGTGTTACACTTGAAAGTGTAATAATTTGTCAATAGTATTTTAAGATAGGAAAAAGTAGTGTGAGTGCCACAGTAGATTATTTTAACTATACAAATAAAATATTTAAAAAAAAGAAAAAATCAAAATTTCAATAAAATACATATTCTATATTTTAAAAATTTTTAAATGAAAATTTCAGATTTGTTTTTTCTAACGCAGAAATGAAATCAAAAATATATATAGTAACTTTTGATATCAAAGAATTTTTATATATTCTCATAAATAAGTAGTTATGAAAGTTATGTTAATTTTTAGAAAGTATTATACATTATGTTTTAACTTAAACCATTTTATTTCCTCATTCTATAATATTTCCTTTATATTTCAAATAAACGCAAGGAAAAGGTTTTTAGTAACTTTATTTGAATATTTTGTTAGTAATTAGGTGATAATCGCAGACAAACCTTAAAGCATTAGTGAAATCTTTAACAGTCTTTGGAAAAACTAATTGCAAGAAAGCATGTGAAAGGGAAAGAGATAAAAGCGGGAATTAAAGAACATTGTGATTTCTTTCTAGACTTGCACTCTTATTCTTTTGCAGAAAGTACTTAACATACTTCCTGAAACATTTGCTTTTGTTTGCAGAACATTGTCTATTTTTTTTTTTTTTTTTTTTTTTGCTAGGATGATTTTCTGAAATCTTAAGAATCAAATAATCATTGTTACAAAATAATCTTAACAATTAGCATAAATTATCGTGTTTTATTGTTGAAATAGCAATGTTACATTGTATGAATAAAGTATTTCTTTATTATTAAGAATAGCTAATATAATATTGGATTAAATTAAGTACAATTTTATGTGTCTTTCAATCTATTCAGTTGCTATCACACTTTTAATTACTATTTATATTACTAAATTTAATATTATTAATTGAGATACAATAACGATAAATACGATTATAAATTGTATTTATCGTTAAGAAAATTGAACGTATTTTATTACTTCAATAATTTTATTACTTAAAAAATTATTATTTTTAAAACATATAAAAGCACTTTTATTTGTTTTTCTGTTTTAAATAAACAAGAAATAATGATGCAAAATGAAACGTATTTAGGTCAGAAAATTATATTCCAATGATTTTTTCTAAGTATATTCATTCAGACTCATTTTTAAAACAAGTTTTCAAAAAGTAAATGCATCTGTATATCTTTCTGAATAAAGGAATAAAAACCGTTAATAAATTCATTTAAAATCGCCCACATACCAAAGGGATTTTTCTTTTTTAAGAACAATTCTCAAAGGATAAATTTGTTTTTAAACAAGCTAAGTTTATATATAACACTGCTCGGCATGAAAATTGACTCAACACCATTTTTGCAAATTCATATGTAAAATGACCTCCTGATTCCGAATATGACGCCCATTTTGCCCTATCACTCACCGTTTTTTACAGACGGCGCCCTATTTTTATCTCTTTTCGGTAATTTTATGGCTATTTTTTGGTGACTTTTAGTGGGGGAGAGGATTATTTTAACTATTAAATATCTTCTGAGGAGCTACAGAGTTGGAAAATTCTAAAACAGGAACATTTGCGGCAAGGAAAAAGTTTAGGGGAGGGGGGGGGGTGAATTGCCACTGATATTATGTATTACATTATATATATATATATATATATATATATATATATATATATATATATATATATATATATTATATTATATTATTAAAGTTATTTATTAAACATTACATTTTTTTTTTTGTTTTTGTTTTTAGGTGTTAAATTAATTCTTTTTCATTCTCCAAATTAAAATTCATGATCATAAAGTACCGTACAGTGATAAAAATTGAGGGAGAGGGTGGTTTCCCTAGAAAACGGTGGGTGACAGGGTAAAAGGGAGCCATATTCGGATTTAGAAGGTCATTTTACATAAGAATCAGCAAAAATGGTATCAGAGCTCGATTTTTTTTCCAGCGCAGTTTAACCCTTTCGCTACGAGAGCCTCAGGAGAAAAACTGCTACCACAGCTCAGACATCTTATTATTTAAATATGATACCAATTGTCATTTATTTTTGTGGGATGTATCTATAACGTTTTAACTAAGACCAATAACATCCTGTATCTATTTTATTGTTTTATAACATGACCGCCTGTGTGCGACACGATTTGGTGCAAACAATTATCATAAACTGATAATGAACACCCGTCACATATTTGTGACGCCGGACTCAGGTAAGAAAATCGGATTGTCACATATATGTGACGCTGGTACCGAAAGGGTTAATTAATAAAAACATTCCAGGAATATTTTTTTTTTTTGTTTTAAAGATAAATTTAACATTGCCCATATTAACTCAAGTTAATATTGCTGAAACAATAATAAATATTGTGTAAATTATTTTCTTATAAAACCTGTACAAGAGTTATAATTCAAGGGATTGAATCCCATTTACAACAATTGAATGTACAAATTTTCTATTAAGAAAGAGTAACAAATTTAAAAAAAAAAAAAAAAAAAAAAAAAAAGTTTATTGTTTAAACCTCAAAGAACTTTATTAATACTTTATTACAACATTAAATTTTTGTAATATTAACAGAAATAAAAAGAAAATTTTTAATTTTTAATCTGAAATTAGCAGGATCATCTAAGTACCTTATTTTTCCGTCAGAGAAAATTACATAGAGCCAGCCCTTCATATTTTCATAACGTTTTAAATGAATGACAAACATTGCATTTTATATACCAGGAATAATGGGAGTTTAACAAATTTCTCTGCATATTGATATTTGTCGATTCTTTACTTAGTGTTGCAAATAGTTTTTCTACAAGTATTTAATTCTGTTTTCTTAATAATATCCATACTTGAACATTTTCCTGGAGAAAACAAGTCTTAAAATAAGTTCTTAAGGGCCCGCTTCACTCACCGCCGCCGGAGCCGAAGTTAATGTTATTCTATGGGAAATTTTTCTTAAGAAATAACTTATTAACTAATACATATTTTTTTATTATGTTTTCATATTCTAAAATTTCCCAGCTGTAAAATTGACGGATTTTTTTTTTTTTTTTTTTTTTTTTTTTTTTTTTTAATTATCTTTTTAATTTTTAATATTTTATTTTGAAGCTGCAAAATACGAATTTTCAATACGTGAATTTTTTTCATTTTGCAATTTCAAAAAAAAAAAAAAAAAAAATACGTTTTTAAAAAACGTCCGTCAATTTAACAGTTGGGAATTTTCAGAATGTGAAAACAGAATTTAAAAATATGTATTAGTTAATAAGTTATTTGTAAAGAAAATATCCTCATAGAATAACATTGTCTCGGACTTCCGGCGACGGTAAGTGAAGAGGGCCGTTAAATCACTGGATGATAAAGATCTTAGCTTATCTCCGACGTTTCATTTGGTATAATTATCATTCAAACTTAAGAAATCATTTGCATTAATTTAAAATCTTCCAATCTTTTTATCTACAATCTAGCTATTTATCTCGATGAGGAAGAAGCAACAATTAATTCTCTTTTCAATTCTGCTAGTTGTTTTGCTCTTCTTTTTATTATAAATTCAAAAATAAAATAAATAAGTAAGTAAAATAAACAGTTTCTAATATATTTACATAAAAAAAAATTCTTATGTTTGTATACGAAAGCAGGAAGCTGATTTTAAGAGAATAAGATTAATATATGAAAAAATATTATTAAATGTTCACTGGTGGCCTTAAATATTTTACACTGTGAAATTAGGCAGTTTTGCATTTTTTATTTAATTTTGACTATCGTGCCCATCAATTAAAAAATTTTGTCTATTAAATTAGTTTCCTATAATTACAAATAAATTTTCCAATGATAGTTTGAAACAGATTTTTTCTTATTTAAAAGAAATATATATATATATATATATATATAACTGGCTTTAAAATTTTTACACGCGTTGTAATTAATGTCATATTATTACACACATAAAAAAGAGGAAAAGAGAGATAAAATCTGCTTAATTTACAATTAGTGGTCTTATTATAGATCAAAGTTTTATTAAAAACTAGCAGGCTTTGCCCGCTTCGCTGGTCATTATATAGAAATGAATTCTGAATATTTCATATCATTAATAATAATAATAAAAAAAAAAATCTGAAAAAAGAAAAAAAAAAGAAAAAAAGAAATCAGTCAAAATGTAAGTTAAAGTTCCCGCTACCTTCGGTATCGGTTTTCCTGCTCCCTACACTTTTCGAATCCTCGAGCCCCAATGCCTTCGGCAGTACCTTACCTAATTTTTACTCCCCCCTCCCTTACGGTAATGTTGAAAGTTTCACAAAATTTCTTCCCATCGAAGTGCATATTGCGTACACTTAATCAACACACACTCATCAAAATTCCTCATTCTAAGGTGATCTGGAGTCTATTCAAGCTTGTTTTTTGCCCCCGCCAGCCCCAGAAAAGAGGGGGGGGGGGGTAATTTCGCGAAATCCCTTTATAGTGCATCTTGCATACACATACCTAACCAGACATAAAAAAAAAAAAAAAATCGAGATCCTGAGATTATTTGAAACATAATTATGTTTTAAAACGTGTTTTTTACCCCCCCTGCACATAAAGTAGGGACGGGGGAGATAACTTTGCAAAATGTCTTTATACTATGAGTTAGGTATACATATAACGACCCACACATCCAAAAACTCCTTCCTAAGATAATTTAGTGCAGAGTTACACTGGATACATGTTTTCTGTCCCCACCTCCCAAGATCGGTAGGGTGGAAATTCACAAAACCCCTCTGTAGTGTGTGTGTTGAGTACGCGTAATCAACCGTCATATCAAAAAATCGCTTTCCTGAGGTACTTTGGAACAGAGTTACTCTTAAAAACGTGTTTTTGCCCCCACTCTGCCCTTAAAGGAGGGAGGCAGAGGGAAATTTCATAAAATTACTTGATAGTGCGTGTTGAGAACGCATAACCAACCCACACATAAAAATTAATCTTACTGTGATAATAGTAAGCAAAGTTATGCTTGGAAACGTCTTTATAGTTCTCCCTTCCATAAGGGGGAAATGGGGAAATTCTCAAAATCTCGTTGCAATGGGTGTTGGATACACGTAAATAAGCCACACACTAAAAATTGTGGCCTCAGCTCCTATGGATTTCTTCGGTCGAAATTTTACCCGCATGGCTGGTCACTATATTTAAAGAAAATTCTTTTCTATGTCGCTTTATAGATAAAAAATAAAAATAAAATTCATTGAAATTGCTCAAAAGCTCGCTTCCGGTGTGTGTCGCTATTGCATGCGACAATGCCATACCAGTGGGCTTCCACTTTTGTGCTTATCAAATAACAATTTCGAAACAGACAGTATCCAAAAAATTGAAGTATCCCTTTTATATTTGAATATTAATTACATATGAACAACACTATGCGTACTGTACATAATATTTACTTTTACGTTATTTCCCATATTTATTCGATTTTTCCGGTCGACCATAAAATGACAGCAATTTAACGTCAAATATATTACAATATGCTGTGAGACAACTAACTTTTTGTAGCTAAATGTATTTCATAGTTAGTTAACGGTGGTTCGTATGCAGAAAAACAAATAAATAAATATTTAAACTTATCGTGGTACCGTCTTATTATAGCTCCCCTTGGTGACTTTTGAATTTTTGTCACCATTTTAAACAAAAATACATAATTTATGAGATTATTGTTTCTGTTTCTTTCTGTCTATCCTATTTTTTTTTCCTCAATATTTTATAATTTATTGTACATAAAAATTGTTTCAAAAAAAAAAAAAAAAAAAAAAACTAATTTTTAAACGAAAAATTATTTTTATTGATATATGTTGAACATTGTCAATCGTCTTGTATATAAATCCACCCTAATGTAATTTTAAGTGATATAAGTAATGAAATCATAATTATGATATACTGGAAAAATTAAACTTCCTATTTAAATGATCTACTAAACTTGTGTTACATACACACACACAAAAAAAAAAGTAGAATATTGATATTTAATATTTTATCAATATAAATGTTATTTTTTTAATATTTAAAATGCAGTTTTTAATAACTGGTACAATTTTATATTTATTACAATATAACAAGGAAATTATTAAATAAAAGGATCAATTTTATTTTCATTACACTTTGTTAATGCTGTATATAATGCAATTACATGAATCTCAATAACTCATTTTACTTTTATTTTTTAATTATTGCTAGAATTATTATTATTATTATTATTTATTTATTTATTTTTTTATTTTTTTTAAGTATTAGGTAATATTTGGGTTTTAAATGGCTTTTGCTAGCTATAAGTCTAGCCTTTCTGATTATTTTATAGTTCATAAACCCTCTACTATTTTTTTCCTTCTAATTATTATTTTAAGTACTAACTATTATACGAAAGTACTGTACAAGTACCGTAGAAGTACTACTTCAAGCACTGTACAAGTACTAACTATTATACGAAAACTATTCTGAACCAAATACACTATAATTTTACATTTTATATTTCCTATGTCGCAAGCACAAAATAAAACTATTAAATTAACATAGCGAACGTTATAATGAAAGCGTTTATATTCAGTTAAAAATGTTTATATCAAGTTGTTGACATAATTATTATAATATTTTATTTAGAATTAACAAGCGCAGCAAACAGTAATTAAATGTCAGTACATTGACTTTATTCAAATTAAGAAACTTTACCTCCGAGAAATTCTCTAATTTAATTGTATTTAAATTTTCTGCTGTATGTTTATCTGGGAAAACGGCCACGAAATGTAATTAAGATATTCGCCGCTAAATTCAAGAGAGCAGAGTCTTTAATACTACTTCAATTAAAAGATTTTGTATGTAAAATTACTTTAATTATTTAATTTATTTTTTTTGATTTTTTGCAAGTAATTTTCTTGGCTAATAATGTATTTTTAATTGAAATATGTCATTAAAGTAAACCGATATACAGAGTATCTGCAGTTTAATTCCAATTTTCAGTCATCCATAACAATAAAAACCCTTAACTAAGACTCCTATAATACGAGCTGAATCACAGCTGATCATTGTTACCCAGCGGAAATATAGCTTGGCGACGTTTAGTTGCAGACGTATTACCCGGCGTCTTTATCGCCTAAAATGGCAAGTTTGCCTAAACAGAAGAGCGAATTATTGTTTGTACAGTCGGTAACAAAAGTCTCCGAACACTAGCAAAAATTCCTATATAAAAAAAGTACACTTAATAAAGTTCTGCTAAATAAATCCTTGTCGAATCCTGTTCTTAGACTGACTAAGAACAGGATTCAACAAGGATTTATTTAACAAAACTGTATTAAGTGTACTTTTTTTATATAGGAATTTTTGTTAGTGTTCGGAGACTTTTGTTACCGACTGTACTTGATACGTTTAGCGGTAATATTTGGCGAAATTTTCTTATAACCCTTGTAAAAAGAAGCCATCACCGTTGCTGTTAAATTAGTTAATTTTAAATATTTATACACGTTGAAAAGTAGTGTAGGTTGTAAAATACAACATTTAGATAATCAAACAGCAATAAAAGTAAATAATTGATACAAAAAATGCAAGAAAACATATCATAATTACACTTCATATTTGTGATTGAAAGCTAAGCGTACAATTTTCTTTTAGACAATTAATAGCCCATTTTTTTTCGCCTTTCTTCCTCTGTTGGAATTCTAAACGTTCTAAAAGCAGTTCTTGTATGATTTGAGCAATTTTCGGCTGCAAAACCTCCATTTTATGTGATTTGATAAAGCTTGAAATTCGGACCGCGTGGGCAACAATCGCTGAGTGGGAAACAAAATGCCTGATGAGCCACCCTGTATTGGAGGAGCTCTACCCTTAACATTTTCGCAACCGCTGACGTAGATTTACGTCATTTGAAAATCTGAAACTTCGCCAGTGGGCGTTTCTTTTGCAATTTGTATATTATTTGCTTCTTAAAAATATACACAATATTCATATTTGTACACTCAATATACTATGAATACAAATACTTTGATTTGAGAGAGTATGATTATAATGCATATCCATTTGTAATATAAATGTGAATACAGAAAATTTTGTTCTGAAAAATTGTAGCTTATGAGAATAACGCCCACAGGCTGACCTTACTGCCAAAAAGGCAAAAACATGCGGTCGCGAAAGTGTTAAAAACCTACCAATTTGTATCTAATAGTAAAAACATTGTCATTAATAACGATAGTGAAGTATACATATAATAATGAAATTAATTTTTAATTCTAATTATTTGAATTAATATGATTATAAACCATAACGATAGTTTTATTACATTACCCCTTTCAAGGACAGAGTAATTTGTTCTTTTAAAATCAACAGCCACTGGAATTTACGATCAATGTTATAAGAGAAGAAATAAATGAATTTCTACCTTTAAGTTATAAAAGTGAAATCCTGTAAAATATTTCCGGGATGATTTTTTGCAGTTGAAAATTTAAGTTAAGTGATGCTGTAGTGGCATCGCCGCCTCTGAAAGGGCTAAATGTTACAATCAAACCCTGTTACTTTTAAAAGTTGCTGTACTTAGTATACATTTCTATGTGGAGCTACCAGTTTGAAGAAAAGCGCTATTTCATCAGTATTCAAAACATAATTGTCCTGATAAATCTTTCTGGCACTATGCCAGAAATCCTCTAGCTATTGATTTATAGTATTGTTTTAAAGGTTTAAATCTCTTTCTTGTACCAAATGCTGCAGTAAAAGTACATAGCTGCCAATATTTTAATTTATTCCGGAGTAATTTTAGCCCCGCCTCTATTTCGTACCACTTATTTTTTAAAAGCAATATTTTTCTTATATTATCGAAGCTATGTATTGAAGAAAATTTTTCTATAAATAAGCTGGTGCGAAATAAAGGTGGGGCTAAAAGTACTCCGGAATAAATTAAAATATTGGCAGCTATGAAAGTAGATTTGCATTGAAATTAGAAACAAACGGCAGTCCTTTCTCTTTCGCTAAAAAGATGCCTTAGCGACAAATTGGGGGATTTGGCTATAAAATTTGCGGAAAATTGTAGCTTAGCGTTGCCGTAATTTCGAAGCTCTATCTTCAATAGAAGCCAAGTTATTTTTCATTGGATTCTAACACAGATTTATCTAGAATTTTTCCCAATTCTGACCTATAGTATAAAAAGAATCAGATTAACTCCCGAAGTAGTCGTCTCTTAAAATCTGGATTTCAAGCAACTGATCACTGTTACTGAAACAATATTGTACTATGAGATATATTAACACTTTTCTTTTTACCTTTGTGGTACAAGAGACTATTTCGAAAATATTCGTTGAATTGATAGTTTATTGGATTATTTCGATGATATCCATTTACTTTATATTTTTGTTGGACTGTTTGGATAATATAGGTTGAATAAAGTGCATTTATGGATAAGAATATGCTAGTTCATTTACAAACTACTTACTTCATGTTGGACAGTCTATATTTTCGTTGCCAATATTTTCATCAACAATATATTTTATCACGAATTTTATGCAATGTCTTAATGTGCTTTGAATTTGTCTAAACATCTACCTACTTTTGTAAAAAAAAAAAAAAGAAAAGAAAAGAAAAGTTTCACGATTTAACATTTTAGATAGGTATTCCATACTTGCCAAACATCTCATTAATAACCGTACAATTGATAACGCCCCCTGAAAAAACGACCCTTTTCTCACACCACTATATTTTTAGAGTTATTCTCTCCAAATGTTGTTGCGATTAAATAAGACAAAAATTACTCTAAAAAATTATTGGTGTGAAAAAAAAAGGCGGGTACTAAAGATTGTACGGGTCATAATGAGATGGTTGGCAAGTATGGTATTCTAGCTTTTATATCAATTTATATATTTATATCCATTTCACGATTATTTTAGTACAAATCAATATACACTAGGCTAAATTTGTCACATATTAAAAGAAAACATTTAGGTGCTGTGAACTCTTTTTCTTCTGAATGCTTCAAAAAATAAATAAATAAATAAATAAATAAATAAAAAAAAAAAAAAAAAAAAAAGAAAAGGCATTAGTAGAAGGTAAACAAGCAAAAGTAATCCTGCAATATATGAACAAAAAAAAAAAGAATAATTTTTATAGTTTTGTGGGACCAGAATTTATCAACACTTAGAAAATTACGAAAAAAGTTATTTAAAAATGTGTAATTCTGATTTAAGATCATTTTGGAAATAAATGTTCAAACATTTAATACAAAAATAAGTTTTTTGCGAATTTCTTTAATTTATGATTTTCGATGTTAAAAAATTTTGAACCTGAGTCATTTCCATGTGAAATCAACACACAAGAAAACAGCATTTTGAACCTGACCCCCTCCGATTTTTATTAAACTGGGCTCATTTATTTGTCCTATTGAGAAATGAATGTATACCAATTAATTAGTCCCTATCTCCTCTAGTTTTTGATATATAGGGCTGCAAAAATTTAAAAAAATTCAAATTTCCGAAATTCTTCTACTACAAATGTACCCATATTTTTTCTCCTAATTAACTTAGAGATAAAAAATTGGTATCATCAGAAAGCTTATAATACATGCTTGAAAATGATATATCATATGTATATATTTATTTTTAAAAATTTTCATGATAAAGTCAAACATTTTGACATTTGACCTTCAGTATCTTAAAAAGTGAATATTTATTTATTTATTTTTACTTTTATTATTTTTATTATTTTTAATTATATGTTATTTTTACTTTTATTATCTATATTTATTTTAAATTTCAAGATGAGACGGCCATGGGATGCTGAGTTATAAATTTAAATGTAACCTTCCATCAGTATATTCATAATATCATAACGTAATGCTTGAACATATTTTGTTCCCTTATTAACTTAGAGATATAAAATTGATATCATTAGAAAGCTTATAATACAGGCTTTCAAATTATATATCACATGTATATATTTGTTTAAATTTTTCATTTTAAGGTCAAACATTTTGTCCTTTAAACTTCAATATCTCAAAAAGTACACATTTAATATTCATTTAAAATTAATATGTTATTATTACGTTTGTTATCTATAATTATTGTGAGTTTCAACATGGTACGGCTATAGAATACTGAGTTATAAATTAAATTGTAACTCTACCAGTATTTTCATATTAACATAACGTACGTTTTACAAAAAAAATGGCCGTCCCATGTTGAAACCTACAGTAATTATAGATAATAAACGTAATAATGACATAAAGGCACCCACGTTAAATCACCAATGGTCACTGCAGGCATTTGTATGCATAATAATATATAAAAACATACGCATTTTAACAAACATATACCAAAACATATTTTACACATGCATTAAAAAAATATAATAAATCAATACATGCAAAGGTTTTAAAATGAAGTACATAAACAAAAAAATATAAACATATACCGCATATACCATTGTTTCTGATTCTCAATCCATGTTTTTATTTTTAATTTTAAATATAAATCATAAGATCGATTTTTTTACAGCGGCTAAAGACGAAATTTTTGTACAAAAAGTAACTAATAATTAGTAAATAGTTTTCTGTATGTAAGATATGTGCATTAGTATATACCAGTGCACCTTGAATTTAATTAAATAACTTTAATTTTATTGCAAAATAATAGTTATTAATTAATTTTTTTTAATGTTTTTAATATGTAAAATTTATATAATTTCTTTTTATCTCTATAGCTTTCTTTAATACTCGTTTTAAGAATGTTTTCAGGATTAATTAGATTTCGTTTATGAACATATTATTAAAAAAAAAAAAGAAAAAAAAAAAAAAAAAGCATTTTTTAATCCATAAAAAATTCTCATTAAGAACATTGATTATCGTAAATACAAGCTGAATAATTAAATAGGATGTTTATAGAAATACTTGCTAATTAGCATGGAAATTTTAATTACATCCGTTTCTTATAGTGATTAGAAACACTTTAAAAATGCGTATAAAATGTATGGCATGCATAAATGAAATACTTAATTTTGATAAAATCTGCATATTTTTCAGACAATAAATGCTTGTTCAAATTCGCATCCAGAATAGTTTTTATTAGGATGTATTCCTAAATGAAACTAGTATGTTGTGGCCACCACAAGACTTTCTTCTATATTTTCCTATATACATATTCAATCAGTAACAATATTAAAAAAAAAAAAAAAAAACATATACGATTTTTTTTTTCTAAGTTCTTTTTTTTGTTAAAAGTAATACATATTCAACCAGTAACAATATTTAAAAAAAAAAAAAAAAAAAAAGGATTTTTTTTTTTTTTTAAGTAAAAAAAAAATCGATAACTTTGTTTTAAATTATCACAGATTTATAGTTCAACCATTCGTTTTAAAGGTATTGACGAGATCTTTCGAAAGATACCCATCTTGAAAATTTACCCCCCCCCGAGGGGGTTCCTTTCCCCCAGGAGGGGAAGCGATGCCCCCACATGCACAGAAATTTTTTCCTAGTTAACTATTACTATTATCAATAACTCATATTAATTTTACAATCACAAGTTAAAAATAACTCTCATTATGTACATTTATACGAAATTTTGTCCTATACTGCCATGTTAAAAATTTAGAAAAAATGCGATTCAGCGCCACCTGTTGAGCTATTGATCCCCAAATGTAATCAGCACCAGTTTATGTCGGGGACCAACTAAATACCAAATTTCGTTAAATTTCGTTAAAAAAAAATGATTTTTTTTCTAAGGTTTTTAGTGCTAGAGGCCTATTTCTGTCGGTACAGCGTTGTCGAATTTTTATACGTCACTCTTAATAGTGCTAAGGGCCTATTTCAGTCGGTTTATTGAATGGGGATTTATTGAATGAAGATTTTGTAGATAATTTGATTACTCATAACGAAGGTTACAAGTTTTTAAAAAATATAAAAAATTCTCCCAAGGTACAACTTTGACATGAGTTCCCCCAAGGCACAATTTTGACATGAGTCCCCCCCCAAGGTACAACTTTGACATGAGTCCCCCCAAGGCACAACTTTGACATGAGTCCCCCCCCCAGGCCCAACTTTGACATGAGTCCCCCCCCAAGGTACAAATTTGACATGAGTCCCCCCAGGCCCAACTTTGACATGAGTCCCCCCAAGGCCCAACTTTGAAATGAGTCCCCCCAAGGTACAACTTTGACATGAGTCCCCCCCCAAGGCACACCTTTGACATGAGTCCCCCCCAAGGTACACCTCCCCCTCATTGGGAAAAAGAGGAAAAACGTTTTGCGGCTATAAGACAGTTTGACTTCCAACGTTATTTGTTACAGTATCTGCAGCTGAAACACATTGGTTTGATTTAATGAAAACTTTATCATGGAATTTAGATCGTCACGAATTAACTAAAGAAGAATTTGTCGATATTAACAAGTTTAGCAGTAGGCCTCTGGCACTAAATTAAAATCTGTCAATGTCAGATTTTCATGTTTTAAATAATGAAATAATGTCGTGTCTGTATTTTTTTTTTTTTTTTTTTTGTTAAATGTAAAAAAAAAATCGATAACTTTGTTTCAAATTATCACAGATTTATAGTTCAACCATTCGTTTTAAAGGTATTGACGAGATTATTCGAAAGATACCCATCTTGAAAATTTACCCCCCCCCCCGACCCCCCAGGGCTGGAAGCGATGCCCCCACATGCAGAGAAATTTTTTCCTAGTTAACTATTACTATTATCAATAATTCATATTAATTTTGCAATCACAAGTTTAAAATAACGCTCATTATGTACATTAAATTTTGTCCTATACTGCCATGTTAAAAGTTTACATAAAATGTGATCACAGCGCCATCTGCTGGGCGATTGATCCCAAAATCTAATCAGCACCATGCCCCGTCAGGTTCCAACTATATACCAAGTTTGGTTGAATTTCATTCATTGGTTCGTGAGATACGGTGAAAAATACGAAAATTTGCCCTATACTGGTATGTTGAAAATTTACATAAAATGCGATCACAGCGCCACCTGCTGGGCTACTGATCCCCAAATCTAATCAGCACAATTCCCCACGAGGGTCCAACTATATACCAAGTTTGGTTGAATTTCATTCATTGATTCGTGAGATACGGTGAAAACACGAAAACATAGACAGACACACAGACAGACAGACATTTTTTAAAAACTATCAATTCGTGTTCAGGACATCCCAAAACGTGTAGATCCGTCGAAAACCGGAGGTCGAAAATTTTCGCGAATCCAATACTTTCTCTATATAACATATAGAAGAAAGTAATAATACGTTTAATTTTATTTAGAAGGGTGTTCTGCCAAGAACAGTAAATATTCATGAAAGTTTTGTTATTAAAGTAAATTTGAGTACTGGAAAAACATAAATAATGGATGCTAAAGATGTTTTCAAAAATATTTTAAAGTTTATTGTTAAAACAGCATACGGCGCATGCAAAAGTGTATTAATAAGAGCCGTTTCTGTACCCCATGCATTCATTTATCGTATAATAACCACTAAAGAAAATGTTTCTTTGTAAATAATGTAAAAATATGGACACAACAGATTTAATCTTAAAAATTCGCACTTAATGTAAACGATCCCTCTTTTTGTACAAAAAGAGGACAACGTCAGAGACTGAATTATTACAAATTAATGAGTAAAGCTCAGCTAGCATAAAAAGTGCTTTTTTAATTAATTAAAATTTCAAGAAGCTAAGGAAAGTAAGAGGGTCATTCGAAACGTAAATGACGTTTGTTTCTATAAACATTTTTATTTAAGATAATAATAATAATAATAATAAAACTTTTTTTAACACATATTTTATAAAGGTTACAGCTGAAGTTCGCTAGAAGCGTTCTTCATCATGAATATTCTTTGTCCCACTTTCTTCTTAAAAATAGAAGCCAAAGTTTCCCAGATATAACACTCGAAACTAACCCTATGGCTACAAAAACATACTATTTTGTCTTCTTTTTTTAAATCTTTGGTTTTCTATTAAGACATCTTTAATAACTTTACACTTCAACACAATAAAATTAACATTCATTATTAAAATTATTAGGATGCTTTTCTGTTGAAAATGGCATTCATATAATTAACAATCATATTTTGGGACTAAAAATAAGATTTCCTGTAAGTTACGGAATGAGTATTTAATGTTAAAGATTAGGTATAAAACATCAAATATTTCAGTATACAAACCGTTCATATTCAATGCATTTGTTGTCTGAATTTATGTATGTAATGTGTCAGTACGTACTGTGGTATAAACGGTATGTGTCAACGGTCACAAGCGTCATCCTATGCACGTGAAATTTAGTAGAAATATTAACTATTTACGTAAAAATATCTGTATAGTTTTTGGTGTATATTATTTTTGTAGCGCGTGTACACGGGTTCAAAAAATAGAATTTCGATTCATTACAGTATGCGGATGATATCTTATTTAAGTACATATTAATATCATTACGATATAAACAACATATTTAAATTATCATGTGTCTTTACAATGTTTAATAACTTGATTTTTGTAGAAAACAGTGTCTACAGAATTATTACTTTATTTACAGAGTACAGAAAAATGCTCCGATACGTTGTGCATTACGTGTGATAATGCAGTAAAAGCAACCCATAGTCCAAGCGGCGGCTGCAAAAAATTGACTTGAGAAGGTACGAAGCTGATTTTTTTCCTATAGATAGAATTCATTGTTACAATGAAAATCTGATAGGGTTGCCTGGTCAAAGCCGTCAAGTTTAAGAGAAACAACCTCACTTCCGGTCACAATTTAAACGATTTTCGAACCCCAAAAGGTATGAAGATGAAACCGGTGCTAAAATGTAGAGATTAATATGCTCTTTAAAATGGCATAGGGTTGCCTGGTCAAAACCGTCAAATTTAAACGATTTTCGGACCCCAAAAGGTATGAAGATGAAACCGGTGCTAAAATGTAGAGATTAATATGCTCTTTAAAATGGCATAGGGTTGCCTGGTCAAAGCCGTCAAGAAACAAAGGTTGCCACGAAAATAGGGGACGTATTTTACGATTTATTTACCCAAGTAAAAAGTGAGTTACCCAACTGTAAAGATGAAACCGGTGCTAAAATATAGATATTAATATGCTCTTTAAAATGGCATAAGGTTGCCTGGTCAAAACCGTCAAGACTCGGAGGTTGCCTCGAAAATAGGTCAAATCTGTCAAGTAATCAACCACAAAAAAATAGGCGAGTTTTGAAGATTTCTTAACGAAGTGTAAAAAAATACGAATAGCATTAACAAAGAAAATGAATAAGGATGAAATTATATGAATATTTGAAAGGTGTAGCTGGTTCCAGAATGTACAGCGTAGGAGTTATTTTAAAATGGCATATGTTTGCCTAGTAAAATTCGTAAAGAAATAGCGGTCAGTCTCCAAAAAGCTAACAAATATTAAAGGTGTTTAACACAAAGTGAAACACACATGAAGACTATTTTAAAACGGTTAAACACGAAATGATTAATATTTAAAAGACGAAATTGCTAGCTAAATGTAGAACATACAACACTTTTCAATTTGTTTACGATTGTGCTTCAAACCTGTCAAGGTATAGCGGTCAGCTTAGAAAAGGAAGCGAATTTCAATATTCGTTTATTTTATTTGTTTAATGATATAAGAGATTTTAAAGCATAAAGAAAATTAAATTATTATGCGTGACCATTCTTTTTCTAATCAGTATAAAACTAATTTCAGCTCACGAGCTCGTTTTTCCGCCATTATTTAATACTTAAAATATTCAAATTGTGTCAAAGTATTGAGAAGATAATTCCCTGAAGAAATGTATGCGGCTGCTTTGTAGAATTTTATACGAAAATATTGGGTTGTGCCGATTTTGTTATATTAAAAATTTGTCAATTTTAGAAAATTTTCTCAATTAATTTTTTTATATCTAATTAAAATAATCAATAATACCTTCTGCAAATTAATTATGGGTACAAATAAAGCGAAAAACATTTTTAAAAAATTGGTAAATTTTTCGCGTTTCTTAATAACAATGAATTAATTTATGAAATTGAAATTTGTAAATCTTGCTGCAAATCTGAAATAAGAGGTTTTTTTTTTTTTTTTTTTTTTTTTTCATTTTATTTAATTATTTATTTTCTATACTAACAGAATTTTTTATTATGAGTTTCTTGGGCATTATTATTTTCATTTCTGTTAACTTTTGCGGTCGTATTTTCTTATCTGTATTCGCATGCTACATTTTTAATTTTTACTATTAATTCGTTGTTTTTATGGGAAATTTTAGAACAGTTTCATTACAGTTTATTTATTTATTCTTTTCTAAATATTTTTTTTATTTTTTCTTCACATTGCATAAAAACCCCTTCAAAATTAGCTTTTTTTTTTTTTTTTCGAGGCAACCACTATTTTTCGAGATTTTCACCTGGCAACCATATGATACTCTAAAGAGAATATTATTCTCCATATTTTATAAACGGTTTCATTTTTAAATATGTTAGGGCAAGAAAACCGCGAAAATTCCCCCCCCACACACACACGCACACACTTTTCGTGGCAACCTCTTTTCTTGGCGGTTTTGACCAGGCAACCCTATGCCATTTTAAAGACCATATTATTCTCTACATTTTAGCACCGGTTTCATCTTTACACTTGGGTAAATCATTTTTTACTTGAGTAAATAAATTGTAAAATACGCCCCTCTTTTTCGTGGCAACCGCTGTTTCTTGACGGCTTTGACCAGGCAACCCTATGTCATTTTAAAAAGTATATTATTCTCAACATTTTAGCACCGGTTTCTTCTTTACACTTGTGGGGTTCGAAACGCGTTTAATTTTGACCCCTATTTTCGAGGCAACCTCCGGGTCTTGACGGTTTTGACCAGGCAACCTTATGCCATTTTAAAGAGCATATTAATCTCTACATTTTAGCACCGGTTTCATCTTTACACTTGGGTAAATCACTTTTTACTTGGATAAATAAATCGTAAAATACGTCCCCTATTTTCGTGGCAACCTTTGTTTCTTGACGGCTTTGACCAGGCAACCCTATGCCATTTTAAAGAGCATATTAATCTCTACATTTTAGCACCGGTTTCATCTTCATACCTTTTGGGGTCCGAAAATCGTTTAAATTTGACCCCTATTATCGAGGCAACCTCTGAAACTTGACGGTTTTGACCAGGCAACCCTATGCCATTTTAAAGAGCATATTAATCTCTACATTTTAGCACCGGTTTCATCTTCATACCTTTTGGGGTTCGAAAATCGTTTAAATTGTGACCGGAAGTGAGGTTGTTTCTCTTAAACTTGACGGCTTTGACCAGGCAACCCTATCAGATTTTCATTGTAACAATGAATTCTATCTATAGGAAAAAAATCAGCTTCGTACCTTCTCAAGTCAATTTTTTGCAGCCGCCGCTTGGACTACCAGAATAAATAAAGAATGAAAGTGTTGGACGGAAGTTTGGAAGAATTGCCATTTCCTCCATACATTAATTTATTTCCTTAAGAAATGACCTATTACAGTGCCGGCAAAAAAGGAACACTTGAACGACAAGAAAAAAAAAAAAAAAAAACTTTACATGTTTAATTGCCGTTCCCGCCATAAAAAAGCGTCAAACCCAAGTGATGTCTGTGTTGATAGGATAGGGAGAAGTCGTCTGTGATCAACAACACTACGTGTTATCACTGGGGTTCGAGACATTTTTATGGCGGGAACAGCCATTGACATGTAACGTTTTTTTTGCCGCTCAAGTGTAAACATTTTTTTTTTTTTGAGGTCACTGTATAATACATATGTAGAATAAATAAAATTATATTCTGATTAATACGTCATAAAAAGGCACATAGAGACTTTTGATACAAAAATTACTAGTAATCAGTTTTGTTTATTTTTATTTATTTATTTATTTGATCATATAATATATTTTTACAGGTAATCAAGAATAACTAAAATTTTAAAATTATATGCATTAATATAGTCGAGTAAACTAATACTTATTTAATTTATTGTAGGAAACAAGAATCCTTATGCTTTATTGCACGTATGTCAAAAATAAAGATGACACAAAGAGTATTCTTCTTAATAATTTATGACAGGAATTTTCTATGTTTACTAAATATTAACTAGCTTCAAGTTCATTTTTCTTTCTTTATAAGGACAGTTTAATAATTCTCTTTTATTTGAAAGGCGTTGTCTATAAATCTTCTGTCACAAGATTTACTCCTTCTTAATCTCGTGGATTTAATGTGCAATAAAGCTTTGAATGTTCTAAATTCTATTCAATGAAAAGTTTGTATCTAAAGTTCTCTCTAAAGTGACAAATATGCATGGAATAAAGTATAAATTAATTAAGTGTTATGTAGCATAAAATTATATAAGGCATATGAATAAAAATCTTGGTTATTATTTTAATCTTATTGCATAATTAAAATTTAGAAAAATTACCCAAGCATACAAAAAAAAAAAAAAAAAAAAAAAAAAATTCTATAAATACTTTTAATGTACTGATATTTTTCTCTTTTTAATAGCGACAGATATTTTTTAATCCTTTTTTGTAAAATCTGTAGGCATTAATTATGAATTTTTTTTAGTAGGCATATGATTTTTCTCCATGCTTAATAGGTACAACTTGATGATTAGGTACCACTATGATTATTAAGAATTATCCTACTCCATCAAGATGATTTCTACATCAATAGATTTTTTTAATGTACTAATACTTTCATCTCAATAACAGAGAAAGAATTTTTATTATTTATTTTTAAAAAATCCTTTTTCCCAAAAATTTCTGGATTTAAGGAAGAATCCTTCCCAGTAGGCATGCGATTTCTTCTTATGCCTACCGATCACTGCTTGACAGTCTACAATATTATACTTACAGAATACTATAATGCTATAGCAATGAAATGTCTGTGTACTAATATTTTTCTTTACTTATTAGTGACAGACTTTTATATTTTACAGTTTTATTACACCTTTACAGTCGGTATGTGTTTACTTGCAACGCTATCTTGGCTGACTTCCATGCCTGATAAGCACATTTTTTCCTTTTCTTTCCTTTTTTTTTTTTTTTTTTTTTTTTTTTCATAATATGGTAGCATTATGGGGGTCTTGATTTATTTTGTTAAATTATAATCACACAAGATTCGAAAGATGCATGGTAACGATCTTTAATGATAAATAATTCCTAGTTAGATGTATATAATTATGGTAATATAATTATTCACTATATAATGATAATTTTAAAACGTGAAGTGTTACATATATGTTTATACAGTGGCTAAATATAATATTAGCCTTTGTATATATAATTAAAAGCGTGTTCATTTTTCAACCATAAAATGTTTTAGATAAAAAAAAAAAAAATCTTCTTTTTTCTATATATATTTTTAAGGATTAAGTTTGTATAATGTGATCCACAGAAAAAAAAAATGTTTTTCAAAATAATTCTTTCTTCATTAAGTAAATTTAAATATTGAACCACCATGCAATAAATGCTTTTATATAGATAGTCCAGAAAATAAACCACCACATTTCAGAGTTTAACAACAAGAGATATCAACTAATTTAACCAATCACTAATCTCTCATTATACTTCCTTCTACCGGGTAATCCAAAAGCACTGACTATAGGCCAATGCAGTTTTCACTAAAATGTACAGAAAAGCATGGGATTTGTATATATAAATATATATATATAAGAAAAAATATCAGTCAGATTTCTCATGAACATATCATGCTGTTTTTGCAATATCCTTTCACATTTTAAACAGATCCGTCTGATCGAATAACGGCATATTGCAAATACTGAAGTTTTTTTATTAGAAGAATTTTCATTGAGCAACGCCTGACGTAATTCTAACAAATGAGAACCGTCACATTGAGCATTTGCAGTCTTAGTTACGTTGCTGAATATTCTGCACCACTGTAAAAAAAATAATTTTACAACTAAAGCTAAACTTGATTAAGAGAATTTAAACTAATTTGCTAAGTCTTTTGTTTTTGAAAAAGAACCATGTCTTTTTATGCATTTCAGTGAAAACCACATGGTGCTACAATCAGTACTTTTGAATAATACATTTTTTTTGTTTCTGTGACTTCTGGATCACCCTGTATAACATTCTAACATATTAATTGGTCGGAAAACTAAGAAAAAACATGAAAAATTTTGCTTAACAATGATTTTGTTTGTCTGCTATGCATCCAGTTTGTGTCGGTCATAGTTTTTCATAAAATCTATCTCGTATTAAATTTGGTGCATTTATTTAACACAAACGCTGATATATTGCTTACTATAAACGAAAATAAAACGCGATATTGCAGCGACATCTGTTTGCTGATATGAACTTAATCCAGTGGCGGCTCGTGAACCGAAAACAGGTGAAGAGCTCAAAAATAAGTATTTTTGAGTATTAAGTATTTAAGTATTTTTAATCATAATTTTTATTAAGCATGGTCTTAACTAAAATTAACTAAAAATACTTATTTAAATGCAAATTTATATTCTATAAATGAATACATCGTAAAATACAGTGTGCCTCATCACCAATTTTCGGTGCATGAACCGCCACTGACCTAATCTGAATGAACATACTCTTGCATATTTTACCTTATACGAGTACATATCAAGTTGTGTGTACTTAAGAAGTTGGTAAGTGCCTTCCCTTAAATAAGGAAAATTAACCATAGTGCAGGCGCATGTTTATAAACAAGTTATTCTGCAACTTCTGCGCATGTAAGCAAAATATCTGCCTTTCCAATGATGCTTTATCCCACCTTTTGCCTACATTCTAAAGTACGTGCGGAATCATCTGACGCAGTGACGTGACGTGCGCCTGCTCTATCGCAGCGTCACTGTGTGGCAATATATACAAAAATCTAAGTCAATGAAATTTTTCATTATAGACGTCTTATATATAAAGTGTGCTCCGTTATTATACCATAGAAGCCGCGATATATCCTATCTATAATAAAGGAAAGTTTCAGCATAGCAGTTTCTCTATCGGTCGACATAAGCCAATAGTTCGGAGATATCAATTTATATCAAGATGCAACAAAATATAAAATTTCAGGAAATTTCGTATATTTGTTCTTGAACTAGAGGTGAAAACAAATGTCCCACGCACATAGAAAAACAGACAAACATTTCGTACAAATCAACAACTTGTGTTCATAAAATCTCAAACCACATAAATCCAAAGAAAATCGGAATTCGAAAGATTTTAAGAATCCAGTATTTTTTTATGAGTCTAAAAGAAAATAAAAAGTAATCAGCATTGAATCATCTGTTGGAGATTTTTGAGACCGAATTTCTAATTCTCTTTAATATGTACATTCGTGTGTGCGTGTATATTAATAAAATAACTTTCTTTTGGTGTATTATTTGATGTAATAAGTAATAGTTTTATTTAATCCATAAGATGTATGTTTTAAGGTTTGTATCAGCGTAGATATTAGACTAGGCTTTATTAAAATATTTTAAATTATTCAAAGTATTTTGCGATCCAAAAAAATTTCTTCCTCTATTATTAAATTTTAGATTGCGAAAATTAATTCAACAGAATTTTACTGAATATCCCTGGCAAGAATTTTGATTAAGCCTGAAAAGACGTAATTCAAACAAATCTAATTTATACAGTTATTAATTAACTTTTAAAACAATCTTTTAATTAATTTTCACATTCTTTATGAAGAAACACGGCTTACTATAAACTCAAGAACTTATAACTGTAAAAGCCATTTTTCTCAGTAGAATAGAGATATTTTGAAACATTTAATTTGTTTTCACTGTGATTAACATCATTCATTTTTTAATAATCGAGCAATTTCTGCTTTCGTTTTAGTATATATATATATATATACTTTCCGAACACTATAGTGATGAAAGTATTGTAATCATGTCAAAATTCGAATTTGAGATTTTGATGTTTCTATACGTTTCGAGGTCCCCTGTGTGTGTATGTATGTGTGTATGTGTGCGTATATGTGTGGGTGAACACGCTAGCGCTTAATCGCTTTGCTCGAATGAGCTGAAAGTTGGTACGTATATTGTAAGTCACCGTAGCACGGACCTTATTGATTTCGGTGAACCTAGCACTTATAGTTTCTTTACAGGGACACCAAAAAAATTTCTTTATCATTATGGCCTATGGGACCAAATTTTTAAAAGTGTTATAGCGTCTAAACGCCTTATTAAACTAAGCAAAAAATTTGTACACATGTTGTAGGTCACAGTTGCACGAGCTGTATAGATTTTGGTGAATTTAGCACTTACAGTTTTTTTTTACAGGGACACAAAGAAAAATTCTTTATCATTATGGCCTATGGGACCAAATTTTTAAAAAGGCGATTGCGTCTAAACGCCTTATTAAATATAGCTGAAAATTTATATTAATAATTTAAGTCACTGTTGCACTAACTATAAGCATTTTAATGAATCTAGCATTTATAGGTTTTTACAGGGACACAACGGAAAATTCTTTATCATTATAAGCTATGATCTCAAAGTCCAGTAACGTTAAATTAAACAATTTTTATTAAAATCACACAATCAACTGTGGAAGAAAATCATATTTATTGAAATTTCGTTAAATTATTTCGTTAAATTAAACATCGTGTACTATATGGAGATAAACACTGAAACACCCTATTATAATTTTCTCGCTTTTGTTTATTTAACAACTCCTCTCACTTTACTTTATCTACAAAACTGTGACTTACTCAATATTCGGAGAGTCGAGTGGAGTCACCTCAGATTTTTATTAAGTTGAAATTGCAGATATGGCTCACATTCAAATGTAAGTATTATTGTAATGAATGTTTACATAATTACTTTAAATGATGTTTTCGATAAATATTTTGAAAATGAGTTTAAATACGACAGTTTTGCCCAATATGCTTTCAATTTATAAACCAATTTGAAAAATTTAATAATAAAGAAGTTTTCGATTAATTTTCAGAAAAAAAAAATCTGGAGTGACTCCACTCAACTTTCCGAACATTGAGTAACTAACAGTTTTGTAGATAAAATAAAGAAAGAGGAGTTGCTAAACAAACAAAAAGAGAAAAACGTAACAGAGTGTTTGAGTATTTTTCTTCATATATCACACGAGGTTTTATTTAACGCTACTGAACTTTGAGCCCTTAGATCATAAGGATAAAAAATTTTTCGTTGTGTCCCTGTAAAAATCTATAAATGCTAGATTCACCAAAATGCTTATAGTTAGTGCAACAGTGATTTATAATATTCATACAAATTTTCAGCTCAATTGAATAAGGCGTTTAGATGCTATCGCTGGTCTCATAGGCCATAAAGATAAAGAATTTTTCTTTGTGTCCCTGTAAAAAAACTGTAAGTGCTAGATTCACCAAAATCTATACAGTTGGTTCAAATGTGACCTATAACATGTGTACAAATTCTTTGCTGAGATTAATAATGCGTTTAGACGCTATCACACTTTTAAAAATTTGGCAAAGAATTTTTCTTTGTGTCCCTGTAAAAAAACTATAAGTGCTAGATTCTCCAAAATCTATACAGATTGAGTATCTGTGACCTATAATATGTGTATAAAGTTTTTGCTCAATTGAATAAGGCGTTTAGGTGATATCGCACTTTTAAGATTTTGGTCCCTTGGCCATAATGATAAAGAATTTTTCTTTGTGTCCCTGTAAAAAAACTATAAGTGCTAGATTCACCAAAATCTATAGGGTTCGTACTATGGTGACTTACAATATACGTACCAACTTTCAGCTTATTCGAACAAAGCGTTTAGACGCTAGCGTGTTCACTCACAGACATACACACATACATACACACATACATACACACATACATACATCATCGTAAAAATAGTGAAAACGGACTCGTTGGACCTCGAAACGTATAGAAACATCAAAATCTCGAATTCGGATTTTTGACATGATTACAATACTTTCCTCACTATAGTGTTCGGAAAGTAAAAAAGAATGAATGCATGTACAAACAATTTTTGTGTGTGTGTGTTGACATTACTCTATTGCTAGTATGACATTACTGTATTGATTAAAAACATTATTTTGGTTTACTTTAAAACAGAAAACTATTTTGTTGCAGATTATTTATAAAATTCAAATGCTGCTTTCTCACTGCACGTTAGATATTTCAAAAAGTATTTGAGATATGAAGTTAAAATTTTTCTCAACGATACATTTTGACATAATGAATAAAATGGACTAAAAATAACATATATATTTAGGTTTTGGTTTTATTAATTTTAGGTTTATGGTGTGTTTTTGTTTTTCTGGATGGTTTTCTGTTTTTGTTTTTCGGGAAAACAATTTGTCATTATTTCATTTGATTCATTTCGGGGTTATTTTTTATTATGGGTTCGTAATCAATCAATAAATTTCGTGGTTTCATTGTTCTTTATTTGCTATGAAATTTTGCTTTTTTTTTTTTTTTTTTTTTTTTTTTTAGTCCATCTGTCTCCAAATCTGGTCTTGGCAGGCTGGAGGAGTGTTACCGGCGTAAAACTAGTTTAACAAAACAGGCAAGTCACAAGTCTTGCCGCTTGCCTCCTTCCTTCCTTTCTTGGGTTGTTTTTTTTCCCTGAATTTCGATTTAGTTTGAGTTTTTTTGTTGGAATTTGGTTGAGTTGGTTTGTTCTACCGTTTATTTTGCGGTATTAAATTTGGTCTCTTTAAATATGTGTATTTCATCCCCTGATGTCTTTTTTTTTTTTTTTTTTCACCTTTCTGAGCATCTTCTACATAGAGAATTTGTTCATTCTTATTCGTCTTTGTGGTTTTGGTGATCTTGTGTCTGTTGCTTGGCTTCTACTGCGCTTAATGAGTCATTATTGTTCATTACAGGGTTCTCTTTTTTCACCTTGAAGTACTGTCCTAGAGTCAACCTTCATTTCATCAGAGTCTAATTACACGGCCCTATTTCAATTTTCAACAGGTATTGTTGTACAGTGGATTGGCGTCAGTGCTATTGTTGAACTTGATAATTAAATCAATTTGGGAAATCTTGTGGCTTTGTTTGGCGTGTGTATGTCTCTTTGGTGAATTGTTTGACTAACACTATTCTTCGTTCTCATTTTTTGCTTCTACTATCAAAAGTATTATATATATATATATATATATGATTGTGGAAAGAATTTAATTGTAATTTCATATTTTAAATTTAATTATTAATTAATCTCTATATTATTAAAAAATTTAAAATCTTTTAGTTCAGATTCTTAATATGAATATTTTGTTTCATTTAATGTAAAAATTATAAGGATAAAGGAAATTGTAATTGAGATATCCCGCAGGCAGTGAGAAAGCACAAATGATTTTTTTTAATAATCTGCAATAAAAAATAATATTCTACTTTAAATCAAACCAAAATAATATTTTTAATCAATAGAGTAATGTCATACTAGTTAACACACACACACACACACACATTGTTTGTACATACATTCATTCTTTATTTTAAAATTCTGAAAGTTGTTAAAAAATTTCTTCTTTTTCAAATTTTTAAAAGTAGTATGCCCCTTAAGGGGTTTTTAAAGGAACATTTTCGTTATTCGCAATGTACTTACAAGTATGCGACCAAAATTTAAAGACAAGTGTAAAACTAAAAAATCTCTCACTTTACAAGTACTTTATACTTTATTTATTTTTATTTATTTATTCATTTACGAATGTCACAACATACCGCAGAGTTCCAAAATGCGACTTTTTTTTTTTTTTTTCGCACAACTATTTCCAAAAAATAAAATTTGTAATATATTTACGCAGGTTAATCTGCAGTTTGCTTGCATAAATTCATTTTAAATTTTATGTTATGGAAATAATGGTACGAAAATAATAATAATAATAATAATAAAGTCGACTATGGGAGCCCCAATACCGTCAAAGCAAAACTTTTCGTTATAGGATTTCTATAAAAGTGAAAAACAAATTGCATTTTTATAATCTTACTTTAACACTTTCCAAGAAAGTTGAAATTACACTGAGAAAAAAAAATATACCGCCTTCCTCTAGAATGAATAAGTGGCCATTTTCTAAATTCCTTAACTAGAAATATAGATTTCCGAGCTATGCGCATAAGGCACGTAATAAACTGAATAGAAGAAATGATCGAGAAATTCTAGTCCGCACATTTCTAGATGGTGAAACAATATTCTGAATATTCCGAATATACTAAATCTTTTGTATTGCGAGAAATTCTCGCTTGATTTTCTAGATTTGGGTCATAAACCAAGACTATAGTTGCTGAAACCCGCCTCTTGTAGTCTCATTTATTTGCAGAGATTTTTAAATAACTTTGCCCTCGAGAATATAGACAAACGCTCTAGAATTCTAATAGGAGGTTCTAGAACTCGCTTTCTGAGGGGATGACATGGAACTATTTTTTCTAGAGTCACAATTTAGATTCTAGATGTCAGTTACAGAAATTTTTACAGTATATTAGTGTAGCATCCTTATATGATACACATTTAGAATACCGAGTTTGGAACTTCTGCTACTATTTGTTCTTGAGATATGCTGATAACAGACACACAGACAGACACACAGACAGGCACACCGACAGACACACACACCATTCGCTAAAAATATGATTTTCGTGTTCATAGGACCTCAGAACATGTAAATATAACAAAAACCCGCGTTCGAAAATTTGACCCTAAAACAATACTTTCTCGACCCTATGGGTAAGAGAAAGTAATAAAGATACCTAATGTTACTCACAGACAAAAAACTGAGACTTTTCAACCGAACATTTTTTTTTTTTTTTAAATAAGAATTAAAATGTTACATATTTGTTCAAAATATTTAAATTGAAATACTTACACAAGTTGAATTTTACAGAGAATTTCATCCTAGAATTGTTAAGTTACATTTAAATCCTCTTCCTTGAGCTCTTAGACTATATTCACTAAAATATGGTTTAATTAATTAATTAATTTAATTTTCCCTCTTTATAAATGCACATTCCTTCATAATTAATTTTATAGACATAATATTTTTCAATGTTTAATGGTAAATAAATAACAGAATTTGATTTCGCAATTTACGATTGCATTAAGCTTATGATTTTTCTAATGTAAAGAAATCATTTTAAGATAATGTTTACTGCATATGGTATCAGAATTTCTTTACTTCCGTTTACTTTTAACGCTCACGATTTTCATTATTTTCTGCTTTTTGATTATATGTTGAGAGAATCATTTATATGAGTGAATTTTTGCTAAGCAAATTTTTGTAACGAAATTAAAATATTTTTTTTTTTTCAAGCGAAATTAAATCTGCCTCAATTTAGAAAAACTATTTGCATATTAATGAATAAATAAATAAGCATTTTTAGCGTGAGTATATATTTTATAATAATAATTTAAATAAAAAGAGTTTAATTACAGAATTTATTTGTTAAATTTATTTTATTTCTGTAGCTTTATATTTAATTTCACATGTATTTACGATTCGAAATCCTATATATTCATTTATTTATTAGCACGAAAAGTTGTATTATTTCCTTTAATCGTCTTTTTTTTTTTTTTTTTTTTTTTTTTTTTTGTGTGTGTGTGTGTGTGTGTGCGTGTGTGTGTGTCTTTACCAATTTTTATCTATCACATTCAATGAACGTTCAAACATTTTTGTTCTAAATATACAAAGCTGAAAGTTTGGCATTGTATATGCCCGGATTATTACATTCTATCAAAAACTGGAATACTTATTAATCAGGACAAAGCCATCTAGCTAATACCGTATTTTTTAATTCAATCGGATAATTGGTTCAAAATATATTAAATGAAAACCTCATTTTAGTTTTAAAATTATTTTTTAAAAATTGATGTCAAAAGTAAATAATCAAGTAAACTTATTTATTTTTATGTCGAAAAAAAAATGAACGTGGAAACCATTAAAAAAATAATAATAATAAAAGTTAAATTAAATTGAAGAAACTCGTGCTGAAGGAATGAAATAACTTCAGTGTAGAACACCTTGACGAAATTTGAATTTTGGCACCGATATAAATTGGACGTTTATTGCCAAGATCTTTACTTACGCAATTACGACAGCCATTTTAATTTATCGCCAAAATGACAGCAAAAATTTGAAAGCCGCACCAAGCAATGTTATAAGCACATCATAAAATTTCGAACCAAACAAGTTCAACTACACTTCTCGGCATAAAAATTGCCTCTAACACCATTTCGGAATATTCTTATGTAAAACGATCTCCTGAATCCGAATGTGCGACCATTTTACCCTATCACCCACCTTGTTTCAGGAAAGGCCCCCTTTTTTTAATCATTTTTCGGTGATTTTATGGCTATAAATTTGATTTTTAAGAAGGGAAAGGCTAATTTTAACCATTAAATATCTTCTGAGTAGCTACAGAGTTGAAAAATTCTAAATTCTGGACATTTGCGACAAGGGAAAATTTTTGGGGCGGATTTGTCACTGAAATTATGCATTAAATATCTTATATTTTTTTAATCTGTTATTAATGTTATTTTTTAAACTTTATTTCTTTTTAGTTTTATATGTTAAACTAATTATTTTTCATTCTTCAAATCAAATAAATGATCATAAAATTATGGAGCAGGGAAAGAAAGTGAGGGAGAAAACAGTGGGTGACTGGACAAAATGGGAGTCATATTCGGATTCAGGAAGTCATTTTACATAAAAATCAGCAAGAATAGTATCAGATCTCGAATTTTTTTTTTTTTTTTTTTTTTTTTTTTGAGAGCAGTGTTATAAGGCTGATATGCACCCAAATTGAATCAGCATACATTTTTGTATAATAGGCATTTCACAAGTCAAGTATCTAGTGATTACATGTTATAGAAACAGTAATGTACTATGCAACTGGACTAAACAAATTACCCTGTCAGCTGATATGCAGATTGAATTAGCACAAATTTTAATAATAGGCATTTTACAAATCAAGTTTGGTGCAATTAAGCTCTATAGAAGCTGAGATATAGTCTTCCTCTAAATGGAGCAAATTACAGCACAGTTCTACAGTATATATACCAAAATCTAATCCGCACCAATTATTGTCAAGATCTAATCAAAATAATCTTGTTGATATCTGTGCATTTTTCCTTTAAAAAATGGGGATGGGATGAGGGAGGAAGAATTAAATGAACTGAAACAAAGTAATTAAATTTATATTTTAAAAATAATAATTGAATAAAAAAAGAAAACTGAAGAAAGATTTTTTGTTTTGTTTTGTTTCGAAGAATTTTAAAAGGATGTTATTATTAATTTAGCTGGTAATATTATAATATTATACATCTGACTTTCTTTGAATTATTTGAATTATATTAAACGTCTATTCATTTTTAAGAAATATATTTTTAAGATTATATGATTTTTAAAATTGTATAATACATGATTTTAAAATTGAGCTTATGAAAATTGTCATTACTGGATGGTTATTTCTAAAATTGTATGATTTCCTTTTATAGCAGGTACAGTCGGTAACAAAAGTAACCGAACACTAGCAAAAATTCCTATGTAAGAAAAGTAGAGTTAATACTGTTTTGTTAAATAAATCCTTGTCGAATCCTGTTCTTAGACTGCCTAAGAACATGAATCGACAAGGGTTTATTTAACAAAACAGGGTTTATTTAACTCTACTTTTTTTATATAGGAATTTTTGCTAGTGTTCGGACACTCTTTTGTTACCGACTGTAGGTATTATTATTATTATTATAGTTATTGTTGTTATCATTAGTCGATTTAAAAAATATTAGAAATTGTTAAGAGATTATATATAATTAAAACTATAATATAACAATTTTTTTTTCCTGAGAAATCTATTATTATTCTTATTTTCTTCTATATATATATATATATAAAGAAAGTATTGGATTCATGAAAATTTGCGAGCTCCAAATTCCGATGGATTTAAAGGTTTTAAAGATATCCTAAACACGATTTGACCATTTTTAGAAAATGAATGGCCATGTGTCTGTGTGTATTATAAATATTGTGGACGCTCTATCTCACGAACCATTGAACAAAATTTAACCAATTTGGTATTTAGTTGAACCTTGACTAAACCGATGGTGATTACATTTTGGGATCAATCGCTCAACTGGTGGCGACGTACCGAACACTTGTCGAGAATCCGACAGGTAATATGCAAGTTTGTTTAGAAAATATTGTTATATCAAAATAACATAAAAAAGGTAGAAAAAATAATTAAAAATTAGTCAGCAGGGAACATTATTTTATTTTATTTATTTATTTTGAGGTTAATTTTATTTATAAATTTGGATAGTTTTCAAAAATTTTAAGAGGCGCAATATTGTTATGTTTCAATGCATATGTAGGCATTAATTTGTATTTCTAATACAGTAATTTACACGCACACACACACAAAAAAAAAAAAAAAAAAAATGAAGAAAAGAAGAAAAAAAAAGTAGCATCGCTTGTACTCGCATAACAATTCCCTATAATTTTAACATAAGAAATTATTCCTTACGGTAGATATTACTTCTATAAAATTCAAAAATTCAAACTATATAACAAAATGCAACCAACATCGTTGCTTTCTTTATTCTATTCTATTTCTTAAAACAACTTTTGTAGATGCCATACGCACCACATAAACTTTAAATTTTACAGCTACTTTTTAAGACAGCACGAGATCATGTTAATATAAAAATTAAATCATTAAATTCATTTTTTTTTAACTTATTTTTATTCCATTTTGCACGCGCACTTTTTATTTTCTAATTCAAAATTATTTAAAAAAAAAAATAAAAAAAAAACTTTTTTCGATAGTGTTTGCTTCGATACTGATTATTATTAATTTTCTTTTCTTTTTCTTTCCAAAAAAAAAAAAAAAAAAAAAAGAATCATTTTGATGAAATTCTTACAAAAGCAGAATTTAGTTTAGGACGGAGGGCTATTAGTTTTTTTTTTTTTTTTTTTCTCTAACTATAACATCGCTTTCAAATTATTCAATTATATTTTCGATAAATTTTAGATTTCGATGAATGTCCAACTATCGAAAAATGAGACCGCAAAAATCCCAGATTGAGACTAATAGTCAGCAGTCCTAAAAAAAAAAAAAAAAAAAAAAAAAAATAGAACGTTCACCGTCCTTTTAATAAAATTCATTCTATTTTTAATTATTTTTCACTTTGATGAAACGTATTAAAAGAAGAAAATAAAATAAAATAAGAGTCGGATCAATATTTTACCTGTATATTATTTATTTGTTCATTAAAATAACATTTGTATTCCTTATTTTAATTAGCACATTACTAAACATCTCTTCAAATCTATATAAAAGCTGTATTCCCATGTGACAGTTAAAAATTGTTCTTGGAAATATATTGCGATTGAATTCTTTACTTTTATATTTATATCAGTCGTTCGAAAATACACCAAAACCTTTTTTATATTGATTTAGTTTGTTTGAAAAGCTGATTAATGTTTCTATTTTTAGTAACTCTTCCAGTTATGCAAATCAAATAAAAATATTTGATGTTTTAGAATCTCTCTCTTTTTCTTTTTTTTTTTTTTTTTGTAATAATCCTTTTTTGGTGGAAAGGAGATTATGCTATACGCTTCTACGATTATCAATGTCTTAAGATTCTGTAAGTATTATAATTAATTTTTACTTAAATTTATTTATAAAATTCTTTAATTAATTCTGTTATTTTTAGAATCTGATACTCTAAAGTTATATTTTTTATATACTCATTATTTCTTATTGGGGTTTCACTTTAATAATATATATATATATATATTCAAATTCTTATGTATTTACTGTCATTCACTATGGTATGTTTGTGAATCTCAACCAAACAAAAAATGCGCCTCTATTTTAAGGTAAATACAAGCTTTTTCATTTGTCTCTCCGTGACTCAGTTGGTAAGAGCGCCGTATTAGTAATCTGGTGGTTCCGCGTTCGATATCCTGAATGTCCGGAGTGTTACTTTTTGTAGAGAATTAGTAGAAATGATGTCAATTGATAAAAGAAAATTTATCGTTAACTACACAGTATTCTAAGAATTTTTGAAGAGTTTTTTTAAGAAGCCTTTTTAAGAAGCCGATATTCTTAGAAAATACCTAGTTTTAGTTAAGTATATTTATTAAAAATTGCTAAATCGCTTATGCCTTTGTTTACTTAAACAGCCCTCCTCTACAGAGTGATTCATAATACAACGTACAAAATTTTAAGGGAGGTAGGGCACATCATAAGAATTAAAAATTTATAAAATTGAATTTTGAGCCCTAATGAGTAACTTGATATGCGATTTGGCAGCATATGACCATACCATACAAGCATAAGTTAAAATGGGTCTTAAGTAGGAAGTGTACAAGAGCAATTTGTTTTTAAAGTTTAATGTACTATTCCGAGCTAAATGTCGTCGAAGACTTCGACGATTCGAAGTAATTAAGCATAACGTTACAATTAAAAATTATTGGTGATTATTGAATAAAAATTCTGCCAGATCTGGCAACACTGTAAATAACTAAACCATTTTAGATGTTGATGTTTACATAAAAAAAGTGCAAAATCATTATTACGTACAGTGTAACGTTTAGTTAAAAATGCAATTTACAAAGCCACGCCCATATGCGCATTTTACTTTAAAAATTAACAAAAAAAAAAAAAATCCAGTTCTTAAAAGGTTAAAATGACGCTTGCGGCCATGATTTCCTGTACAATTTTCAATTCTAAAGTTTTTACGGTGGGTTTTGTATCATCTTTTATATACATGTATCATATTATTATTATTATTATTATTATTATTTTCTTATTTAATTTTTTATGTTAAAGAAGTTTTGTATGTTTACGAAAAATCTTTTAAAAATTTTAATATTTTTTGGGGGTTATTTTTAATTTAATAGGAAATATAATCTGGTAATTCTAACAATAATTCTCCTTATCCTGCATTAATACAGACATATTAATATTTAAAATCCTACCCCTCCTAATTAAATATTGTAGGCAAATTCATTAATCATTTAATGCTGTAGTTAACTTTAAAACTTATTTCAAATTAATCAGAAAATTTTTCGGCCACACCACTCTTTACATTTAATTTTGAGTAGCTTTGTATATTATTTATAAACTCTATACGTATCCAAGAGTTTACTAAAATTTAGCACAGCAAAATAACTTATAGAACATAGGACTACGAGCTATTTTCAAATCTAGCATCAATAAATCAGAATGCTTTTGTGTTTCTCTGTAAATGTAAGATAAATGCTTTTCATACCATATTGTATACAAAATTTGCTTTTGTACATAAAAAAAAAAAAAAAAAAAAGTATGTTTATTATTTTATTTAGTGTTGTCTAAAGATTCAAAAATGAATCATTTCCAGCTAATATCAGTTTTTGAATAATTCTGATAACGGACTCAAACACACAGACAAACACACGGACAAAGAAACACAAACACAGACCAACTGCTAAAAGCTTGATTTTTGGATTCAGGAACCCCAAAACGTGTAATTATTGCAAAAACTCAATTTTTTAATTTTGTCTCAAAAACAATATTTTCTCTACGTTCTCTATTTCCTTTCTCTATACTTTTCTCTAACATTTTTTTGCAACTATGGGTATTCTTCAACTATGTTTCTTGGGCCCGTAGGATCCTCTGTGCATGCACTGACTCAATGAGTCCAGTGTTAAAATAGGGGTGATACTCCTTGTGATTAAGAGAAAATAGCAGTAAGTGAACGTCTAGTGACTGGATGTTTGCCAAATCCCAACTTCTGTGTCAATTTGGCATCCAGGTGTGATAGAACTTAACAAACAAATTACACCATGAAGTGTGGTGTCGGAAAGCAAAGGGCGAGCCGCGAGAGGGCGCTTTCTATGTAGTCGGTTTTGTTAGAACCTTTCATTCAGCTGATATTCGTCGCTATAGATGCACGAATATTCGAGAGCGGAGAAGGTCGATATGCTTCTTACCTATGGGGCTGCAAACGGCGAAACAGCCGCAGAAGTGGCAAACCTTTATTAGTGCCGACTTCCAATGAGAGCGCTGAACAAACACAGGACATTTTAACGTTTTCAAAGGCAACTCTTATAGTCGGATTAAATTCTCAACCAAAGACATGATACATGCTAAAATGGAGCGTAAGAACGTTAAATCCAATAGAGACAACCCTTGAGATAGTAGAGATGATTTTACTAACGTCGAGTCTCAGCTGCTGACGTTAGCAAAATGCTACCAGTCATCCAAATTCTGCGTCATTCATGCCGATGTTAAACCTGTATTTAAGCTGATGGTCTCTCATTTGAACATTTGTTTCAAAGTTTTTCAATAATCAATGTTCTTTATCCTTTCTTCTTCTTCTTTCTTCTTCTTCTTTATTATTCTTCTGTATCCATTTTTACCACGCAGGTAAAAATAGATACTACAATAAAAACGAATCTACAATAAAGGTGACTACAATAAAGATAAATACTACAACAAAGGTGACACTCTCGCGGTTCACCTTTGCGTTTCGAACTCTCATTAATAACGAAAATTATTTGCTTTGGCAAGTTCTATGATCAATTACAGTTGTGACTATTAGTTTCGCTACACCCTGTATATATAAATCGATTTCCAAGAAAAGATTTGAAAAGATTTTCCTTTTAAAATAGTGCTCAAATTTTCAAAACATTTTTGAACTTATACAATAAAATTTAATATATGTATTTATATATATATATATATATATTAATTCTTACCATATATACTTTCTATTTATACACGAAAATCACATTACACTCATCATCTTGTGATGTATATATACTTTAAAATTTAATTTTTCTGAAGAGACTTTTATTGATAAATTTTTATCTATTATAGATTTTGATTATACCATTTTTTCCTAAGCAGACACTACCTGTTAGATTTTGTAGATTTATTTTCTGGAAGTCTTTGCGCCCATTTCTTCATAAAATAAAGGAAATTGAACTTATAAGATAGATCTTCTAACACCAAGAAGGCTTACGTAGTTCTTTTAATGGAAAATCACTTAACTTGTAATACTTTTTGGCATGAGTCTTATAAAATGTTTGTAGAGAGATAATATTTAATCTTTTTTACGTATAACTTTATCGGAAAATGAGTGAACTGTAAGAATTACTGACTGTCGTATATACATATATATAAAGATGTGTTATTCGTAAGCGTCCTAAAAATAAATTTAAGTTCTGAACTTAAACATTTAATTTGGATTTAGAATTTCATTTTAAATTTTCTACTTTCTTTTGTATTATATAAAAGAAAGTATTAAATTCGTGAAAAAAAAATATTGGGTTGTTTGGAAAGTAATTTCGTTTTATCTTTGGAAAATGGAAGACGATTTTCTTATATTGTATAAATATTTTATTTAATTATATATTCTCCACTTTGATCAGTTTCTTAGCGATCTCGCGAGTTTTATTTATTTAATTTTTTTTTTCAGTTTTCATAAATTAATACTATATTTTGTCTTCATTAGCATAAACTGGTTTTCCAGTACGTAATGCATCTTCAACGTCAAAATTGCCGGGACAAAATTTGGTAAACCAGTTTTGACACTGGCGGTACTTTAAATAAATTTTCTGTATACACATCGTATACTTTTATCCTTGTTTCAACAGTATTTTCGGCTTTTTGATAGCAAGAAAAATAATATGTCGAAAATGTCGCTTCCGATTTTCTTTATTTGATAGGGCACCAATCAAAACCTATCGAGCAGAATAAAACGAAAATTTTCACAAGCAACCCTTGCTATATCAGCTGTCACAATATATAATGATAATGCAGCTTAATTGTGAAGATGGTGTGAAAAATATACAATTAAGTCCTCTGCTGAGAAAAACGAAATGACTTTCCTAACAACCCAATAGATTTCCGATTTCCTATGAACTTAAACGTTTTGAAATGTCCCAAACACAATTTGAGAATTTTTTAAAAAATTTCTATTTGAATGTCCTGATTTGTATTGTAAAAAAAATTGTAACTGCTCTAGATAAAAAACGTGCAGAAATTCATAAAAAATGTTATTTACTTGTACCATCACATAAATTAGTGTCTGTCAACTATTGTGTATTTAGCTCAACAAATACCTGTGTCATCCACTTTTTTTTTTTTTTTTTATCTTTAATATAGCAATACAGGACAAAATTCCTTATAAATGTATACAATAAGAATTATTTTTAACTAATCATTGTGAAACTGAAATGTTTTGTTTAATAATAACAGTCATAGTCAAATAAATAATAATAGTCAACAACGATAAAAATTTTTGTATATATGAGAAAAGTCACGCTCATGGAGAGTGTAATTTTTTAATATGAGTATTTTTCAAAAGATTTTGTCGTTACCTTTCAAGACGTATGTTTTGAACTATACATCTGTGGTAATTATTAATTCAAACTTATCTTAAATTTTTTAATTAATTAATCAATTTATTTATTTTTTGCCACTTATTTATTTATTTATTTTTTATACCCGATATTCAAAATTTTAACGCCTATTTAAACCTATTTTTCAGTTTTATTTTTTCACATGCCCTTATTTTATATTCTCGGGTTTTTTTATGATTTTACTCGTTTTGAGGCCTAAGGTATTCGAAAGTCACAAAATCGATAAAGTGACCGTCCGTGGCTAGTCAATATTTTAGTTCGCGTTAGCTAGTTAATTAACATACTAGTAAGTAAATAATATATCTATAATGAATGATTGTAAATCGGGTAAATCACTTATGATTAAAAATATCACTTTTGTTTACCGGCCAGAACCCTATTGATTTCAATATTCTGATTTAAATGTCGCGTAAATTATTCAAATTTTATGATTTTCTTAACCAGGAAAAGTAATCATAAATTTCGCTTAAACGTGCATTAAAAGTAAAGTTTTTGTCGTAAAGCATACCTGCCAACATTCTAATTAATATATCGTAAAATTTGTAGTAACGCCCCTTCGTCCACAACAGTTTATTTTTAAAATAAGTTTATTTTCCCCATATATGTAATTACTATTAAATAAGATGAAAAGTATTTCAAAAGACACTGGAGTGAAAAAATGAGCGGATACTAAGAGTTTGATGGAATATTTATGATATCAATTGTCAACAACCAATTGTCAACAATCTCATTATGAATCGTAACATTTTTATTACCCGCCATTTTTTTCACTTCAGTATTTATTTATTTATTTATTTTTATTTTTTAAGTAATTTAGTCTTATTTAATCACAACTACATTTGCATAGCTGCCAATATTTTAATTTATTCGAATTACTTTTAGCCCCGCCTTTATTTCGTACCACTTATTTTTTAAAAGTAATTTTTTCTTATTTTATCGAAGTTATCTATTGGCATACTCTACAACATCCTAATTAATATTCCGTAGTATTGTTAGCCCCACCTTTTTTTTTTTTTTTTTTTTTTTCACACCGATAAATTTTTAGAGTAATATTCTCCAAATGCTACTGCGATTAAATAAATAGAAAAATACTCTAGAAAAATAGTGGTGTAAAAAAGAAGGCGGGGCTAACAATACTACGGAATAGTAATTAGTATGTTGGAGAGTATGCATATTGGAGAAAATTTTTCTATAAATAAAGTGGTGCGAAAAAAATTGCGGGGCTAAAAGTACTCCGGAATAAATTAAAATATTGCCTTCTATGCATTTGGAGAAATTTACTCTAAAAATAAAGTGGTGTGGAAATAAAAAAAAAAAGCATGTTTTAAAGGGGCGTAACAATGTTACGACTAGTAATGAGATGGTTGGCAAGTATGTTATTAGAATATTGGCAGGTATAATAAAAATGTCGGATCAACTCTAAAACATCATCTATGATACTTCAATGAACATTAATAACTACGAATATTTCACTTTAAAAATTCGTAAGATAATTGAAATTTAATATTTTCTTAACATTGAAGAATAAGGAGAAATTTCGCTTAAACATGTTTTGTGAGAAATATTTTCATTGTAACAATGTCAGACCGATTTTAAAATATCATTTATGATGCTCGCATGAATATCTTTAACTATTAACAGCCATGCTAACATTTTATTTATTCCGGGAGTACTGTTAGTACCGCCCTATTTTTCACTCAACATTTTTTTGTCATGAAATTTTTTCCCATATGTAATTATTATTAAATAAGAAGAAAAATACCGTTAAATAAAAATAAATAAAAGGCCGGATACTAACAACATACTATTGTCAACCTAATCCGGAAGATTTTTCGTTCCCGATCCTTTTTGCACACCACTTAATTTTTAGAGTAATTCTCTTCAAATGTATTTGCGATTAAATAAGAAGAAAAGTACTCTAAAGAAAAGACTGATCTGAAAAAATAGGCGGACAAGAGCGGGACTGACAATCTTCCGGGTTTGGTTGGCAAGTATTCATGTATCTTAATATGAATATAGTATGACTTGGAAATTGTAATAGGGTTTTAACACGTCGATTACCATGAAAATTCTTAAAATCCATTAAAATTCCATAATGATTCCTCCTGTAATAAATAAAAATTAAGCAAACTTTTAATAAATTTTCAATCATAAAGTGTAATATTTTTAGTTTTATATCCTATATTATATCCGCCACCGATGGTTGAGGCAGCTTTATATCATATTTGACACTGTCAGCCACCGATGGCTGACAGGGCGCTCAACGTTTTAATTTTTTATTGGTACTGCTTCTACTTTCGGGGTAAAGATTTTACTGAAATGTTTGAAGTATAACATGTTCTGCACACTCCTAAAGTTTCAAGATTACAGTGCGTATCGAAATGATAGGTCCACCCGCAATTTTCAAAATTTCGAATCTTAATTGAGAATAAGACTCACTTTTTTGGTAGAGATAATTAATCAGTAACTGTTATAACTATTTATGAAGAAATTTCTTAAAAATAAATAATTCCTTTTTATTTTATGCAAATTTTCATTTTCAGACCGTTTCAAAAAGATAGGTCCGCCTTCAGAAATTCTGCACCAATCACGTTTATTTCCAAAAAATTTGCATAAATATCGTTGCTTAGTCTTACTGCGGGATTATGCTGGCTGCTGTGGAGGTATTTAAACAGATTTGAACATCACGTTGTAATCAAACGAAATGGGTCGCCGTTGCAGTCTTTCGCTGGTTGAGAAGGGGAAAATTGATGCATTTAAAACGTGTGGAAAATCGAATAGAGAAATAGGAAAACTTTTAAACAGATCACATAATGTTTTAAACAATTATTTGCGACTTAGAAATGCTTATGGCAGGGAAAAATCATCTGGCCGCCCATCAAAAGTGACATCCCGACAAAGAAGGACTATCGTAAAGGAGTTAAAATCTGGAAATATGAGCTTATCCACTGTGACAAGACAACAAAACCCTCCAATATCAAAATCTATAGTCCATAGAGTGGTAAAGAAGTTCGGCAATATAGTTTACGTGAAGAGGAAAGCGTCTCAGAAATTGACTAAAAAGCACAAAGAAAAGAGATTGAATTTCTCACATGAAGTGATGTCCTGGAAACAAGATTGGCATCGTGTGATATTCAGTGATGAAAAGAAATTCAACCTGGATGGTCCAGATGGCTGGCAGTACTACTGGCACGATCTGCGTAACGATAGACAGATATTCTCGAAGAGGCAAGCTGGTGGCGGTTCCGTTACGGTATGGGACGGATCCGGAGGTGCAGGAAAAACTGATATAGCATTTGTAGACAATCGTTTTAATGCTGCAGGCTACCAACAGCTGCTTGAACAATATTTTCTTCCACAATCAGAGCACATTGGGGGCCCATTCTTCATGTTCCAACAGGACAATGCTCATGTGCACACTGCAAAGTCCACTTTCGAATGGTTTCTGGATAATGGTGTACATGTTATCGATTGGCCACCTTGCAGCCCCGACCTGAATCTGGTAGAAAGCATGTGGGGTATACTCGCAAGAGCGATGTATGCAGGCGGAAGGCAATACAACAGTACTGCAGACTTGAAAAAGGCTATTTCCTCCGAATGGTCAAAAATAGAGAAAAAGTGTTTGCAAAAACTTGTAGAAACCATGCCGAATAGGATTTATGAGCTTATTCTGTAACAAGGTGGAAAA
Organism: Salticus scenicus; assembly: GCA_963930645.1. Lineage (NCBI taxonomy): Eukaryota > Metazoa > Arthropoda > Arachnida > Araneae > Salticidae > Salticus > Salticus scenicus. Next base: position 260,474,863 of record OZ005656.1, on the reverse strand, counting down.
ATTATCTTATAAATCTTATTAATTTAACATTAATTTGATGATTGGTTCAGTGGACCTATCTTTTTGAAACAGCTTTTTCATGTAATTTTTGTTTTCCTTATTATTCCTATTATTTGTATATTATTCATGTATTATTTTACATTGAATGAAGTAATGTAGTTTATAAAATAGTACTTTGTACACAATAAAAACCTTTTTTACCAACATAACTTTCGTTTTTACTGGTGGACCTATCATTTCGACACGCACTGTATTCCTTCAGCACTTAGAGATACATGACAAAATGTCTAGAATCTAGAATAGCTGACATGGCGCTCAACGTGTTAACAGAGTACACCTACACTGAAAATTTCATAATCCAAAATGTTTTTATAATGTAAAATAAAATAAAATTGCTTTAAATAAAACTGTTTTCTAAAATTTAAAAATAATTCATTTTCACACAGGATTAAATGTTTAATACATTTTTTAAATAACTTTTGTAGTTTATGAAATTATACTTTATTTGCCATTTACTGTTTTATGTTTATCCCTTTACGGGCGTTTGTCGACAAATAGCCGACCGACACTTTTTTCAAGCCACAACAGGTGGTTCTTTAAAACAATATATTACTTTAAAGAAGGGATTTTGCTTTTTCATGTTTAACCCCTAAAAGATTGTTATCGCAAGCATTTACCGCACCGATTTCTGAGTATAAACCTTTAAATCATTTCAGTTCAAATGTTTAAAATTCCTTTGTTAAATACAGAAACATTTCAGAAAATGCGCGATACCTGCAAACATCATTTTTATATACTTTGTAAATATCAACAATGTCTGGTACAATACGTAAATAAGAACATACTGGATGCCTACATGCATAACTAAATACCAACCTGTCATTCAATGTCCATCTCATCAGCATGTTGACCTGTGAGCAACGTTTCTTTCTTCTGTAATTAGTAACAGTTTCTCTCAACCGGGGTGTAGAAACTCATACACATAAAATTACTCTGAAACTTTTTGATCTCACTATTAATATACAGGGTGGTTATAATTAAACTTTCCCTTTAAATACCTTCCTACAACGCAAACGGGTGAACGAAATGCAACTAAATTTGGTATATAGACTATACACGAGATGCGCTCACGGAATTTCGAAAAACAAAAATTAGTTCCAAAATATCCACTAGAGGGTGCCTTTTCCGGAAAAACATTGCCCACCAGCGGCCGAGCGGTTCTGCGCTCAAAGCTGGTAGATGGGAGGTGCCGGGTTCGATCCCCGGTCGCGCTCATCGACCTAGCCGTTCGGAGTTTTCCGTGGTTTCCTCCGAAACTCGCGTAAATACGGGCTAGGACCCCTTAGAAAGACCCCCACGGAGGGCATTCCCCCCATAGGCCTAGGACACATAAGGAGTCAATCGGCCTTAATCCTCCAACCAACCAACCGGAAAAACATTAAATTTAACACAATAAATGACCAAAACGGAATACAGAAACAATATTAACAATCCAGAGCGAGAATTATGAGTAATAATATGTAAAACCGGGATAAGCTGTCAGTTCTAGGAAAAAAATGTCGAGATTTGCATGCTTGCGAAGTAGAGGATGCTTTATGCAAAATAGTTAAGAGTATAAAACGTTTGAACGCTGTCACGTTTTATGACAAGGTGATCAGAAACTAGCCAGTAAATGTTAATATTGTTTCTGTATTCCGTTTTGGTCGTTTATTGTGTTAAATTTTATGTTTTTCCGCAAAAGACGCTCTCTGGTGGACATTTTGGAACTATTTTTAACACTTTCCAACAAGGTTGAAAAGTGTTTATGCATTGGGTTTGTCTGTCTGTCTGTCCGTCTGTCTGTCCGCGCTCTAACTTCCGTAAATATTTATGGAATTTCTTGAAACTGATATATGTTATTCAAGTTCACTATCGGATGTTCCTTATTGAAAATGGAGTTTATACCTCTTGTGGTTTGTGTACAGGGACCCCCGAAAATATTTCGAAGCATTGTGTTCTATGAGAGGAATTTCTATAAACCATATTTTCATACCCTTACTGCACAAAAATTTTAATGAAATTGAAATAGGTTATTCAGGTTCAATATCGGATGTTTCCTGTATAAAATGGAGTAAATACTACCACTACAGGGGCACACAAAAATATTCCAAAGCATTGCGTTTTATGAGAGACATTTCTCTAAACTATATTTTACTTACTTTACTTTGCACGAAGATTTATGAAATTGAAATGTGTTATTTATAAGCACAAAAGAAAATGCTTTGCATAGAATATAGTATGATTAGCATTAGATTTACAGGGTGACACAAAAATATTCAGTTATATAAAGATCTATTAATAAATATTTGCTAAAATTGTACTTTCGTTTATATTAAGCGTTTTTAACCCTTTCTAACATTTTTAACACTTCCCAACAAGGTTGAAAAGTGTTAATGACTTCGCATTGTCTGTCTGTCTGTCCGTCTGTCTGTCTCTCTGCGCTCTAATTCCCGTACATATTTGTGGAATTTCTTGAAACTGATATATGTTATTGAACTTCACTACCGGATGTTCCTTGTTGAAAATGGAGTTTATACCTCTACTGGTTTGTGTACAGGGGCACCCGAATGTTTTTCAAAGCATTGTGTTCTATGAGAGTTATTTCTAGAAATCATATTTTTATACCTTTACTGTACACATATCTTAATGAAATTGAAATATGTTATTCAAGTTCATTGTTGGATTTTTTCTGTACAAAATGGATTAAATACCATCTCTGTTTTATATACAAGGCCGCTCAAAAGTGTTCTAAAGCATTGCGTTCTATAAGAGATATTTCTGTGAATCAAATTTTAATAACTTTACTTTCCACGAACATTTAGGATATTAAAATATGTTATTTATATGCACAAAAGAATGCTTTGCATGGAAAATAGCATGATTAGCATTAGATTTACAGGGTGACACAAAAATATTCAGTTATATAAAGAGCGATTAATAAATATTTGCTAAAAGTGTACTTTCGTTTACATTAAGCGTTTTTAACACTTTCTAACATTTTTAACACTTCCCAACAAGGTTGAAAAGCGTAATGACTTCGGTTTGTCTGTCTGTCTGTCCGTCTGTCTGTCTCTCTGCGCTCTAATTCCCGTAAATATTTGTGGAATTTCTTAAAACTTATATATGTTATTGAAGTTCACCATGGGATGTTCCCTGTTGAAAATGGAGTTTATACCTCTACTGTTTGTGTACAGGGGCACCTGAAAGTATTTCAAAGCATTGTGTTCTATGAGAGGTATTTCTATAAATCATATTTTCATACCTTTACGGTACACATATCTTAATGAAATTGAAATATGTTATTCAAGTTCACTATTGGATTTTTTATGTATAAAATGGATTAAATACCAACTCTGTTTTATAAACAAGGGCACTCAAAAGTATTCTAAAGCATTGCGTTCTATATTTCTATAAATCAAATTTTAATAACTTTACTTTTCTCGAAGATTTAGGATATTGAAATATGTTATTTATATGCACAAAAGAATGCTTTACATAGAATATAGCATGATTAGCATTAGATTTACAGGGTGACACAAAATATACTGTTATATTAAGAGCTATTATTAAAAGTTTGCTAGAATTCTACTTTCGTTTACATTAAGCGTTTTTAACACCTCCAAGCATTTCTCTTATGTGTGAATATGATATCAAATTGTGTATCTGTTCGTCTGTCCGTCTGTCTGTCTGCCCGCGCTTTAACTCCCGTAAATATTTATGAAATTTTTTGAAACTGATTATGTTATTCAAGTTCACTATCGAATGTTTCCTATTGAAAATGGAGTTTATACCTCTACCGGTTTGTGTACAGGGACACCCAAAACTATTTCAAAGCATTGTGTTCTATGAGAGGTATTTCTATAAACCATATTTTCATACCTTTACTGTACAATATCTTCATGAAATTCAAACATGATATTCAAGTTTACTATTGCATGTTTCTTATATAAAATAGATTACATACCACCACTAGCTTATGTACAGGGACACTCAAAAGTACTCCAAAGCATTGCGTTCTTTGTGAGATATTTCTAGAAATCAAATTTTAATAACTTTACTTTCCACGAAGTTTTCGGAAATTGAAATATGTTATTTATATGCACAAATGAATGCTTTGCATAGAATATAGCACGGTTACCATTAAATTTACAGGGGGACACAAAAATATTCAATTATATTTAGAGCTATTAAAAAAAATTGCTAGAATTGTATTATTGTTTACATTAAGCGTTTTTGACACTTTCTATCATTTTTTTAGTGTGAATATAATTTCAATTTGTGTATATGTCTGACTGTTTTTCTGTCCGTCTGTCCGTCTCTCTATCTGTTTTTCTGCGCTCTAATTCCCGTAAATATTTATGGAATTGCTTTAAACCGATATATTTTATTGAAGTTCACTATCGAATGTTCCCTATCGAAAATAGAATGGATACCTCTTCTGATTTGTGCACAGGGACACCCAAAATTATTCGAAAGCACTGTGTTCTATGAGAGGAGTTTCTATAAATCATATTTTAATACCTTTAATGTATAGAAACTTTAATGAAATTTTAATATGTTATTCAATTCCCTATCGGATGTTTTCTATGTAAAATAGAGTACATTTCTAACTGGTTTGTTTACAGGGGCACTTGAAAGTACTCCAAAGCATTGTGTTGTATGAGTGTTATTTTTATAAACCAAATTTTAATAATTTTATTTTCCACAAAACTTAATGCAATTGAAATATATTATTCGTATGCACAAAAGAGTGTGCCTTCTATGTAATATAGTATGGTTAGCATTATATTGACAGGGCCACACAAAAATAATCAGTTACATTAAGTGGTATTAATAAAAATTTGCTGGAATTGCACTTTTGCTTACATGTGCGTTTTAACACTTTCTTGCAATTTTAGTGGGAATATGATTTCAATTCGTGCATCTGTCTGCCCGATTGTCTACCTTTCTATCTATTTGTCTCCGGCTCCTATCATCCGTGAATATTTTGAGAATTTTTTTAAAATGATACACTCAAGTTCCCTATGGAATATTCCCCTTTTAAAATGTCATTAATAGGTCCTGTACAACTAGTTTGTTTACAGGGACAACAACAAAAATATAAAAAACCCCTATGTATTACGTTTTAGGACAGAATTTTTTAAAAGTTATATTTAAAAAGTTTCTACTACAATAATCTTAAGAACATTGACATGCATTATTAATATTCTAAAATATTGTTTTGTATAGAATATGATATGATTAACTTTCAGATTTACAGGGCTACAGTAAAATATTCAGGGATTTTAAAAGCTGTAATTATAATCTAACGGCTGCATTTTCTTTTGCGTTAAGTCTTTTTAACACTTTCCAAAATGCCTAAGAGTAATTTTAAAATCAATTAGTCTATCTGTATGTTTTTCAGTCCTTCTGTCTGTTGTGCGATAACGTTGGCAAAGAACATTAATAGTTATTCGATACAACAATTGTGTACAGTTGGAAAGTGTTACTAATCAATGCGTACTGCATGATTTTTCTTTCTTTTTTTTTCTTTTTTTGAAATTCCGTGAGCGCATCTCGTGTATGGTCTATATACCAAATTTCGTTGCATTTCGTTCACCCGTTTGCGCTGTAGGATGCTGTTTTTAGGGGAAGTTGTAACCACCCTGTATAAGGTTCTTTTCCTTCTGAGAATTTTTGGTTCTCTGACCTTCCCTTGCGATTTCGTTTGAGTGTTTTTTCCCAGAGGGTTAAAGTTCTTATACCGAAACATTTGGCAATGTCGTTTATTGATCCTTTTTTATTATTATTATTTATTGTTCCTGTTTTTTTTTAGAGGAACGCCAAAATCCGAGGCTTACTATTAAAATATGAAAATACAACGTGTACAAAAGATTCATTATGATTAGATTTAATACTTCTATTTATAAATCATTCGAAATTATTATTATTTTTTTAACAGAAACAAAAAGAAATAAAGAAATAAATTCGATTTCACAATACAAATTTTGATAATTTTTCATGCACACCATTTAGACAGTTTTGAGATAATAAATAGATATTCCATTTCCTATTATGAAGTATATTCATTTATTTTTCCCTTTTCGATTACAAAAATGAAATATTACTTTTCATAAGAAATTCAGTGCCAACACGTATTTTGACATTGCATTTTCGTTTATTCATAATCAAGGTGTATTTAATATTTAAAAATATGTTGTCTCATTTTTCATCAAAATTGCATTGACATTTTAAAATTATGTTCAAACGTGTTTATTTCTTAGATAAGTATATTCAGTTATGTTTTATTTAGCTCCAGTGATATATAGAGGAGAGTGGGGATGAATGTTACATTTTTCATGTTTTTATTGATAACGTCGGCCATACGTAATTCAGAATTTTGCAACATCGCTTCAGTAATCAGTTACATATAAACATACTAATTTTAATAAAAAGAATTATAATTTTTAATTAATAATAATTATTTTTTACATGCATGTGCATTGTCCCATTCATCCTGGGGGGGATGAATGGGGGGATGAATGGGTCCCATTCAACAAGCAATCTTAATGAGTTCGGATCAGTTTTAAAAATAACATTTATGACACTCTCAAAAAAAAAAAAACTATTTGTATTCGACATTCTAATTTGAAAACTTCCTTATTTATTGGAGATTTACAATTTGCCAGACATGGCAGAATAGCGAAAATTTTCGCATAAACTTGCATTAAAAGGATTACTTCCATCTTAAATTTATTGGACAATTTTTAAAAAACCATTTGTGATACATGAATACACATTACTGACTATGAACTTTCTATTTAGAAAACTTCGTAACTTATTCGCAATTTGCGGTTTTTTTGCATGGCAAAAAAGGACAATATATCACAAAAACTTCCATTATGGAGACTTACTTGATTGAAATACTATGAAATTGCATGTAAACGGAAATATGAAACTAACTGTAATAAAACAAATTAGAATAAGATAAATATATTGAAATAGGCTTTAAGTAGCCTATTAGATGGGGGATTTGGTTCTGAAACCACAAAGAACGATCGGTAGACTTTTTTTTTTTTTTTTTTTTGTAATGAATATAACATAGACATATAGCATTATATTTCTTTTAAAATATATATTATATATGAGATTTAAAATATTAATAATAATAATAATAATAATAATAATAATAATAATGTGAACAAATATACGACTGGCAACTGAGCAAATTTCAACTGTACGAACTATTTTATTGAAGATTTGGATTCGTCAGAAAATTTCTTCTATACTCTGTTCGCCGAGAACTGATAGCGAAAGTAAATAAAGGAACGTGATTCTTGGCGATACTGCTGAATGACTGGCATTGGATTGGCGTCCATCAATTTAAAAGTTCATTTTTAAAGATGGCGTGTCGGGTATTATGGAATACTAGGTATTTCATAGTATCATCTGAAATTGATTGCATGTATTCAACTAAAGGGACAGAAAATAAAGATGGCGAATGTATCTTCTGTCACAGAAAATTCTCCGAAGACGATTTTATGAAGTTTAAGTCGTTTTTCTATGGTTTAAACAGTTTAAACCACCTATTCCATATTACCCGACTATTTCATATTAACCTCCATTTGTAACTTTTTTTTAAAGTAAACTTTTTATAACAACATTTTTTTTTTTTTTTTTTTTTTATCATTGGCAATTTATTACAAATGATTACACTATGTACTCATCATGATTTTGGGGATTTTTTATTAAAAACAAGTAAAGTTATTTTAAGAAATGTAAATGGTATTCCGTATTACCCTCCTCTCATCTATATCCTTTTTAGCTTAAACGGTTTCTTGTTTGCTCACCGAATTCTTCCCTGTCCACAAACGTTGCACTTGTTGTAATTGTCGAAACTGTCGCGCAACCGTCTGCCACAAGTTAATCTGTTCGAGACAGAGTGCACACTAGAGTCCTGCATCGGGTCGGGTAACCCGATTTTACCCGAACCCGACCCGACCCGCGGGTCGGGTTCGGGTCGAGTTGACAAATTTTTTCTCTTGCGGGTCGGGGTCGGGTCAGGTTGAATGATCTTTTTATCTTGTGGGTCGGGTTTAGCTTTCTACGAGTCGGGTCGACTTGAGAACACCTTTCAAAAAAATTTTACAGTTGAAAACATAAATTTGTAGACATAATTATAGCTCTTTAACTGATTTTAGACATGTGTCGATGCTCCGTATTCCTATACGCGGATATCCACTTGAAAAAAAAAAAAAAATCCGTATAAGCATGAGAAAAAAATATCCGTATACGTTTTCTTTTCTTCAACAAATCTAAAACTGATCATCTGTAGAAGTTATATGAAAATTTTAAAGTACTGTATAAATTTTTATTGAGTATTGTTAATATATATATATAAAAGAAATACAACTAACCTCGCTTTTACGTTTTGGAAATTTAAGTTATTTCTCAATTTACATTTTTTTTTTTTTTTTTTTTTTAAGATATCTTTATTTTCAAAGAATTTTAATCCTCGCTTTTATGTTAATGAAATTTTGAATTTTCTTCCATTTACATTTGCATATACATCAAATATACAGGGAAACGAATACCATCAAGGCAGATTATATTCTCTATCGTCTTCTCTAGAACAAAGAAATGATGCACCAAGTAAAACTGAAGCGAGAAGAAGCTAAGTTGCTGATTATGCGAATTTAAAGTGATCAGTGATCCTTAAAAAGCAGATGTTTAACTGCGAATCACATGCATGCTACACAAATTATTATAGTAAATTAAACATCCACATCGGACAAAAGCAATAAAGGCTAATACATCTTTATTTTTTTTTCCAGACTATAAGTATCAAATAATAAATTACGAACATTTAAATAGAAGTGCATTTTTTACTTTCTTCTATATTCAATAGAAGAAAGTATTGGATTCATAAAAATTTTCGACGGATTTACACATTTTGAGAGGTCTAGAACACGATTTTACCATTTATAGAAAATGTCTGTCTGTGTGAGTGACAAAAATTTTGTGGCGACTGTATCTCCGGAACTACTGTTCACAATTATATATGAATTTATATGTAGAGGCACCTTGACTTAAATTAGTGCCTATCAATTTTTGTCAACCGATCAAGAGGTGGCGCTGCTATACAGCAATTTCCGAGATTTAAGAGGAGGCTATATCTCAGGTTCTATTGAGTATAATTAAACAAATCTTGATATGTTAAAAGGCTATTATGAGGCATTATGATGATTCAATTTGAATTCTTATCGGCCAACAGGTGGCGCTGCTGCACAGCGATTTCGGATGTTTAAGGGAAGGCTATATCTCAGGAACTACTGCATAAAATTGCATATAAATTTATATATAGAGGCACATTGGCCTACATTAGTGTCTCAACTTTTGGTATCAACCGCTTAATACGGCGCTGCTATACAGAATATTTGCAATTTAATGGGAGGCTATATCTCAGGTTCTGTTGTGTACAATCAAACAAAACTTGATATGTGAGAAAGCCATAATGAGACATTATGTTGAATCAATCTGGATGCTTATCGGCCAATAGGTGGAGCTACTATACTGCAATATCCCTTGATAATGGGAAGGTTATATCTCAACTTCTATGGCATATAACTCTACAAAACCTGATATGTGAGATAACCATTATAAAAACGTACTTTTTAAGATGTTATTTATAGGCAATAAAACTGTCTTACTTTGGATATTTAGTGTTAGTTGTCTCTAAGATGGAAATTGTTTGCATTCATCCTGTTAGATAATCTTATAAAATAATATTTTTCAGTTAGTAAAAATAGGAAAGTATAGAAGAAAGTCTTGTGGTGGCCACAACATACTAGTTTACTCTTGAAGTTCACAACTCACATAAATGGTTAAAATTATTATTGATCTTTTTTTCAGTTTTTTAAATTTTTAAATTAAACAATTAGTAATTACATTTCAAATTCTTTTTAAAATAATTTACCAACAGTATGACAAAGAAAATTTACCTTTTTTTTATAATTTAAAAATGTTTTGTATAATTTTTAGATGAATAAGTAATTTTCATTTAGATTTCGGGTTTCGGGTGGGGTTCGGTTCTAAAGACAGCGGGTTCGGGTCGTAAAAATTTCTCTTCTGCAGGTTCGGGTCGGTTTTCGGGTTAATGAAAAAATTTTTGTCGGGTTCGGGTCGGGTAAAACCCGACCCGCGCAGGACTCTAGTGCACACCGTATATGCAATGATGTATGGCTAGTCCAGCCCAGTTTTAAGCCCAAAATCCGCCCACCGTCAGTTATTTATACCTACTTGCCAACCTAACCCGGAAGATTGCTAGTCCCGCCCCTTTTCTCCTATCTTTTCACACCAGTCTTCTTTTAGAATAATTCTCTTTTTATTTAATCGTAAAAATAGTTGAAGAGAATTACTCTAAAAATTAAGTGGTGTACAAAAAGAGGAGGAAACTAAAAATCTTCCGGGTTAGGTTGGCAAGTATGTTTATAAAAGATTTTTTCTCGAAATCTTTCGCACAAAAATATTCAAAACATAAAACCTAAATTACACTTGGTTTGAAACCTTCTTGTTTTAAACTCTTAATTTTTTTTTCTTTATGTTTATTTCATATATTTTATTCAAATTTAGACGATAACAGTCCTTAAAACGAATTTTGAGTACTCTGATATTTTTTGCTTGCATTCAGTTTTACCACTTCTATTTAAGCAGCCGACAGCTGCTTAAATAGAAGGGATAAAACTGAATGACATTTTGCATGACATTTTGTATGACATTTTGCATCATAATGGAAAATATTACAAGCCTAAACAGACGTACAATGACATTAAATATTTTGCAATAAATTTCCCATAGGCTAACTTTAGCATTCGAGAGCTAAATCCCATCAGAGGTGTGGCTTTTTGTCGAGCGTGCCACTCCTGAATAACGATGAATTTCATATTCTGGGGACAGTCTCCTAAAAGATTCGCCGTCTCGAATGAGTTGAACTAGTCCAACAACTTGTCGGAATTATTTCCTGATACAGTTCCAGACACTGAATAAACCTATCTTCATTGTCATGTTATTATCAACAAGCTTCGAAATCTGTAGTAGTACAGAGTTTTAAATACGCAATCTCTCCTAAACAGGAAAAGCGCAAACTTTCTCAATTTTGGTAGTGCAGAATGCGCAATGTGTTATTAAATAATTATTCGCCTTCAGAGACAATGGTGGTGGTTGTACTGTTAGTCTAGGTTAGTAGGTTACGAGAAATTTTTTAATTAAAAAATATTTTGTAATGCTACCATTCTATAGAAATTCCTAGGAAGGGTTTTGAAAATTCAAGCAATTATTTTTGAAAACAAGGCAAAATAACCCCGTTTTATCTTAGACTTTTGAAGAGATCAACATGCATATTCAAGTAGGCACTCATTATTGATATTGTACAACCACCTGGAGTCGCAACTCGCCCACTCTACTCTTTTTCCGCCGATCCCCAATGTGCGCAATCTCTCCTACCACGCAATCTCTACTAGATTTACCTGATTTAAAAATAAAAACATGTTTTTAGTACTTTTATTAATTTAATAATTTTTAAATATTATTTAGGACAGAACTTCATACATTCAAATATTCATTCAATCAGTAGATCTTATTTATTAGTTCCTCCTCATACTATTAGTATGGATAACTTAGGATGAGTTTGATTAAAAGTAAAAAAGAAAAGTTCGTAACTGTTTAGTTTGTATGCCTGATATGTTTAAGGACATTAAAAAAAAAAAAGAAAAGAAAAATAATAAACAACAGGTAATTTTTCTGGCATTTGTATTTCAACAATTTTTCTAATACTTATTAGCTAATGTTTGTAGAATCTTTATCATCTTAGAAGTCAAAATGTCTTCCCAAAAATATATCAAATTCCTCTAACACATTTCCTTATTAAATTAATTTTTACTAGATAGTGTTAAGTTCTTACCAGAAATCATAGAGATGTTCATATGTTACTCATTGCTATAGCTAACAGTTGGCCATAAAGGAAATCTATTGTTATTTCTTTCTGGCCATTAAGATTAATGCTAGATATAAATTAACTAAAGAAGTTAGTTGTGAATTATTGTAAGTCTACTTTCATCACCCCATTAACAAGAAAATCAGTGTTGTTTCTTTAGCAGTAAAGATAAGAAAAAGTAGCATTTGAGTTAATTATTTAGAAATTAAATATTTTCAATGATATTTTTGCGCAGTTCAAACTTCGTTGAACTGGAGTTTTGAAATGATACGTAATAATATGTCGTTTTTTGTTTCATGTTTTGTTTTGTACAAGTAATATTTATAAAACCAATCCTCTATATAAATAAAGAGAAGTGTCTCTGTGTGTGTGTCTGCTCACACTATTGATCACAGAGCTTCCAGATTTGACATATAGGTACCTGAGACCCTGCAGGTGTGCACCTCATCGAGATTTTTTTCGAATTTGAAGTTTTTAATTTTTTTTTTTTTTTTTTTTTTTTTTAATTTTACATATTGGCTTTAATGCTTCATTTTTCATAAATTTAATTCTTCGATTGTAATTGTCTGCGTATCTTAGCAACGGTTGTTTCACTATTTATTACTTTCCGAACACTATAGTGAGGAAAGTATTGTAATCATGTCAAAAATCTGAATTTAAGATTTTGATGTTTCTATACGTTTCGAGGTCCAATGAGTCTGTTTTCACTATTTTTGCGATGATATATGTATGTGTGCGTGTATGTATGTGTGTATGTCTGTGAATGAACACGCTAGCGTCTAAACGCTTTGTTTGAATAACCTGAAATTTGGTATGTATATTGTAAGTCACCATAGTACGAAGCCTATAGATTTTGGTAAATCTAGCACTTATAGTTTTTTTACAGGGACACATAGAAATATTCTTTATCATTATGGCCTATGGAAGCAAAATCTTAAAAGTGCGATAGCATCTAAACGCCTTATTCAATTGAGCAAAAAATATATACACACATTATAGGTCACAAATACTCAATCTGTATAGATTTTGGAGAATCTAGCACTTATAGTTTTTTTTTACAGGGACACAAAGAAAAATTCTTTATCATTATGCCTATGGGGCCAAATTTTTAAAAGTGTGATAGCGTCTAAACGCCTTATTAATCTGAGCAAAAAATTTGTACACGTGTTATAGGTCACAGTTGCACCAACTTTATAGATTTTGGTGAATTTAGCACTTACAGTTTCTTTACAGAGACACAAAGAAAAATTCTTCATCATTATGGCCTATGGGACCAAATTTTTAAAAGTACGATAGCATCTAAACGCCATATTCAATTGAGCTGAAAATTTATATGAGTATTATAAATCACTGTTGCACTAACTATAAGCATTTTGGTGAATCTAGCATTTATAGGTTTTTACAGGGACACAGCGAAAAATAATTTGTCATTATGATATATGGGCTCAGAGTTCAGTAGCGTTAAATAAAAAACATCGTGTAACATATGGAGAAAAATACTCGAACACTCTATTATGGTTTTCTCTCTTTTGTTTGTTTAACAACTCTTCTTTCTTTACTTTATCTACAAAACTGTTAATTACTCAATGTTCGGAAAGTCGAGTGGAGTCACTCCAGATTTTTTTTTATTTAATACATTCATTTGAAGGCGAAATTCTTTTTTTTTTTTTTTTAATTTATTATATTTGTTGAAAATAAATTATAATAAATATAATATTTTTTTTTATTTATTTATTATATTTATGTATAATTTTTATAGTACAACAACTTTTTATTTTACATTTTAAATTAATTCGTTTAAAATAAAAATCCATTTTTTTTTTTTTTTTTTTTTTTTTTACTTTATAATATTTATTGGGGGGGAAATGGTAGAAAAAGTGGAAAAGGATTAAACTGATTAAAATTTGTTTTTCATGTATTTAATTCTTTTTAAAAGAAAATCTACTTTTTATTTTATTATGTTATACTGGTCGGAATCAAATCGTAATACAGTGTAAATAACGGAGGCTATAAAACACATGGTTCAAAAACAAAAACATATAATAGATGCTGAGATACAGTCATCTTTAAAATCGTTGTTCTTTAATAACAGAAAATCCACATGCCGTCGATAAATACCCAGATTGATGCAGACAGTGGGAACCTGGACCCCCCCGCCCGATGCAGCACGGGCGGAAAAAAGAGCTGACGTAGGCAGTGGGTACTCAAAGCAAGGTCTAGAGCAATTTCAATGTTTATTTATTTCTTTATTTATAAATTATTATTTTTTTTTATTAAGTTTTTATTCATAATGTAATGTAAAAAATAAATACTGATCCAATTATTTTGAAAATTCATTTAAATATAGTGACCAGCGAAGCGGGCGTAGCCTGCTAGTAATTTAATAATATGCACCTGTGTGTTCAAGTTTAAATGAAAGGACACTATTTATCAAGCATCATCATTAAAGATAAAATTCTGACATGTACTAGAATGCGGAGGAAGGCTCCAGCTTTTTTCTTATTAGTATTTTTAATTTTTACTCCCACTAATAAAACCGTGGAGAACCGAAATTTTGATGACATGTCTCCGGACCATCGTAGACCATCACTAATTGTCCACCGCGTAGCGAACATTGAAATCACTTCAATCTACAATGTAAAGGAAAAAAATGAAAAAAAAAACTTCATGTAATTTTACAGCAAATAAATGTTGCTAATTTGTTTTCCAACTATTTTTGTTGTAAATTTGTAACAATGTGGTAAATTATTTACTGCTTAAACTAAAGAAAAGAACGAAATCCCACCAATTGGATCCTAACGAGATTCGAACTAGGATCGAGTAGATTGCGATCGAGAACTTTAGCGTCACGTTTTGGTTCCATATCGTTTTGATAACTGGATATTCCCAGTGATTCGCTCACGAGATAAATCTTATTTTTTAAGAATTTTTACTTCATTAATCTGCAAAATTAATTTATTGTAATGAAAATTGAAATCAGGAAAGATATTTGAATGGAACTTAGGGATATTATCCTTGTGCGAGCAGAAAATTTAAAGTAGTTTACAAATAAATTTTACACAAGTTATTTCGTTTAAAAAATTATTAAAACTTGCATGTAAAGTTTCAGAATTTATTGAATAACCCTCAACTTGTGTTTGTGTTTATGTCAATAAGAATACTGGCCCTTGAGCATGATTTATTCATATACAATTACTTTGAACACAGTTTTTAATCGTGTGATCACAGTTTTTAATAGTGATTTTACTATCTCTCTGTTAAAATTATTAATGAACTGCATATATTGCTGTTAAGTGTGTAGCTGTACATACTTTTATCATAAAGAAATAATGTAAATATTTAAAATTTATGGAGTTTGGAAAAGTTCAGGAATACCACAATATTAGTACTAATTTAAAATGCGCGTACCAAAGAAAATTGAAATACAGACATTTTCATTAATTTTGAATGAATTAAATGCGAAAAATAAATTATTGAAAAATTATAAAATAATAATAATAATAATTAACAAAACTAAATTCAAAAACTGGCGTACAATCAATAGAAAGATATTAAAACTTCTTCACACACCATAAATTTTAAGTCAGCACAACCGGTTTCGAAAGGACGTAGCCTTTATTCATCAGGTGCAAAAAAAAACACGCGCTACTGCCTTGGAGGCAAAAGCAAGACTGGCTTGCTTTTGCCTCCAAGGCAGTAGCGCGTGTTTTTTTTTGCACGTTTTTGCACGTGTTTTTTTTTTTTTTTTTCAAGAAGTTTTAATATCTTTCTAATAATAATAATTGTTAAATTTGGTTATTTAAATATAGTTCAAAGATTAATTTTCGAATATTTTTTTTTTTTCATTTTGATAGCTATTTAGTTAAATTCGAATTTGAATGTTTAGGTTTAAAACTACACTTCAAAGAATCGTGAAAAATTTACATAAATATATATATATATATATATATATATATATATTTAATTTTCTTTAGATTGTCACTAGTTTGAAGTTTTATTACACAAATTCTGATTCAGTTTTAATTATAGACTGAAAGATTTTTATATTACACAATTTTACTTAATTTGATACTTTTATTTATTTGTGTGTACAATATTATTTTTTATGTGTGTGAGTTCTAACAATTTAATTTTCATCCACTTCTTAACATCCGACAAAAATGAAAATTTTCATATATACAGGGTGATTATTCTAAAATAGTACCCGTGGGCTTTTCTTATAACCCTTAAATCTGACGGAAGTATGATTGTTTGAACCGCGTTTAAATTTGTGAGACAATTTTTAACACTGTTGGACTGTTACAACTTTATTTGTGAGGTAAAACAGAAATGGGGACGCACAATTGTTTTAATCCTGTAATAATTTTATTTTTGAAAAACATAATTTAATTCTTTTTTTTTTTTTTTTTACATTATCATTCCTCACAGAAAATGTTGAAAATGTTCGCCACCATTTTGAATGCAAACATGAACACGTCGAACCAAGTTTTAGACACGCTTCGCTGCATTGTTGATGTTATTGACGAGATTTCATCAGTTATGATCTGTTTTAATTCATCGATGTTTGCAGGACGTCTCTGTAAAAGCCTATGAAATGATAATGTAAAAATGATAATGATAATGTCAATGTAATGTAGGAATGATAATGTAAAAAATTTTAACTAAACTTTGTTTTTCATTAAAAAAAATATTACAGGATTAAAACAATTGTGCGTCTCCATTTCTGTTTTGCCTCACAAATAAAGCTGTAACAGTCCAACAGTGTTGGAAATTGTCTCCCACACTTAAACAAGGTTCAAACAATTATACATTGGTGTTAGAATAGTTGCCACATCCGTCAAATTTAAGAGTTGTGATAAGAAAACCAACGGGTACGCTTTTAAATTGATCACCCTGTATATATAACTTCGATGACAAGACATGCTGAAGCAGTAACAGATTTAGAGGAGAACCTGGATTTCCTGGACCCCCAAATCTTGTTTTTTTTTTTTTTTTTTTTTTTTTTTTCGAATTTCATCTCACTTTTTATCATCTGAATGAGCTGAAACTTACATACATCTGTTAATCTCATGATAATAGATGCTCTAGCAGAAATGTACTTAGGGGTGAGATTCTGAGGACCCAAACATTACAACTCTAGTTTAAAATTTCTTTTCGATTTTTAATCCACTTTCTATCATCCGATTGAATGGGGTTTTTTCATACACGTATAACTCAGACGACAATATTTGATCAATCAGTAACAGATTTGGAAGAGGGTCTGGAGTTCCTGAGTCCCCAAGTCTTCTTAGAAAATTCTTTAGGAAGTTTAACTTTCTGCCTACCGTCTGAATGAGCTTAAATTTTCATATATCTATAAATCCACTGACAATAGATGTTCAAATAGTAATGGACTTCTGGACAGTCTGGTCCCCCAATTCCAGTTAAATTTTCTTTTCAAATTTTAGCTCAGTTTCTGTCGACCGATTGAGTGGAGATTTGGCATACATTTATAATGAACTCCCCAGCGTCGTCTGCTCAGTCATGTGATAGGAGAAAACGAAGAATCGAATTCAATTAAATATTGTTCTTAAGAACAAAAGTGTTAATATTTAATATAAAATACAATAAAAGTAATATTGTGCATTTGTAAACAGTAGAATAATTGTATTTGTAAATTTAATAATTAAAAAAAAAAAAAAAAAAACACTTTATGTGTTTATTTATTTTCAACTCTAAGAATTGATTTTTGCATGTTGCAGTGCAACTGTTACATTAACTGATCTAGCAATAAATAATAGCTTGTTCTTGTAGAATGTTTATAGATTATAATTTAAAATTTTTAAATGTTTTCAATTAAATTTAATGGCATAAAGGTCTTACAACAAGTTAATTAACTTGGTTACTGGTCTGAATGACTTTACACCGTACGATGTTGCACTGTCAATGATTTAAGCACCAAAAATCAGAGCGTTTAATATATGTTCTCCATGAACATCAATAACAAATACAAACTAAATTATGATTGTAAATGTATACAGCAAACAAAAGATGGTGAATAATGATATAAAATGGATTAAAAATGATGATGTATAAAAAAAAATAACACAGATTAAATACGATTGATCAAAAATAAGAAAAGAAAATATGTTATTTCAGAAATCGCTATAGAAATCGCTATAGCAGACATCGTCTGCTGTTTGTTTTTCACCTATCATGTGACCTCTGACGTCAGGTGGAAGAGTCCATTCCGACGATAATACGTATTCAAGGAGTGACGAACTTAGGCGGGACACCAACTGGAGTTCAAAAGTTGTTTTTGAACTTTCCACGTCCGATGAAACGGAGTTTTTAGTACGTTTTGAAATAAAAGTGTATTATATATATATATATATTAGGACTGAGGACTATTAGTCTCAATCTGGGATTTTTGCGGTGTCATTTTTCGATAGTTGGACATTTGTCGAAATCGTTTTTCGATAGTTGGTCATAACTCGAATTCTAAAATTTATCGAAAATATAATTGAATAATTTGAAAGCGATGTTATAATTTGGGAAAAAAAAAAAAAAAAACTAATAGTCCTCCGTCCTAAACTAAATTCTTCTTTTGCCAGAATTTCATCAAAATCATTTATATATATATATATTTTAAGAAAAAGAAAAGAAAATTAATAATAATCAGTATAGTTACAAACAATATCGAAAAAGTTTTTTTTTTTTTTATATATAATTTTGAATTAGGAAATAAAAAGTGCGCGAGCAATATGAAATAAAAATAAGTAAAAATATAAATTTAATGATTTAATTTTTATATAAAACTTGATCGCGTGCTATCTTAAAAAGTTGATGTAAAATTTAAAGTTTAATTTTTTTGGCGACAATTATAAATTAAAATAAATAATTTAATGAATGTTTAGATGTTGGAATTTCTAAATTTATTTATTTTATTTTTTTAATGTTGTATATTATTTGTTGGTAAATTCAAACAATTGTAAATAAATAAAGCTATTAAAGGTTGAATATTTCTCTTTCTTTGTAGTTTATTTTAAAAAAGTATCAAAAGTGGTATTAATATATTGGTTGAATAACAAATGACATAGCTTTTCGTATTATGGAATTAATTTTCCTAATTATGAACTATCTTATTATTTTTATTTTTTCACGCGTAATACATATAAAGATAGGACAAAAGGATAGATACAAAGGGTTTTTTCCTTTGATTTTTCATAAAATAACATTATCTAAATTGTGCTTATCATTTATTATTATCATAAAATAATACTATTTCAGGACTAATTTTTGCTTTAAGTCTAATTTAGAAAAATTTTAAGACTAATTTTCTTTCTTTTTTTTTTTTTTTTTTTTAAGACTACACTCCGCGACAAAAAGATAGGAACAAAGGTTTTTTTTTTTTTTTTTTTTTTTTTTTTTTTTTTTTAATTTTTGAATATGATTATTTTTGAATATGATACAAATATTTAGTAAGTTTTTGATATGATAATATTTTGTTATGATAATAAATGATCAGTACAATTTAGATAATGTTATTTTATGAAAAATTAAAAAAAAAAAAAAAAAAAAAAAAAAACTTTGTTCCTATCTTTTGTCGCGGAGTTTTTTCTTAAGTTAGAAAAATTTTAGTTTTAAATTTTTTTTAAATTAGTCTTAAAACAAAAATTAGTCCTAATATAAAGTTCTTTTACGAAAATAATAAATGATAAGCCCAATTTAAATAATGTTATTTTATGAAAAATCAAAGAAAAAACCCTTTGTTCCTATCTTTTTGTCGCAGGGTGTATATCCAGAGAAATATATTATTGATATATAATGCTTTTTGTAATATAATACGGATGAAATTAATATTAAAAGTAATTACAACACGTTAAATATTGTTTCTTAAAATTAGGTTTTCAATGTATTTATTAATTTAATTTAATTTAATTAATTAAATAAATTATTTTTTTTCAAATTTGATTAAATTTAAGTATATGAAATTATTCTCTCAAGAAAATTGAACTGAAGCATTTATGGGAAAAGAAAATATGTGTTAAATTGAAGAATTATTTTATTTATTTATTTAAAACCTTAATTGTCATAAGCAGTAGCGTTTGTAAGGTGTATTTAATAGTAAATAATTTCCTTTACCCACATTATATTTTATCATCTTTCAAAAAATCGATGCATACAAATTCAGTTTTAAAGAGTGCAATGCTGATTTAGAAATGTTAAACATTACAACGTTTTAAAAATTCGTAAAAAAAAAAAAAAAAAAAAAAAAAAGACTCATTTGTTTAGAAAAATGTTATTTGAAATTATGTGTTGATTCGTAATGCATTTACTATAGTACAAAATAGTACCATACTAATAGATATATATATATATTTAATTAGATACGAAAAAAAATTATGTTCTGTTTAATTTATTAAGATTTAAATCACACGCAAATTTTTAGCAAGAAAATATTCTTTAACCTTTTATAAAGTTTATTTTTTTTAATGCTTCTTTTTAAGAAAATCTATGAATATTAAAATTTCATAATTATTTTACATGATTAAATCAAAATTAATTTGATTATGGAAAAATGTACTGTGAACTGGGGGTAAAAAGCCAAATAAGTACTTTTAAAAAATAACTTTATAAATGATTTGAGTAATAAATTTGCATATTTTTCATTTTGCTTTCGTAATTTCGATATGTATGATGAAAAAGTTTTCTTTCCTAGTCAGAGTAAAAATCTATTTTAATTTTTTAATTTGAAATACATTTGAGAAAGAAAAACAATAAAGCTGCTTTCCATTTCTTTTTTTTTTTCATATTTCAATAATTAGTTACGATTTTTATTCATTCTTTTAAAAATAAAGCAAAAATTTAAATTTAATGACTTCACATAAAGATATTGCAAATAAAATATTGCAAAATTTTCAAAATTGATAAGACTTACGATTTTTTTTTTTTAAATTATTATTTAGTTATTTTTCAGATAGTTGTTAAATTATGATTAAATAATTGTATTTAATTTTTAAACTCCACGCAAATATTTAAAATAATTTTTGCGAAAATTTTTTAGAAATATACTATTGCTTTCTTTCATATTTAATAGAAGGAAGTATTGGATTCGTTTAAATTTAAGGCTTTCTGTTTTCGATGGATTTACACTTACACGTTTTGAGAAGTTCAGAACACGATTTCATCTTTAAAAAATGTATATATCTGTCTGTTTCTGTGTGTGTGACAATAAAATTGTGGTGACTCTATCTCAGAAACTATTCAGAGAATTACATGCAGAGTGTGTTTCATTCCCTAGCATTATTTACTATAATCATTTTTTAAAATTCCTTTGGCACAGCTTTAGCAGAGGCACCAAATTACTACTAACGAAAAATCAGTTTCATACCACAATAAACAAAAAAAAAAAAAAAAAAAAAACTTGTTCTATAAAATTGCTGATAATAATTACAAAAGAATACATAAAAAAAAAATTCTGGTATTAAGATTACGGATAATCTGTAATAACTTTGCACCTTTGCTTTAGTATAGATGTTCCTTGGCGGCATTTAAATTTTTGTTGTCATTTTGGCGACGAATTAAAGTGACTATCGTAGTTGCTTAAGTAAAGGTCTTAGGGAGAAACGTCTGAGCTAAATCGGCGCCAAATTTCCAATTTCGCCAAAGAGTTCTATACTAAAACTGTAACATTTCTTTAGAACGATTTTTTTTTTCAATTTTATTTTAATTACTTTTAAAAATTCTTGCTCATCTTTTTTTTTTTTTTTTTTTTTGAGGGAGGGGGGGGGGAGGAGACATTAAAAAAATACTTATTCACTTTGACATATTTTTGGCATATTTTCTTTTTAATAATTTTAAAGTTAAAATGAGGTTTTCATTTAATACCTTTTGAAGAAATCATCCGATTGAATTAAAATTTACAGCATTATTTAGATTTTGTCCTGATAAATAAACGTATCATATTTTTGACAAATCTAATAATCCGGACTGATACAATGACAAACTTTTAGCTTTATACATTTTAAACAAATATATAAATTAATTGTTTTAATAAACTCAGAGCTGCCAACCTAATCCGGCAAATTGTGAGTACCGCCCCTTTTTCTACACCGCTTAATTTTTAGAGAATTTGTTTTCTTCATTCATCGTAAATACATTTGAAGAGAATTACTCTAAAAATTAAGTGGTGTAGGAAAAAGGGCGGTACTCACAATTTGCTGGATTTGGTTGGCAGCTCTGTAAACTTGTTTAGCTACTATTCCTTATTTAAAATGAAAATAATCATAATTGTTCATAGTTTCTTCTCTTATATTCATAATTTATGTACGTAGTTAAGCAAGTTCATGAATTTGAACATGATGACATTTCGTTGTTGCATAAAATTAATATGTAACCTAAATTACATTGCTCTTTCATAGATTATTAAATAATTACTTTTATTGTTAAATAAATTAAGTAAATATGTAGTGATCTACAATATTAAAATCTTTAAAAATTTATAAAATTAAAAACTAATCACAGATCGCGCCACTACTTAATTTAGAATTTAAAAAATCTTTAAAATTTATAAAAATAAAAATCTATTCAAAGAGTCTAGCAAAACTTAATACTGAATTTATGGTTTTAAAAAGTTAAGTGCACTAATGATTAAATTTATTTTAATTTATTTTTAAATAGTTGTGTACTTTAAATCTAACTAATTAAATTAAATATTTCTAATTATAAAAAATAAGCATAATATTAATTTTGCAAGCTTACATATTTTGTCGATTTTTAGTGTGTTTAAATCTCTACAATGGCTTGTTTCACTCTTAACCGCAGCCATTCATTTTTTCATATTTCTTCAAATGGTAAATTGTGAGTGTAATTTTATTTCCTGATACTTTTATTTTCTGATTCAATTACGATATTTTAAATTTATTTTCTGATTAATTTCTCATTCATTTATTTTATTTCAGTCGAACCTCGTTAACATGAATCTCAAGGGGGATAAAAAATGGGTTCATGTTACCAGTTCTTCATGCTATCAGTAGCTAATCTTCATATAACTAAACTAAATTTTTATTTTGAGGGGGATTGGGGAAACTGTTCGTGTTAAAAGTAATTCATGTTAACAGTGTTCACGTCAAAGATGTTCGACTGTATTATTATTATTATTATTATTATATATATATATATATATATATTTTTTTTTTTTTTGGTTTCATTTTCTTTCTTGATTTGTGGTTCGTAAATAATCTGGGAATAGGTCAAATAGAAAATTTGGCTCTGGCACTCTTTGACACTGAAAAACATTTACTTTGTATACTTTGTTTTCTGCTGTGCCCTTGATACAGTTAGGGAACCGGCAGGCTTTCAATCGGTTCTATTTACCCAATTTTGATCATTATTAATTAGCTACAATGTAGTATTCGGATTGACTGTACTCTATCTTTTATTTTGGTGATTTTCTGTATATTTTCGTATCGGTATTATTTTAATTAATCTCTCTCTCTCTCTCTCTCTCTCTCTCTCTCTCTCTCTCTCTCTCTACATATATATGTGTAAAGTAAAAATTCAAAATGAAATGAATTGAATGAAGATATTTCGAAATTAAATAGTTATACGTCTTACAATATAACTTCTATAGGCAACTGTTAATGCATTGCAGTGGTTTATCTTTAAGTGCTTAGTGTTTCTCCCTATTAACATTCTTTAATCGTGATATTAACTAGTGGATCTGCAGATCAGGAGCCTTAACGTCCTATTTACATCAGACATTATTCAATAGGTCATTTTTATTTATTCCTTATTATATAATCGTATATATTGATTCGATCGACTTGTTACCATAATCAGATACATTCCTGAAGGGGGCTCCCGCCCCCCTCAACCCCCCACTGTGTCTCTATTTGCATATCTTATAAAGTGTTAAGGAATTGTAAATAATTGCATTTATTTTTGTATCAATTCTTTCAAAGAGGTTTAGTAAAGTTAATAAAAGGCTGACTTTGTGCATTTCTAGTCGTTTTAGCGTTAAAATAGCCTAATTTTCCCTTAAAAACACTTAAAAAAGCTACAATAAGGGAAGAAATGGATTTGGCGCCAAATTTGGCGACTGTTTCCATCCTTGGCGATTTTTTTTTGGCGACCTTGGCGAGAAAATCCTTATTAGGGATATACCAAATATGGAAGCTCTAATCTCATTATGAGATACGAGAAATTTCCAGAACAGTCTGTGTTCGTTAGAAAAGTATAAAAGGAGCATTTTTTCTCCAAGGTGGTCAGTCTCAGATCTGTGTCAGTTTCGTCAAATGCTTGCTTTGCTTTGAGCCTCTTTAGATGAGACTTTATGTGTTATTGCTAAACAGTTTGTACTTTTGTTTTGCTGTTAACGGCTGTTGTTTAAGCTGTGTTTACTGGTTGAATTGAAGTTGATACTTGGTTTATAGACCTGTATTTTTCTGGAACTTCCTGTGAATACATCACTGAATTTTTGCAAGTTTTGTCTTTCATTCTCGGACAACTTACGGACCCCCAAGTACGCAACAATATGTATTCTTACTAAACGACGCACAGTGGATCGAACAATGTTAAAATACGAACATAGGCCCAAAAATCAATCTCTAAATAACTGATATTTTGCAGTGAAATAATTTAAAAGAGTGTCTAAAAAATACAAATATATGGTTATTTCTTCAATTACACGAAGTTTTATTATATATAAATAAGTTCAAAACGAAAACTTTCAGAAATAAGATTTTTCGATAAATTTCAGTGACTTTATTTGAATAGCCATCAAGTGGCAATTAAGATAACTATGAAAAAATACAAAATAAAAATACTTTTAATAATGTCCTAATAAAATTTTAAGGTACTTCTGCCAACATTTTGTTGGTTTTTCATGTTGTGATTCACGCATGAAATGTGAATATAAAATTAACAACAAAATTAAATTTATAAGTTGTGCAACTTTTTTTGTCCAAAATTGTCCAAAATTTAAAACGGATTTTACTACTCCCAAAAGTATACATTTTAATCTGTGAAAAGGATTTTCGCCACAAATCGCCACCTTTAGAGAAAAATAAATTTTTATTCTGTTTACCCCCAAATTACCAATCGAAAAATTTATCTGAATAACTGTATTCAATAATGACAGAAAATATATTAAAATTTTTATAGTGAAAATATTATTGAAATAGATTTAATAAATCAGAAATTATTTCTTATTTTTTTAAATATTTAATAAAATAATTAATTTTACTTTAAAGGTACTGAAAAGTACCTTGTACCCAAAAAAAGGGGGAAATGTAAATGGTTGCTATGATATGTCATAAAATGTTAAAATTAAATAAATGTTTCATGTTAAATTACTAAATGTTAAAATTAAATATTATAATACCATATTACGATTTAAAGTAAAAGTTTCTGTGCAATAAAAATAAAAACAAATGTGAATTTTTCATAGAGTCTGTCAGTATATGCTTGCATGAGTTTTCCATTGAAATACTACATAAAATAATCTATTTAAAAAACTTTTAAAACCCAAATTCTTATTATAGCGTATCATATAAATCTTTTCAAAGTTAGAATAAAGTTTAATTTGCAAAAGAAAGTAACTTTTATGTTTATTAACCAAATTGGGGAAATTTGAACTGTGTTAAGAAAATAGAAATTATTTCTTAAAATTCACAACAGATGGCATCACCACACGATTGCCTATAAGTTTTGTGATTTAATTTTTTCATTAAGGGCCAATATCTGCAATTTAATATTCGTTTGAGGCACCTTTTTATTATTAAAACCCAAATAAAAAGAATATTATTCGGGTTTTAATGTACCAACGCCAAGTTTCCTGTTATTACCTTTTTATTATTGTTGTAGTTTATTATTATATTTTAATATTATAACTTAACATTTTACTGATTTGGTTAATGTTTATGTATTTTCCCTAATCATTTTTATTTTATTTTGTATTGTTAATTGTTTCATTAACATTTTAGTGAATATTCCGCCCAATAGAGGACGCTTGTAGTCCACAAAAAACTCTTTTTTGCTTCTAAAAAGAGATGCAAGAAAAAGGCTTCTTAAAAAAGCTCTTGAAAAATTCTTAGGATACTGTGTAGTCAAAGATAAATTTTCTTTTATCAATTGACATCTTTTCTACTAATTGTCTGCAAAAATTAACACTCCGGACCTTCAGGGTATCGAACGCGGGACCACCGGATTGCTAGCATGGCGCTCTAACCACCTGAACCACGAAGAGACAAATGAAATAGCTTGTATTTACCTAAAAATAGAGGCGCATTTTTTATTTGGTTGAGATTCACAAACATACCGTCGTGAATGACAGTAAGTACATAAGAATTTGAGAAAATGAAAGAAAAAAGAAGCAGTAATGTGATGATATATTTAACATTGTGTGCTAAATTAATTGTCTTATAAATATAGATTTTCTTCATGAAATTTTTATTTATTTTCTTTTCTTCTCTTATTTTTTGCAACATTTGTTTCTTTATCAGGTATGTTTCTAAATACCTGTTTGCAGCACAAAAATATGGTACAGTTTAACCCCTTTGTAATGCCAATTTTTCCTCAAATGACACTTTAAACTAATTTCACGAATAAAAATTAATGTAAAGAAAAAAATTCATTTAGCTTATTTTAATTTTAATTTTGACACACTATTTATTCTCTTAGTTCATCGCAAACTTCTCAGAACCCATTGTATAAGCATAAGCAGAATTGCTACAAATGACTGTTTTCTTTCTTTTTTTTTTTTTTTTTTCTTTTTTTTTCGCAGCAATATTATAAAAATGTTATTTATACTGATATTTTTCTAGAGAAATTATACACAGGATTTATTATTAAAAAAAAAAAAAAAAAAAAAAAAAAAAAATGGTGCCAGTTGAATAAAATGATAACGAATTTGGTGGGGAATTTATCCCTGTAGCCTTAAAGGGTTAAAAAAAACATAGAATCACTCTTAGTACCATACATATATACATATTTTAATCGAAATGTGACAAAAAACATCATGCATAGATAATAATAATACCATAACCTTCCTATGTTCGCCACTGCCTATACTTCGATCCACTGTGCGACGGTCTTCTATTATTTCCCTGAAATTCATAAATACCAAATTTCATACCCCCCTCCCCCCCCCAAAAAAAAAAATACATAGCATATCAGAAATATTTTGCGTAACCTTTAAACTAATTCTCAATTCTCTGCCCACAATTATCAACAAGAAAACATGCTTTTAAAATTCTAACAAAATTTAATTATATTTGATGGGGTGTAACCATGTTAAAATAAACTTTTAAGAAATATCGACTATAGACTGTAATAGTACGAAATTGTTTTATGTATCCCGGAAAAACAGCCACAGTCATTATAAACGCCAATAATAAGAATAAACCTAATTAATTATAACTCATTAATTTTTCAAACTAATTTGACATCATTTGGATGATTACAGTACATACTCGGAATTATTTTGTGTGGTCCCATAAATTATTTAGTCTATACATAGCCTTTTTTAAGAGTAAACATAATTTTAAGCATCTTTATAATGTATGTTAATTTTATTAAGTTCAATTCAGCATAAACGCATAAAGTGCGCGCTTAAATAAAAGTTTGTCCATAGGCTCCAATGCTACGAAATTCTTTTGCGTATCTCTGTAAACAAACCATAAACAATGTATACACCAGTAAAAACTATTCAGCTTACTTTGCGTTTAAAATTAATAATTGTTCCAAATTTAACATCGTTTGGATGACTACGTGACATTGTCAGAACACTTTTGTAAGGTCCTGTACATTAATTTGAAAGCTTAAGAGCACATATTTTTTTCAAACAACATAAGTTTAAACATCTTACTCACGTACGCTAGTTTAATTTTTTTTATTGCAAAGTAAAGATGTTAAAATGCGTTTAAACGCAATTCACCTCATACGCCGTAATGCGAAGTATTTTGGCGTGTCCCTGTATACAATCCATAAAAAGTATAGACCTAAAAAAATAAATAGCTATTTCTATACCGAGCCTGAATATATGTGTCAATTTGCAAGTCAATCGGAGAAATTTGCTGCCGCTATTGCGGTACATACAAATTCTTCCCATAGGCCGTAATGATAAAAAAAACTTTGGCATGTCCCTGTACACGAACTACAAATGGAATGCACACCCAAAACTATACAGCTAATTTCGTGGGGATCATGAACATGTGTACCAAATTTCAAGTCAATACCGTGATATTTGCAGCCGCTATCGCACGACAGACAGACAGACAGACGGAACACAAAATTCTTTTGAGTCTCAACAGAGGGCCTCCACTAACGTTTTGGCAAAAATTGGAAGTCAATAGCTGGATTTTTGCGATGGCTATCACGGTACATACAGATTCTTCCCATAGGCCGTAATGATAGAAAAACTTTGGCGTGTCCCTGTACATGAACTACAAATGGAATACACACCTAAAACTATACAGCTAATTCCGTTGGGCTCATGAATATGTGTACCAAATTGCAAGTCAATAGCGTGATTTTTGTGGCTGCTATCGCGATACATACAAATTCCTCCCTTAGGCCGTAATGATAAGAAAAACTTTGGCGTGTCCCTGTATACGAACTGCAAATGGAATACATACCGAAAACTATACAGCTAATTTCGTGGGGATCATGAACATGTGTACCAAATTTCAAGTCAATAGCGTGATATTTGCGGCTGCTATCGCACGACAGACAGACGGAACACAAAATCCTTTTGAGTCTCAACAGAGGGCCTCCACTGACGTTTCAGCAAAAGTTAGAAGTCAATAGCTTAATTTTTGCAGTGGCTGTCGCGGTACATACAGATTTTTCCCATTGGCCGTAATGATAGAATGACTTTGGCGTGTCCCTGTACACGAACTACAAATGGAATACACACCTAAAACTATACAGCTAATTCCGTTGGGCTGATGAATATGTGTACCAAATTGCAAGCCAATAGCGTGATTTTTGTGGCCGTTACCAATACATACAAATTCCTCCCTTAGGCCGTAATGATAAGAAAAACTTTGGCGTGTCCCTGTATACGAACTACAAATGGAATACATACCAAAAACTATACAGCTGATTTCGTTGGGCGGATGAACATGTGTATCAAATTTCAAGTCAATAGCGCTATTTTTGCGGCCACTATAGTGATACATACAAATTCCTGCCATAGGCCGTAATGATAAGAAAAACTTTGGCGTGTCCCTGTATACGAACTACAAATGGAATACATACCAAAAATTATACAGCTTATTTCGTGGGGCTCATGAATATGTGTACCAAATTTCAAGTCAATAGCGCTATTTTTGCGGCTGCTATCGCGATACATACAAATTCCTCCCATAGGCCGTAATGATATGAAAAACTTTGACGTGTCCCTGTATACGAACTACAAATGGAATACATACCAAAAACTATACAGCTGATTTCGTAGGGCTCATGAACACGTGTACCAAATTTCAAGTCAATAGCGCTATTTTTGCGGCCGTTATCGCGCGACAGACAGACACACAGACACAGCCCAAAACCGTTTTGAGTCTCAACAGAGGGCCTCCACTGACGTTTCGGCAATTAGTTCATTTTTTGGTAAGTTTCTTCTTACAATCTTTTTTTTTTTTTTATATATATCTGTATATATATATAAATTACGTGTCACGATGTTTGTCCGGGGTAAACTCCTAAACTAAGGAACCGATTTTAATGAAATTTTGCACACTGTGTGCAGTTTGGTCCAACTTGAGAGATAGGATAGTTTTTATCTCAATTTATTGTCACAATATTGTTTTATTGCAATTATTTGTTAATTATAGACCTTTATTAAAGTTGCTCCAAAATATCTGTGAGTTCCATTAATTTAATTGTTGCCAAAAAAAAAAAAAAAAAAATACGAGTTCATTTTCTTTCGACATAAAAATAAATACATTTAATCAAACGTGAACGTTAAAAAATTATAAAAAGTTAAATTATGCATCTCACGAAAATTGACGTCATAATCAATTTAAAGATTTTATACACATTGGTAAAGTGCTACTGTAGTTCTATCATAGATATAGTAATATATATAGATCTCTCATCCCCATGTTATCATACAAAGATTTTTGATGCCGAAAAAAAAAAAAATAAAAGCTTTGGAAACAGCCATTAAGTGGTATTGAAAAAAAAAAAAAAAAAAGAAAAGAAAAGAAAGAAAGAAATATGAATTTGAAACTGTATCTGGAGTCTTCCATTCCCCTTTAGCAAATAAATTATTCATAAATTTTATTTGCTAAAATATTAGTATGTATTCCCGTGTGTATTCACTCGGGGAAAGACGGCCATATTTTGGTAAAAACGCCGTCTTTTCCCAAATGAAAAGGAATAACTTTTTTCTCCCCAATGATCACTCTATTCTATATATCTATACTATGCTATACTATATCTATGAGTTCTATACGCAAGCGAAGTGTGACTCACTGACCGTCTGTGCAGCCAAGAAAAAGATTTCCTATGTTAATTGCCCACTGGATTTTTTGTAAGAAATTATTAAAAATCGAGGAAATTTATTTCCCGATTTTAATCCTTATATTTGGGTATAGATATGTATTAGTTATCGCGGGTGTTAGATTGAATTATTTTGCTGTCAAATTGACAAAATTTTAATTTTAAATTTCAAAACTCTGTCGCCCTTGGCTTTTATTATTATTATTATTATTATTTGGCGATCAAAAGCGTAACACGAAAATATACATGCCAGATGTATGCATTGTACGAAATGTAATATGTATTATTCATTGTACGTATGTATGACATGTAATATGTACTGTACGAAATATTGTTTCATATTATTCATTACTCTTTTAATATAAGTTGTTAAAATAACCATTATTTTTGAAAGGAATTAAATATTTTCGCCAGATAATTTGGCGATATTCTTTTTTTTTCGCCAAGGATGACAGAAATGAAATCTATTCCCGCTGCAAAATATTAGTATCTTACATCAGATATTTTATTTAGACATTTGAAAACAAATTTGACTTCAAACTATGATAGAATATTTATCATTTTCCTTTTAATTAGTATATTATTAGTATATTAAAATTTAAAAGCATGGTATATAAAAAGTTTTTTTTTTTTTTTTTTTTATCTTATAATTATTCTTATCTTAATCCTCAATGTTTCCCATCTTTATTAACTTGAATTTACTATTAAAATTTTAACATACTCAAAAACTTCTCATCACTTCGTTAAAATACACTAAACTTTTCCAAAATCTTTTTCTATTTAAAATGATACATGTAATTACTTTAAATGTCCAATATTTCATAAGATTTCCAATTTTAAAGTTTTAAAATATTTATCAAATTTACTTATTTTTCTGGTTTAGCCTTATTGTTTTCCTTTTTATAACCACAGCTGTTGCCCTCTTTAAAATATTTAAAATGATGAGGTCATTTTATAGTAAAATTATCCATTATAGCATATATTATATTTCACTCCTCCATAAAAATTGATTTTAAAATCAGTCTGTTTCTTTCATACTTTTATTTTAAAAGAATTTTAATAGAATTTAATTTATATATTAGTCATTTTAGCAATTTTATCCAAAGTAGCATTAGAAATAATATATATCACTTCTCCATTAAAATTTATAGGACCCTACAATAAAATTAATTTGTGCTTAATATCAACACTACGAAAATTTTTATCAATCGCTTCCAAATTTTGACCTATGTTTCAAATTTCAACCCTGTGGGTTTTTACATCGGCTACAACGTTTTCGTCTTTGTTCGTAAATAATAATTTGACTGTACTAAATAGTTTACAGCCGTATAATTCAACGTATAACTTAGTCACAGCAACGCGTGGCCGGGTCTGCTAGTATATATATATATTATGGTGTATTTTTTTTTTAATTATTATTATTACTGTTATTCCTTTGTATCTAAATCATTTTTCCCTTTTGTATTCTAAACCGTATGATTGGGAATCTATTTTTTGGAGAGATGTAGGGAGCTAAACTATTTTTTTTTTTTTTTTTTTACTAGTAATATTGGAACATTTTACTGTTTCCACCCTGCATTGACCATAATTGGTTAATGTGACATGGCTCTGATGATGATTTCAATGTTTTTTTGGCTTAATTAATATTTTTTGTGCCCATTGATATTTGGGTTTATTATTTTTGTTTCATAATTTGTTTCATATGCATATCTTAATATTTTTGTTTGATAATTTGCATATTATAACTATTTTTACACGTCTTTTTTTTTTTTTTTTTCTTGCTTTTTCGTACGCAATGAATATATAAATATGCTGTCTTTTTATTACTTATATTATTATTATTATTATTTTGTTTTGTTTTGTTTGTTTGTTTTTTCACCTTTAAAATTATTTTCCTTCATATTATATATAATTCTATTTCAATTTTAATCTCGGTAAAAAAAAAAAAAAAAATTGCTTTACCTCAAAAAACAAAATACATATTTATTTTTCTTCATATACATTCATTTTTAAAACACTGAGATTAAACTAAAAATATTCACAAAGTAAAATGAAATAAATAAAGAATTTTCTTTTACATTTTTTCGTAACTTTTGTAGATGTGATATAAAAATATGGAAAAGAAAATAACGGAGCTTTGATTTGAAAAAATTCTTCGCAAAAGAATCTCTACAAATGAAGTTTTAAAAAACTTTTCTTAAGAAAAAAAAAAAGATGAATTATATAAATCTGCGATTTCATTTCATTCTTGCGTTAAATTTTTTTAAAAATACTTTCAACATGCTTCTAAAAATATAATGAAAATTTAAAACTTAATTTTCATTGTATAACTTAGAAAAAAAAATTTAATATTATTTTATTAAAATTAATTTAAATTTCGTTTTGTAAAGTAACATAAAGAGCATTTTTATAAATTATCCATTTCATTTTTTTAATTTTTAACGGGTTAGATTGATAAAGTTATGTACATATACCTACATACAGTCGGTAACAAAAGTGTCCGAACACTAGCAAAAATTCCTATATAAAAAAAGTACGCTTAATACAGTTTTGCTAAATAAATCCTTGTACTTAGACTGACTAAGAACAGGATTCGACAAGAATTTATTTAACAAAACAGTATTAAGTGTACTTTTTTTTAGATAGGAAATTTTTCTAGTGTTCGAACACTTTTGTTACCGACTGTACAAATGCATCCATATACATATGTATAGGGGAGCTAGTTGTAACAGGGTAGGAAGTAACACGCAATTTACGAAATATTTTGTAACATTTTTGATTAGATATTTCGATAAACATAATTCTAATGACGTGCTTTATTAGGTAAGCACAGTCTGTGTTCTGCAAAAATGGTTAATGACAGGTTCTGTACATGTGCTTCAATTTAGCTAGTTAGTGGAAAAAATGCATTTCGTAAATTTTGATTAAAGTTATGTTAAATTATATTTTAAAGAAATGTTTGTAGTTATTTATTTATTCTGTATGTTGAGTTATAAAATGCATGTTTACTTTTTCGTATAAATCATTATGTATGTATGTATATATATATATATATATATATATATATATATATATATATATATATATATATATATATATATAATAAATAAACAAAATGTCCAAAATCATACCATGGGGCAGGTTGTAACTTGTTACAATTTGCCCTTTGTGTTTTGATACATGCAATTAGACATTCTACTTTAAATGTTAACAAGCAAATTATTTATTGTATGCATTTTTTTAACATGAAGAACTATAAAAAGAAATCTGAAAGTGCTTCAAAGGGTCAAGATATATACGATTTGATCACAGCTAAAACCTTTGAGAAAGGTACAAATATTAGACAGCCATCATCCGAAAAAAAATATATATATTTGAAAAATAATTTGAAGAGATAATTAAAAAGTAACACAAACATAAAGAAAAAGGAAAAGATTATAGGAAGAAACAAATAAATAAATGAATTGATAAAAATATAAATAAAATGTCTTTAACTCCAGATACAGATTCTGAATTAGAGGAGTGGCATGTGGAGACGCCTACAGCCAGACTCGAAGTCTCCGCCCATTTTCAGGAAACTTTCAGAAATTAAGCATTTTTGACTTCATGCTTTACTTTGCCGGAACGTATTCACCGGGGTACCCCAGTGTTCTCAACGGCAACTTGGTGCTTGAAGTCTCCGCAAATGCGCTGTTTCTTCCAGCCACCGCTACTTTTAAGTGCGTGGTGCCACTGCTGATCTAGCCCCGCCGCATCGTTGCCATTGCACGAAAAAGTAAAACTTATAATTTCAACAGCTTCTCTATACGCGGCATAATTGTGATTGTGGTAAATCGCTTGTTTTTTAACATTATCGAACTGATATTAATCTCTTTATCTCTATTAACTTTGGTTAAAGCGGTGGGGATTTTTCCGGTAGAAATATCTTGGCTATGTTCCTTAATTCTAGTCCTTATTTTTCGTTTCATTTTGCCAATATAACATTTTTCGTAATTTTCATTATCTGCACATGGAATTTTATAAATTCCAACTGTGTTCAACGGATTGATTGGATTTTTGTCACTACGTATAATCTGAAAGATGTTTGGATTATGTTTGATAGGAATGTGAATATTGAGTTTTGCAGCAGCTTTTACAATTTTACACGAGGCTCCACGATCGTAAGGAATTGAAGTTGTAAATTTAATTGGTGGTTTTTGGAAATCATTTATTTTATTGAGGTTTTTCATACGTTTTCTTATGAAGTTTGTTGATTAATTTATCAGGGTAACCTGCTCTCCTGGTATATTTCTTTATTATGGCTAATTCTTGGTTAAGGTCACTCAGTTCTTTACAAACAGTTATTGCTCTATTGATATAAGCTTGGATGGCATTGATTTTATACTTAAACGGGGTTTTGCTATTGTAGTGGATGATCTCATTGCTACTATTGGGTTTTCTGTAGTCTTTTGTAGTTATTCGGTTATTATATCGGGTTATATTTACATCAAGATAATTCAACTGGTTATTAACTTCTTCTTCTAGGGTTCTCCGAAAATGCGAGGGGTGCTTGGAGCATGATTAACAACTGGGGGAGGTTTATTGTCAGGTCAATTGCCTTCTTTAGTTATTTTACGGATTTTTTCCATGAGTTTGTTTATAGGGTCTTTTTTTTAACTTCTATTGTACCAATTACTTTAATAGTATCTTCCATTTTTTTAACATAATCTTTCCGGTTCAATATGGCTATTTTTCTAGTTTTGTCAGTTAATATACAGGTTATAGTATTGTTTTTCTTAAGATTTTTAAGAGCCTTTATATCTTCACGGGTAATATTACGGTTTTGGACGGTGTTTTTATTTATTTATTTTATTTCTTGTATGGCAACACTCCTAATATTTGTTTGGATTTCTTCAGGGATTTTATTTAAAGAGGATTCAATTCTGGCAATACTATTTTTTAATTTTACTGGTTGATCAATGATGTATTTATGGGCCAAATTTAATAAATTATCTTGATGGCTATTAATTTTAACATTCCACAAGTTATTAATAGTTATCAAAAGCACAAAGTTGTAAAAAGGTTGTTTTTCTTTATTTATTAGTTAATTTGTATACTTCATGAAATAAATTTGGATACTTTTTGGCTTCTTTGCCACTACTATATTTATACATAAATATTTTCTGTGTTTTTATATTATAGAGCCGTGATTATTTAATCACGGTTATATAATCACGATTTAATCACGAATTAGAGAATATTGCATAAAAATAGTGGTAGAAAAAAAAGCAGAAATTTCTCATCAATAAGAGTATCCTGTAAAAAAGGGCGCAGAATTCGAGCAGAACCCTCTCTGAGGCAGAAGAATGGGTATAATGCTTATTTTGCAAAATGTGAGCACACGTTAAATATATGAGAGGGAATAAAATATCATTTGTTTCAATTAATTTCAACTCTGACTAAGATTGACTTCTCTGTTGATTTTATATTTAATTTTCTCTTTATTTTACTATAATCCGTTTGATATAATTCATTGTTTACAAAGAAGGTTATAATTTAATATTAGTTATTAATTGCCTTTTTTTATTTAAAAAAAGAATGTAATATTTTTTATAATTTATGCTATATTAGACTTAAGTTTCAGAAATTAATTGTTAGCATATATTAACCAAGTTAAATATATAATCTGTGTATAATTTTAAGATTTTTTTTTTTTTTAATTAGTACGTAAAAATTAATTAAAATATTTTGAATTAAAATGAGGTCTATGTTAAAACTAAAATATATATTAAAATACTTTAAAATAAGAAACGCTATTAATAACCATTAGATGCCACAGAATATATTCATAAAAACTTTCCCAGTCTATTTTCTTAGCTTTCAGAATCTTAGCATTTGCCTCGCTACATGAAAATATAACTTCAAAAATATGCTTGTTATTTCTGAATTTTTATCGTCATTAAAATTATAGAGATTTCTCTACTGTGCTTTTACATATTTATATTGAGTCATTTTTATCAAAATTTTTATCAACTAATACATTTTTTATCTCTTTATTTGTTTATTTATTGGCGTAAACAAAAACATGTCGCTTGTTTTCTGAAAAAATACTTCGAGTTCTCCGATTTCTTGACTACCTGTCATCGGATTTGAAGGATAATCTTTAAAATTGTGTAAAGTTTTCCTTGTAAATCAATTGCTTGTAAGCTTATTTTACGATGTATTTCTATTTAGTTGAAGAATATATTTTGTGTTATTTAATACATGCTAATATCAAAAACTATTTTATTTACGAGACAAAACTTAAGTTAAAATACATTTAAAAACAAAATATACATATAAAAATAATTAGACGTTTCGAAACCCGTACGGGTTTCCTCATCAGTATCAATTACAACATAATATGCAAGCATTACATGGATACCCAAGGAATTTAAAGAAGTACCGAATATTGAGAAATCAGTGCGCATGCTTAATTGATAGTGTGGAGATGCCGGCAGTGTGCCAGCTCTCAAGGAAAATACGTGATTTATAATTATCAAAACCAGAATTTAGAACTTCTATATTATCGAAGTCAGGAATATAATCGGTTTCTATTGAATGGATTACAATTTTTGAATTTTGGTTGCAATTTTTAAAAGATCGTCTGTGCTCCTGTAGTCTAAATTTTGCTGTACGGCCAGTTTCACCTATATAAACATATTTGCAATTTTTACAAGGAATTAAATATATTACGCTTATATATATTTTTTTTAAATGTATTTTAACTTAAGTTTTGTCTCGTAAATAAAATAGTTTTTGTTTTTAATATATATAATTGAGACGGTTTGATGTTTGTGCATGTTAGTATCAGTTATTAAAGATGCAGGATATGATAATTATGATAAAATAGTTACTGTGTATTTCTTTTCTCTTGAAAAAATAAATATATATATATATATAAAGAAAAAAAACTAGGCAACATAGGTGGACTCTGCTCAGTTCCCTATCGTGTAATTGTACTTATAAATTTCTACTACATGCCATATTATATTCATGCTAAGAGAAGCAAATTTCACCGATTGCTCGTCACGGTTGCAAACTAAAATGCTCAATTTTGTACACTGCAAACAATTTAGTTCGCTAAAGTTACTTTATCCTAATTTGCTGATTAATTTTGTTAGTGTTAGTTTCGTATTTTAGTTTTCATGCAATTTTATGTTATTTCTAATGCAATGAAATCTATAATGCGAGTTTATGGGAAATATTGTTCTGATCTGCTATGTTATAAAAATCTTAAATTTCGAAAAACTAATGAAGTTCTAATAAATAATTTGATTATTCGTAGTCAGTGATTTTAAAGCGAGTATCATAAGTAAAATTTTAAAATTAGTTTGACATCTATACGATGATAATATTCCTTATAATGGCTTTTTATGCGAAGTTTTGCCTTAATCTGACGTGTTAAGAAAATTGAAACTTCAAATAATTTACAAAGATTTCAAAGTAGAATCTTCATAGTTAACGACGATCATGCCAGTATTCTAAATGATATTTTAAAAGTGGTCTGATATTTTTAAGATGAAAATAATTCTCAAAATGGACATTTATGCCAAATTTTGTTCTATTCTTCATATTAACAAATTCGTAAATTTCGAATAATTTACAACATTTTCAAAGTAGAACGCTCACAAATAATGATGTTCATAACAGCATTACAGCCAATATTTAAAAGCTGGTCTAACATCTTTACGATGAAGATATTCTTTTTAATACATGTTTAAGAAAATATTTTCCCTATTCTTCCATGTTAAGAAAATCGTAAATTTCAAATAATTTACGAAGTTTTTAAATTGGAATGTTGCAAATCAATTGGGCTCTTATATTAAAAGGAGACTTGGCGCGGATTATTAAAACCAGTAAAAATTACAACGTTAGGAACGCCGAAGGAAAAAATATAGGAAGCACACAGCTGTTTCGGTAGCCTTTAGCGTACCGTCTTCAGTGCATAAAGATAACTGAAACTGGAGAAATGCTCAAATATAGAAGATGGACCGAATTATGTTCAACCAATAGGATTACGGAAAAGGTGGGGAAAGTGACCAATAGGAATTTTAGAAACTCCAGTTGTGTAAACTGCAGAAAAATAAAGAAAATGTGGGAACATTGCTGGGAGGAAAATCATAATTTTGAATTTGATTCAGCTAAAATAATTTGCAGACCTAAATCCATTCATGAGGTCGATTTCTTTGAAGCTTTTTATATTTATAAAAATTTTGTCAATTGTGATTTCGCTGTCCCCTATTTGTCTGGTTGTTGGAAATTTTACATTCGATCCACATTTTTTAAATTTTTCTACAGTTTACACAACTAGCGTTTCTAAAATTCCTATTGGTCACTCTCCCCACCTTCCCCGTAATCCTATTGATTGAACAGAATTCGGTCCCTCTTCTATATATATGAGCACTTCTCCAGTTCCAGTTATCTTTATGCACTGAAGACGGTACTCTAAAGGCTGTAATATTCCTATATTTTTTCTCTTCGACGTTCCAAACGTTGTAATTTTTATTGGTTTCAATAGGGTTCTTGCCAGTGTTATAAGTGTTATTTTAAAGCAGGTTCAACCTTTCTGCGATCATTTGTTATTAAGGTTTCGTGAACACAATCTAACACACTAACACACAGATAGCTTACATATTGATTTTATGATTTTTCGAATTCTTCACACCTCATAACGTGTAAACAAGTAAAATACATCAAAAAATAAGGTCGAAGATTTTTCATGATAACACTTTACACGAGTCTTTCATTCTTATTCCTTTACTTAAAAACCAAACCTATTCTGATTTTTCAAATAAAATACTGTAAATAAAAAAAAAAATTAAACATATTAAAATATTAATTTTCGTTATTAAATTATTTAATTATTTTTGTAATTAACATCCACCAGTTATTAAGTTCAAGTAGTTGACTTGGCAACTTCCACCGCTATTTTGTTTCCAAGTGGCGGCTGCGTGAAAATTTGTTATAGTGATAACTTTTGAAATACTGAATTAACTGAATGCAGTGTAGGATAGAGGATTTATTTTACAAATATATTTGATGAGTTCGTTTGGCACCTTCTCGGCCATATTGTTTCGACGTGGGGTCCACTTAAATTTTTTTCTTTAGGATAACATTTGATATACTAATTTAAATCGAAACAATGTCGGACAGTACATATTTCTTACAAATATCTTTGATGTATATGGGCAACTTGCACCGTCATTTTTCCCCACGTGCTGAACATTTTAAATTTTCAAACTGACATCTTAAAAAACGCATGTAAAAGAAAATTTGATTAAATTTCGATGTATACATAGTCCATATAAGGGTGTTCATCAAATTTATAAATGAACTTGGTCGCCATCTTGTTTCAAATTGACTAACACTTGAAATTAGGCTGTCACTTGAATATTTGCCATCCCGATAACTTTTGAAACATTAAATTAATTCGAACTAAAATTGCTCAGAGCACTGCCTTACAAAAATTTCAAATTATTTCACCGGGCAACTTAATCCGCTATTTTGTATCCAATTGGCGACCATTTCAAAATTTCAAACTCACATCGTAAAAAATAAATTTAAGATCTGATTTGCTTAACCCTTTGAGTGCTATGAACGCATATATGCGTCCAGCGAAAGTCATTAATATAGACTATGGACGCAAATACGCGCTTAACAGATGTTATCAGTATGGACTATGGACGCAAATACGCGCTTAACAGATGTTATCAGTATGGACTATAGACGCAAATACGCGCTTAACACATGTTATCAGTATGGACTATGGACGCAAATACGCGCCCGGCAAAAATGATCAGTGTACTATGCAACACTCGCATAAAGCGCGTCCACGATAAGAATGAGACAACTTGTCAGCGCCAGCCGCGCGCCGTCCGTATGGACCGCATCGGCCGCGAGTATTTAGCACTCAAAGGGTTAAATATTTATTTATGCATAGCCCATGTCATGGTTCCAACCAAATTTATTTATTAATTTGATAAACCTTCTTGTTTCAAAATGGAGGTCATTTGAAATAGGGAGGCAACTTGAAAATTTCGCGTTACAGTAACTTTCGAAATACTGAATTAATTCTAAGCAAATCTAAACAGTGGATTTGTCTTATAAATACATTTGATAACTTTGTTGGCCAACTTCACTTACCATCTTGTTTTCAAGTGTCGCCACTGAAAAATTTAAAATTCACATAAAAAAGGTGTTTATGAATCGATTTTTTTAAAACTCTGTATGCACATAGCCCACTAATTGCTAAAACCAAGTTTATTGACTAACTTTATCCGCAATACTCTAACTTTATCCGCAAAACTGTCCCAAAATGGAACCCGGAATAATCCTACTCTCCCTACTGAGCCGGAAGGACTTGTTTTATACCTTTAAAAAAAATTTTAAAAATCCCTTTTTTTCAATTACATATGAAAAAGTTAAAAATGTGGACTTTCTCCTATCAATTTTAATTTATTTCTTTCATTTTAAGAATCTGAGAAACAGATTTATGAACAACAAACTAAAACAGTATATACATATACATGTTATGAAAATCAAAATTAAGTTAAATAAACCAAATGTTTTTTGCAAAATCAATTACACCATATTTGACAAGTTTGTACAGCATGGAAACTGAGATTTTACCCACAGACTTCTAGACATACAGACAGATATTTTCTAAAAATAGTTTTTCGCAGAATACCTGAAATTTCTTAAATCCACCAAAATTCACACGTACAAACTTTTTACCAATCTTTTAGGGTTACATACAAACGGAACGCTTGCAATTTCGATGACGTAAATTTTGCAATTTTTTTGCAAATACAGTCGGCAGTAAAAGTATCCGAGCACTAGCGAAAATTCCTATGTAAAAAAAGTACACTTAATTCAGTTTTGTTAAATAAATCCTTGTCGAATCCTGGTCTTAGTCAATCCAAGCACACGATTCGACAAGGATTTATTTAACAAAACAGTGTTAAGTGTGCTTTTTTCACATAGGAATTTTTGCTAGTGCTCGGATACTTTTGCTGCCGACTGCAGTCATAGATTTGGAACGCTTGCAAACGGCTTTGTAACTGGAAGTGTTTCATTTGTATGTACCCCTTACAGTTTTGTAATGCATGTACAAAATAATAAAAATATTTTTTCAGTATAATTTATTTTTTCATATTAAAGGTTTTACATTCACTCTGAAAATATTCTGTTTGGACACGTATATTAATAACGTAAGAAAATTACAAGTTTTGCTAAATACACATGTTAACTGTGACTCACGAAATATTTACTCATCAATGGAGAGTGTTTTATGAAATTATGAAGTTAATTTATTGAGATAAGATGCGCCTATTCTCTTATACCATATGCAATGAATATAGAAAATACGTAGTCAAGTACTGTAAAATAAATAAGTAATAATACTTCGCTTAATTTAGATACTTGTCATAAGCCTAACGTTAAAATAATAAATAATAGCACCCTTAATCACATTTGCTTTGTCATTTTTCTTAATATTCAAGTTGAAATTATTTGTCAATATACATAAAAATAGTTTCAATAAATTGAGAAACTTACAGTTATATTTGCTTATACTAACAATATAATTTAGAAATTTGTATACCAGAGTTAACAACTTTTATAATTTAATCAGGAGCATTGCTAACCCCGCCGCATTGTTGCACCAGAATTTTTGTAAAATATTTTTCTCCAATATATAACTACGATTAAATAAAAAATCATTCTACAAAATTACTGGTATGAATAAAAAGCGGGGCTAACAATACTTCAAAGTTCGTTGTAAAAGTTGGCAGATGAACGTAACATTTCATAATGATCCTCTAACATATTAAGTTTCATTCAATTATAAACAATAGAAGATGAGATATAGCTTTCCCTTAAATGGGAGAAATTCCAATATAACAGTGCCACCTTTCGGGCCATTTGCATCAAAAGTTGACAGGCACAAATTTACTTGAAGATGCGACAACAGGAAATTTTATATGGAATTCTGTACTTAGTTGTTGAACTAAAGCTGCTAGAAAAAATTTCTCACACAAAATCACACACAGTCATACACAAAAATTCACAAGCACACACACACACACACACACACACACAGATAGACTTTTCTAAAATCGTCAAATCGTGTTCTATCCCCCCCCCCCCCTCGAAGTATAAATGTTTCGAAAACCGGAAACAAAAAATTTTGCGAATCCAATACTTTATCTATTGAATATAGATTATATTACAAACTTTACATTTAAAAACATTTTTGGAAGATATTAGAAATTTTCCTAATTTTGTCGATTCCTGCTTTCGTTATAAAATGAAAGCAGGAATTGAAAAATCAAACAAAACTTTAGTTCTTTTATTAATTTGATTTACCGTAAGTCTAAACCTAATTTTCGCTTGCCGATAATATTAAACTTTCTTTTATAATGTATACGATTTTTATAACTCTTACATACGTCCAAGAACAAATGATATTTATATGCTTGTATTATAGGTAAACACTTCTGCTTTTGTTTCCATATCCATTTTATGAAAATGTTAAGTTTATTGTTCCTGATATGCTTTTATATCAAATAGACGCATTTCATGTAGCTTTTCTAATTCAATTACATTATTATGATATATGTATTTAAAGTGTAATTTTAAAAAACTTTTAATTAAAATATTTTCC
This sequence comes from Salticus scenicus, assembly GCA_963930645.1. Lineage (NCBI taxonomy): Eukaryota > Metazoa > Arthropoda > Arachnida > Araneae > Salticidae > Salticus > Salticus scenicus. The sequence continues at coordinate 260,431,679 of OZ005656.1, read as the reverse complement.
CCAATAAATCATTTTTTTTCTTAAACAAAGTTCTAAACTTAGCAAAAATTTCAGATGTAATTTTATAATCTGAGTTTTAATCAAATATCCGTGTTTTCTTTCGAAAATTCAATGTATTAATTTATATTTTTAAAACAAGTTCAGATTTTAATTATATTATTATGGTGTGTATAATTAAACATTAATTTGAAATACAATTTAACTATTATTATTATTTTTTTTTCAATAGTTTAATTTTTTCCTTAAATAAAGTTCAAAGCTTAGCAAATCTCATGGAAATGTTTTAAATAAATACTGGTACATTAACTTCACAAACTCTTAATATATATTTTTAAAACACTCAATTCTAAATTAAATTTTATCGCTCTAAACGAAGGGCGATTGTGTAAATTCAATTTTGCTTATTTTCTTCTCGGAAAGATACAAAAGAACATTTGATGAGAGGATAAAAAAGTAAATCAAACTATCTCTAAATTGAATTAGATACAAAACTTTCACAAATAGTTTTTAAAAAATACATTTAAATTTCCGCGGTTGTCAAAGTCCTTTGTGTGGGGAAAGAAATGTTGTATCTTGATCTGTCGAATAAACTTAACAACTCTTTGCTTAGATGTTTAGAAGCTTCTTGTAAGATCTTCAAATAGTCATTCGCTAGTGAATTTGATAAAATTAAATTTAGAACAATTAAAAAAAACTAAATATGAGACTGATGCTCATTTACGTTTCAATAAAATAATTCCTAAACAAGGATTTTCATGGAAATAACAATTCTTATTTTTTATGTACTAGCAAAGTAATTTTCAAAATTTACATTTAAATATTTTATTTTGTTTTATTATTTTCAAAACTTTTGAATTATTATAAGAATTGCAAAACTTTACAAATATCAATTATAATATTTTTATAGCATTACTGTCATATACTATATCTTAATTGTACTGTTTATAACAGATAGAATTTTTTTTGTATCAGTGAATAAGATAAAAGACTTAGTAAACAAAAATATGAATATTTTGTCAAAATTTTGAGGTGCTAAAGGAAATACTTTAATACGAGATAATTAAACAGTTTTATTTGACGTATTATAAATAGTACATGAGTGTGCAAAACTGATACAATTCTTTTTATCAACCCTTTCATTCCTTGTAATTCCCCACTGTTAAAAAATTTCAACAGAAAACTCTGTGTAATCTATTATCTTAAGTCTTACGTAAAATTACAGAGACAAATAAACGGAGGTGTTAAAAAACTTATTTTATACATTCATTTTAATAACTAATATTAATTTAATTAATTATTGGTGAGAACATATTTTGGACTTGAAATGCTTTTTCTAAAGTAGAAACAGTCATATTTAATTTTAATTAAATATTTAATCAATAAAATTTCGTAAAAATACAGAATAAAGATTGAGAATCTCGATTAGTCACTTTTAAATAAGAATTATTGTAAATTTACAGAGACTCTGAATAAATATTTACATTTAATTTACAGAAATTTTTAACAGTGCAGTTGAAATTATAATATTTAAGATTTTCTTTCTTGCCATTAAAACTTCCACTGATACAGAATGAATAATATTACAATCTATACGCATTTTCCTACTGAAAAATATATTTTTGTAGATGGTTTCATTAGCTCTTTTGATGAATAAAGGGATTTTTTACTCTATTCTGATAATACACTCATTTGCAAAAGTTTAAGACCAAGTAGCCGATTTTCAATATTTTAACACATTGCACCATTTGCGCAGTTTATTGCGTCATCTCCTGTGCTGATTGCATCAGACGCATTCTACTGGTATAAATAAAGGTGCCCGACACGTTTAGCACCGGTTGTTTATTGGAATTTGTCGCAGACAGTGCTGTTGTATAATTATTGTAATGGGTAAAAAACCTTCACTTACTGTTACAAAAAGGTCAGAAATATTGACCCTGCATAAAATTGGATTTTCTGAACGTCAAATAAGTTCCAGGGTAAATGTGAGCAAGACAGCTGTGCATCAAGCTATTAGTAAATTTAAAATTATAATAATAAATAAATAAAAAGATCATTATTTTCTGATTAACCTGAAAAATGGGAACATGTATAACGTTCTTATGATATGTTGCAAAATTATTATTTCAGTTGTTAAAATGATTATAAATGTTAGATATGGGATTCTTTAATTCAAATATTATGCATAGAATTCAATCTTTTAATGCGTTCTTTTCTTTGAATGCATTCTTTTAAATATTTTGAATTTCCTTTAAATGAAATGAAAACTTCTAAGTTTATTCTTCCCAACCAGCATATACGTTTTTTTTTTTTTCTTTTCCTTTTCCCAGAAGACAACTTTTTTTTCCTCTCTCTCTCTAGGGCACTAAACACTAGTTTACTGTCTAATCTTAATGTGAAGAATTATTTTGCTGACATCGAATAAAAGACATTCTCTTGAGATGGTACACTAAGTTTTGATTGCAGTAGTTTTTTTTTTTTTTTTTTTTCTCTTATCGAGAAAGAAAAGAGTTGGTGTTTCTTTACAGACTTTTTCGTGTCATTCTGACAAACATAGATTGTAGAAAACGAAATTAAATGTTTTATTGTTATTACAACGAAATTCGGAGATTTTTAGGTGAAAAAAATATATATATTCGTCCACGAAGCATGAATCTAAATTGAGTAATGGAATTTATCTTAATTAATCGACACCATGAAATACGATATCATTAATATAACATTTGTTACAGTAACATTAATTTGCAGTATTTATTAATTAAAAAAAAAAAAAACTATGGCACTATTATCTCAGCTTAACTTTCTATCATTTTTTGTAATAATCCAAAACAAAATCAGTTTTATATTAATAATATAAAGAGCAAAATCAACAGATTAAAAAAAAAAAAAAAAAGCAATATTCTACAATATTAGTGATATAATATTCTGCAACATTAGTGACTGCAATATTCATTATTAATAATAATTATTCTTTGCTATGTTATTTATTATTCCTAATGTAATTTAATGTCACTGTGTTATACTTTAATATTATTAATATTGTATATTAACTTGAATTTATTAGTTTGAAAAGCAGATTCACCTTTCATATATATTTTACTGTTGCTTCCATTATTCGACTACCGTATGTAATAGAAATATTGTATTCCGTCAAAACTTTTGAAATCGATTTTTCACCTAATTTACATGTTTTAAGGTCTCTTCCGTCTAAAAAAGTTGTTTTTGGCAGCAATTGGTCAGTATGTAAGTGTGTATATATGTGTGTAGGAAATATTATATTTCCAAAACAAATAAAGATGGAACGACGAAACTTCAGAATTGATACTGGTTTGGTGTACAAATAAATTTTCCAAGATATCCTCGTTGACTATTATTACTATTTTTTTTAAAGCGATTGGTTAAAAACCTTTCTTATTGTGTACATTTATATGATGTTTTAATATCCCTAACAGCACGTCTTCTCTAAATGACATCCCCAGGATGTCCTATCGATGAAAAGTAAATCTATAGATATCCTATGGACATCCTATGGACATCTTCAGGATGTATTATGAACAAGTGTGTTGTTAGGGATGCTGCTATTATAACAATTAATTAAAAAATGAACGCTTGCGACCCCCGTTGTGCAATATAATCAGACGGTAATAGACACCAATTTACGGCAAGGTGCAACTAAATATGAAATTTTCTGAAATTCATAACATTAATTCCTAATTTAGAGCTGCCACAAAATATTTCTCATTCAGGCAGACAGACAGACATTTGATAAAAGAAATTGTCAGATTGTGTTCCAGAGCTCTCAAAACGTATACACTATCTACCAGTAAGTATTTGGACACTTTCGAATTTACACGTTTTGTCAAATATCTAAAAATGTTCTTTAGGAATCATCTTGAAACTTTAGTAGTATAAAGAACATCTTTTACCTCATATATGTCATTAAAAGTTGTGTCCTGAAGTGAAAAAACGGACTAGTAAAAAATCAAAAGAAAGGTAAAACGCTTTGGATCACCCTGTAAAAAATAATACTGCAAATGCGTTTTGGTCGTAGCATGTGATTAAGAGGATTTTTATGATCATCTGTATAAGATTTTTGAGGTTACCACATATATTCATAGAGATATAATTTTAATTTTTTTTTTTTTTAAAAAAAAAAAAAAAAAAAAAATCAATTTTTTTAAATATAACATATAGGACATTAGACCTAGTGCAAAAACATTTTTAGAAAATTTGGCATACTACATTAAACACAGCACAATGCAATCAGAATGCAAAAATTGTTAAATATCTTACGAATTATGAGCACTTTTACTAAATAATTTTTAACTATGCATGCGCTAGATTAAAAAAAAAAATTATTAGCATAATTCAATGAACAAAAGTATTCAGAACTTTCTAATAAAACCCCAAACAAATATCGTGTAAATTCAAAAAGCTACGACAGATAGAATGAACAGAATTTCAGTTCTCTCAAAATAAAAACTTAACTATAAGGGATTTTACTTACATTTCTATTTTGATTCAATCAATACCCAATGGTAATACAGTGTACGCTGATTGTAAATAAATACTTATAAAAACCCTTATCATCTTTTTTATCTTTTTTTTTTAACTGAAATTTTATTCATTCTATCTCTCATATTCTTTTTAATTTACACGATATTTGTTCGGGGTTTTCATATACGTTGCTCAATACTTTTGGCTATTAAATTATGCAGATAGTGCTTTTTAAAAGCTAGCGCATGCGTAGTTGAAAATTATTTAGTAAAAATACTCATATTTCACAATATATTTAACATTTTTGTATTCTGATTGCAGTATGCTGTATCTAATGTAGTATACTAAGTTATATAGTATACCAAGTTATGTAGTATAACATGTTCTTTACAATGCCAAAGTTTCAAGATGATTCTTAAGAAACCTTTCTAAATATCTGACAAAACGCCTAAATTCGTAAGTGTCCAAATGCTTATTGGTAGATAGTGTATATCAGACGTTATAGAACAGTAGTTAAAAATAGTTTCAAATCCAGTATTTTCTTCTGTTAAATATTGAATAAGTAATAAAATTTAATAAATCTTGTATTTAAAAAAAAAATGTATTAAAGAAATATCCCCTTGGTTTTAACAGTAATATACACCCCGCGACAAAAAGATAGGTACAAAGGGTTTTTTCTTTGATTTTTCATAAAATAACGTTATCTAAATTGTGCTTATCATTTATTATTATCATAAAATAACACTATTCCCGGACTCATTTTTGTTTTAAGACTAATTTAGAAAAAAATTTCGAGTTTAAGACACCACACCGTAACAAAAAGGTAGGAACAAAGGGTTTTTTTTTTTGAATATGATTATTTTGTACATAATTCAAATATTTAATATGTTTTTGATATGATAATATTTTGTTATGATATTAAATGATCAGCCAATTTAATACTGTTATTTTATGAAAAATTTTGGCATCTTTTTGTCGCGGAGTGTAGTCTTAAATTAGAAAAATTTTAGTCTTAAAATTTTTCTAAATTAGTCTTAAAACAGAAATGAGTCTGGGAATAGTGTTATGTTATGATAATAATAAATGATAAGCACAATTTAGATAATGTTATTTTATGATAAATCAAAGAAAAAACCTTTTGTACCTATCTTTTTGTCGCGGGGTGTAAATATAATAATGTTAGTTCAACCTGTAATAATGTTAGTGAGTTTACATAGCGACAAAGACAAGAACTAAAAACTAAAACAGACGAAACAAATTTTTTCTATTATTGGTATTTTTACTGCCTTCTATATTCAATAGAAGAAAATATTGGTTTCATAATAATTTTCGACCTTGTGTTTTCGATAGAATTACATGTTTTGGGAGGTCCAGAACACAATTTGACAATTTTTATAAAATATCTGTCTGTATGTGTGTGTAACAAAATTGTTGGCAAGTATATCTCAGGAACAACTGCACAGAATTCGATAAAATTCCGTATGTAGTTGTACCTTGACCTATATTAGTATCTATCAAGTTTTCGTGGAAATCATTCAGCAGTTGGTGTTGCCATCTCTGTTTATCTAAATTTTTTACATGGCGACATATGGCAAAATTTCGTATGAATGAGTATACACAGAGTTGCCAGTATTTTAATTTATTCCAGAGTACTTTTAGCCCGCCTTTATTTCATACCACTTACTTCTAAAAAGTAATTTTTTTCTTATTTTGTCGTAGTTATATACGAGTGTTTACGAAAATTATTCTGGAAATAAAGTGGTGTTAAATTAAGGCGGGCTAAAAATTCTACGGAAAGAATTAAAACTAGCAGGCTTCGCCCACTTCGCTGTGCACCATATTTCAAGGTTTTCTTTTTAATTGAATAACTGAAACGTTTAAATAAATATATTTCGATTGGCGACTGTTTACTTCACAGTTTTAGTGTGGGATCTCCATGACAATATCAAACATATTTTTAACTTCTCGAATTTGTGCAACAAAACTATCATTAAAACGAATATTCTCGAAAACATTCAAATAGAAATGTTAATTCTTCGAATATTCTGGAAACAGTTGAAGCTGTTACTCGTATAGTAAAAATCACTATTCGATGAATGGTCGAATAAGAGAACGCACGTAAGTCGTTTTAACAGCAATCACTATAACGCACGTATGTACGCTTCACGCACATAAAAAATAATAAACAAATAAATAAAATAAAAAATACTGGATAGCCCTACACCGCTGTGCATCAATCTCAGAACACACGATACTCGGTTCCGCAGCAATCACTATCACGTATGTTAAAACCAAAAAACATCACTGCACACCCCTACCTTGCTGTGCATGAATCTCAAAACACATGAAACTCGGTTCCGCGGGAATCAGTATTGCACATCTTAAAACCAAAAAAACATTACTGGACACCCTAATCCGCTGTGCATGAATCTGAAAACGCACGAAACTCGTTTTCGCAGCAATCACTGCAACTGCAAAGCATGTTAAAAAATAAAAATAAAAAAATCACTGGACACCCCTACCTCAAATTAATGAAAATCAAATAAACCAATCAAATCTCTCGTAATTCCAAAAAACGTATCTCTAGTTCATTGTAAAATACACTCAAATCAATGAAAATCAAATAAACCAATCAAATCTCTCGTAATTCCTCATAACGTAGCTCTAGTTCAACGTAAAATACATTCACATTCAATGAAAATAAAAAAAAAACCAATCAAATATCTTGTAATTCCTCATAACGTAGCTGTAGTTCAATGTAAAATACACTCAAATCAATGAAAATCAAATAAACCAATCAAATCATTTCTAAGATTCTCCATTCTGCGTCATTATTGAAATGGGAAGTTTTATTTTCATATTTTTATTAACTATAAGAAAACTAATCAAAAATTCGAAAATCTGAATTCGATGTGCACAATGACCCTTCGGAGGGCACCTTTGTGTTAAATCACGTGACTGTCCAAGCTACCGTTTTCGAGAACAGTGACATATACATATACAAATACATATACAAATATTGCTCACTTAATAGTATAAGATATTGGCAAATCTGTAGTCATTTGGGAATATTTTTTGTATATATAGGAGCATCACTTCCCACCTGGAGGGGGAGGAGAAGGAAGATTCCCCTAGTAGGGAACAAAATTTTCATTTTGAGTATGTTTCAAAACAGCTCGTAAATACTTTTAAAACGTATGGTTGAACCATTGATCTGTGATAATTTAAAATAAAGTTGTCGATTTTTTTTTTCCTTTTTTTCACAAAAAAAAAAAAAAAAAAAAAAAAAAAGAATTTTTTTTTTAAATGTCATATAAAGAATAAAAATTTATTTTCTTTAGATACTTTATTTTATACTTCTCTAGAATGAAAGTCGTTTGCATTCATCAGGGAAGAACATTTTAATAAATAATAACTTTATTAAATTATTCGTACTGAATGAATTTGTATAGGAAAATATAGAATAAAGTCATGTGAAGGCCACAACGTACTAGTTTAAATTTACTTTGATGAGACGTAATATAGTTGGATTAGCTGAATTTCTGGTGAAAGTGTTCTATAGAAATAAACTATATCTTGAAACTTAATACTCTTTTCACGTAAAGTATTTTATTGCTTTAGCAAATGTTAGAGGTAAAGTGCCAGAAAAACGACGACCTACGTCACAAGGACTCGGTTAATGGACATTGTAATGTTCCAGAAAAGATAGGATTAGTGAAAAATTCTGCTGCCATGTATTTGTTGAAAGTTACAAAGGGTATTTATAAAAATGGTTAGGAAGCTTCTAAGCTGTGTTGATTTTATTCGATTTAAAAAACTATTTAGAAGTAACAACATTGGATTTTTTTTTTTTACTCTTATAACTGTTATAAAAGATAACTGTTATAAAAGATTTTTTGACATGTTTATTACCCCATTATTATTGCGCTTCCATACTATAATACATAAAATTTATATTATCGCTTATCTTTCTCAAGACATTTTTTTTTTTAAGTTTTACGTTTGTTTCACTTTCTATGTATTTTGCATTTAGATAAATAAATATGCTCGAAATATTGATTGAATCAACCAAAATTAAGTAATTTTAATAATAAAATTAAATGATTTGATAAACTTTAATATTTAAATACTGATTCAAATCAGTTTTTCTTGGAATATTTTTGTAACAATCTAAATTCTAATCCAGCAAATGTGTTGTAAAAGCAATTAGTAAAATAAAAATTAAAAGGCTGAACGATATGGATGCATTGTTTACATTTCTGGATTGTTCGGTTTCGTTTATGTTGTCACTCAACGGTTATTAATATTATTTTTTCTTTTTCACATTGAATATTGATGAACCAGGACCTAAGGCTTAAAGTCGTTAAATTTCGGCATTGACCTGCTATATTACATCAAATCGTATTTAGTTATTTATCAGGGGTCATTAAGAGGGACAGAGAGAGACAGACAGAGATCCCCCAACCGCCGGCCAACCCGAGGGTTTATGGCTGGAGATCTCAAGGGTGGTAAGAAAAAGCCCATCTCTTACCACCAGATCCGTGGACAGAGGCGCGGTCCCGAAAAGATCAGCTGAGGAAAAAAAATAATAATACGAAAACCGCTCGACCTATAGTCCATTTCCACAGTAGAGTCACTTCAAGGCCACGGAATGCAGAGAGGGAGATCACGTGCTCAATTCTATCCAGTGAGATGTCGTTTCTTCAGTAACCTAGCAACGGACGGGGGAAATGAATTCCCAGTTCATCTGAGCGTGACCTTGAGGCGACTGCCTATAGGAAATAGAGTATAGCTGCACACCTGCTCGGCTAGGTCCTGGGAACTCCCTTGAGCCTATGAGAGAAACAATGCCAGGGGTAAAAAGTAGGATGCATCCATAAGGGAAAACAACGCCCAGCCGCCTCGCGCCGGGCAGAGAGCCACCCAAACTTACTGCAGAGCCAGTTACTTTCTCAAGCAGCCGGTGAATGTAGACCCCAATTGACTGGGGGACTACTCGAAGACCAGCCAGCTGATAGCACCCGTGCCGCCTCGTTAGCTCAGCACCCTGAAAGGACATCTACCCAGAGTTCACCATGGGGCATTAAGAGGGACAGCTGACAGTATGTACGTGCTACCCCGTTACCTTGGAAACATTTATTAAAACAAAAATTCTCTTCAAAAATAATTATATAAATACCGCCACAGAAAATTTCATCGATACCAGTATAGGTGCAAGGATGCATACAGAAAATAATAACAGAAATAATAAGAATAACACAGCCGAAGCAAATTTTCTCGCAATAGTAGAGAATCGAAGGAGATTAAGAAACTCTTATAGGTATACATAAAATTATATATATATATACAGCCAATGAACGGAGGAGCTTAGGAACGGAAATTCCTCAAGTAGTTAAAAATATTGAATACTTTGCTAAGCAGAAATGTCCTTTTGTGAATATTCGACAGCCAAATTTTAAACGGATTACATGGACATTTCATGTTCTCGATTGAGTGTAAGATCTAAGACAAAATAATAATTCGCTACATTTGCACAGGCCAGTTGATCTATCAAGGCGCCGATCATTGCGATTAATTTGAGGTCCACTTTTGAAGGAAAATTCGCCATCCAATAAGTAAGTCTGAAATTGTGGTCAGTAAAACGCTCATCTCTGCTTTTAACCCTACAAAGCACCCAGTTCCATATGTGGAACACCGACTTTAATCGTTCCTATAGCTATAAAACTATTAGTAGCGACATCTCTTGACATGTTGATAGAAGCTACTGATATTTAGCAATGTAGTAATACGAATCTTTACCTAAAGATGCCGTTCGTGTTTTTGTTATAGTGCACTCAGTGTGAAATTTGAATGAAAGTGATACGTTAGTCGTTTGTCTGAATTCAAAAATAAAACAAGAAAGAAAAATCATGCAGTACGCATTGATTAGTAACACTTTCCAACTGTACGCAATTGTATCGAATAACTTTTAATATTCTTTGCCTACTTTATCACACAACAGACAGAACGACTGAAACACATGCAGATAGACTAATTGATTTTAAAATTACTATTAGGCATTTTGGGAAGTGTTAAAAAGGCTTAACGCAAAAGAAAATGCAAACGTTAGATTATAATTACAGCTTTTAATCTCTCTGAATATTTTAGTGTAGCCCTGTAAATCTGAAAGTTAATCATATCATGTTCTATAAAAAAAAATATTTTAGAATATTAATAATGCATGTCAATGTTTCTATGATTTTTAGAGTAGAAATATTTTTAAATATAACTTTTAAAAAATTCTGTCCTAAAACGTAATACATTGTTTGTTTTTTTATTGTTGTTGTTGTTGTCCCAGTAAACAAACTAGTTGTACAGGACCTATTAATGGCATTTTAAATAGAGAACATTCCATAAGGAACTTGAGTGTATAATTTTTTTTTAAATTCTCAAAGTATTCACGGATGATAGGAGCCGTGGACAAACAGATAAGAAGGTAGACAATCGGATAGACAGATGCACAAATTGAAATCATATCCCCACTAAAATTATAAGAAAGTTTTAAAACGCTCATGTAAACAAAAGTGCAATTCCAGCAAATTTTTATTTATAGCAGCTCTTAATGTAACTGATTATTTTTGTGTGGCCCTATAAATCTAATGCTAACCATACTATATTACAGAGAAGGTACTCTTTTGTGCATACGAATAATATATTTCAATTGCGGAGAAAAAAATTATCAAAATTTGGTTTATAATACTAACTCTCATGCAACACAATGCTTTGGAATAATTTCAAGTGCCCCTGTACACAAACCAGTAAGAAATGGGCTCTATTTTACATAGGAAACATCCGATAGGGAATTGAATAATATAGTAAAATTTCATTGAAGTTTCTATACATTAAAGGTATTAAAATATGGTTTATAGAAACTCCTCCCATAGAACACAATGCTTTCGAATATTTTTGAGTGTCCCTGTACACAAACCAGAAGAGGTATTCACTCCATTTTCAATAGAAAACATCCGATAGTCAACTTGAATAAAATATATCGGTTTAAAGAAATTCCAAAAATATTTACGAAACTTAGAGCGCAGTAAAACATACAGACAGACGGACAGACACAGAGAGACGGACAGAAGAACAGTCAGACAGATACAGAGATTGAAATTATATTCACACTAAAAAAATGATAGAAAGTTTCAAAAACGCATAAAGTAAACGAAAGTACAATTTTAGCATTTTTTTATTAATAGCTCTTAATATAACTGAATATTTTTGTGTCACCCTGTAAATATAATGATAACCATGCTATATTCTATGCAAAGCATTCTTTTGTGCATATAAATAACATATTTTAATTTTCTAAAACTTCGTGGAAAGTAAAGTTATTAAAATTTGATTTATAGAAATATCTCGCATAGAACGCAATGCTTTGGAATACTTTTAAGTGTCCCTGTACATAAATCAGTAGTGGTATTTGCTCCATTTTATACAGGAAATATCCAATAGGGAATCTGAATAACATATTGAATTTAATTGAGATATTTCTACAGTAAAAGTAAGAAAATATGGTTTATCAAAATACCTCTCATAGAACATAATGTTTTGAAATACTTTCGGGTGTACCTGTACACAAACCAGTAGAGGTACAAACTCCATTTTCAAAAGGGAACATCCGATCGTAAACTTCAATAACATATATCAGTTTCAAGAAATTCCATAAATATTTACGGGAGTTAGAGCTCGGACAGACAGACAGGCAGACAGACAGGCGGACGGGCAGATACACAAAACTGAAATCATATTCACACTTAAAAAATGTTAGAAAGTGTTAAAAACGCTTAACAAAAACGAAAGTACAATTCTAGCAATTGTTTATTAATAGCTCTTAATGTAACTGGATGTTTTTGTGCCACCCTGTAAATCTAATGCTAATCATGCTATATTCTGTGCAAAGCATTCTTTTGTGCATATAAATAACATATTTCAATTTCCAAAAACTTCGTGGAAAGTAAAGTTATTAAAATTTGATTTATAGAAATATCTCTCATAGAACGCAATGCTTTGGAATACTTTTGAGTTTCCCTGTACATAAACCGATGGTGGTAATTCCTCCATTTTATACAGGAAACATCCAATAGTGAACTAGAATAACATATTTCAATTTCATTCAGATATGTCTACAGTAAAGGTATGAAAATATGGTTTATAGAAATACCTCTCATAGAACACAATGCTTTGAAATACTTTCGGGTGTCCCTGTACACAAACTAGTAGAGGTATAAACTCCATTTTCAATATGGACCGTCCGATACTGAACTTGAATAACATATATCAGTTTCAAGAAATTCCATAAATATTTACGGGAGTTAGAGCGCGGACAGACAGACGGACAGACAGACAGACAGACAGACAAAAATAAGTCATAAATACTTTTCAGCCTTGTTGGAAAGTGTTAAAAATGTTAGATAGTGTTAAAAACGCTTAACGTAAACGAAAGTACACATCTAGCAATTTTTTATTAATAGCTCTTAAATTATCTGGATATTTTTGTGCCACCCTGTAAATATAATGCTTATCATGCTATATTCTATGTAAAGCATTCTTTTGTGCAGAAAAATAACATATTTCAATTCCCTAAAATTTCGTGGAAACTAAAGTTATTAAAATTTGGTTTATAGAAATATCTCTCATAGTACGCAATGCTTTGGAAAACTTTTGAGTGTCCCTGTGTATAACCCGATGGTGGTATTCCCTCCATTTTATACAGGAAACATCCAATAGTGAACACCAATAACGTATTTCAATTTCATTAAGATATGTCTACAGTGAAGGTATTAAAATATGATTTATAGAAATACCTCTCATAGAACACAATGCTTTGAAATACTTTCAGGTGTCCCTGTACACAAACCAGTAGAGGTACAAACTCCATTTTCAATAGGTAACGTCCGATAGTGAGCTGGAATAACATATTTCAATTTCATTAAGGTAAGTCTACAGTAAAGGTATGAAAATATGGTTTGTAGAAATACTTCTCATAGAACACAATGCTTTGAAATACTTTCGGGTGTCCCTGTACACAAACCAGTAGAGGTATAAGCTCCATTTTCAATAGGGACCGTCCGATAGTGAACTTGAATAACATATATCAGTTTCAAGAAATTTCATAAATATTTACGGGAGTTAGAACCCGGACAGACAGACAGACAGACAGACAGACGGACGGACGGACAGACGGACAGACAGACAAACCGAAGTCATGAACACTTTTCAACCTTGTTGGAAAGTGTTAAAAAGAATAGTTATTGAACAGTTATTTTTCACTCGAAAACAAATACTGTTGGTTATAACGAAGTGTATATTTTGCAGAGGTAAGGTTTTTTTTTTTTATTATTATTACAATAGTAAACGTATTAGTAAATCATATTTTTATGTATGTTCCACATACGGTACGTTGAGCTAAAAAATTGATTTTTCCGTAAAATATGGTTTTATTTTTATTTTTATTTCCCTATCTTCTGATCACTAATTACAACCTATATATTTTTGTCACGCACTAAAAAAAAATTGAGCCTTGTAGGGTTAAAGATCTTTTTGACAAAAGAGAAATAGAACTATCCCGCGTACAAATAAAAATATTAGTATAAAATACTTTTTTTTTTCCAACGTTGAAACCAGCTATGGAATCAGTGGATCACATGCACTGTCCGTAAAGTAACATTATATTTTAGATTACTCTTTTTGGCTGTTTGTAATAATATTAATATGAGTGTTTAAAAAAAAAAAAAAAAAAAAAAAAAAAGAGTTTTCCGGAACTGTTTTCTCTCTCAAAACTAAAAACAGTCTTGCTTTTGCCTCCTAGGCAGTAGCACATATTTTTTTTTGCACCTGATTAAGAAAGGCCGCGTCCTTTCGAAACCTGTTGTGCTGTTTTTAATTTTATGGCGTGTGAGGAAGTTTTAAAGTTTAAATATTGTTATCTCTCTGGCGTAGCGAACTGCCAAGTACTCGCGTGGGGCTTTTCCCGTCGTCTTCTCTCTACCGTCTTCACGTTTAAGTCCCTACAGCTTTCCCGCCCCTTTTTGCACACCTTCTTGTAATGCAATATACCGTTTGGCATAAATCAACCTTTCTAGAAAATATTTTAAAGTATAGTAATGGCAAAGCTCTGAAAAATACTATGTAAGAAAACTACAAGCATCAATTTTGAAAACTAACAGCTTCATTATTAAGTAAGTATTCACCTTCTTAAAAAAGGCTAAAAAAATTAAAAAAAATAAAAACACTATAGTACACGACATCTAGGTATAGAATGATTTTTAACACTTAAATCGGAGAGCTTCGGTTTTGAGTCTTGTCATTACGCAGATGGATGAACGCAGATTATTCTCTACGCGAGATAATGTTCTTTTTTAAATATAAAAGGTGTGAACACACATGACTTTTCAGACGATCTTTATAAACGTCTCAATTTCGAAACCATTTGCGGAACATTCTAACCTTTAATACCCAGGATTTCTGATCCAGTCAGATTTCGATGTTCATAGTTATTTGGAGTCCATTTTAGGCAGCAGATTACGATTTCCGATCTTAGGTAGCAGATTCCGAGTGGATTTGATATGCGAAAAACTTTCCGTAGCGGGACAATCCAAATCTGCAAAAAACATTTACTCTACTTGTCACCAAAAAATGATCCGACTTTTACAGTGTCTATTTTTCCATTTAAGATATGCTTACATTACGTGGTTAGGGCTATCACAACTTGTTAAATGTTCCCCTATTCTGAAAAACAAAACCGATAAACAAAACTCTTATTATTCATCAAATCCTTTTTAAATCAACTTTGAAACAGAATGTTTATGCTGATATTATAAAAGAATGTTACAATACAAGTTAGATATTTAACTCGTAAAATATTTTTTACATTATTTTAATTATTGAATAGGGGAAAACATAACGTGTAAAAACACGTAACAGAAAAAAAAAGGGGATATTTTTAGTGAAAATGACTGCTAAAAGTGAGTACATACAAAAGAAAGAAAGAAAGAAGTGTATCTTTCTCGCCAGATTTTATCCAGAGGTGCTTAAAGAACTTTATCATTTCTTTCTATTCACTGATTCTGGAACATACACTTTTTCTCTTTTGAACTATCGAATAGAAAAAGTAACGACAGTCTGGAAGTGAATATTTCTCACACAAAAAAATCTTTTAAAAAGAAAATGTTTTGGCAATGGCAGAAGTTTTTACGAATTTTTTTTTTATTTCTCTCTGTTAATCCATAAGGGAAATATCATTAAAAATACTTTATTTTATAAATAGAATACACATATACTTTTTTAGAAATTATTTAACAAGAAAAATTCAGTAAATTAAAAAAATAAAATAAAAGTAAAAATAAAAAATTGATCTTAAAAACAGAATATGTTATAAGGTACTTGTATCCAATATGGACAGTGCTCTCAATATGGACACCCCTAATATCTTTAAAAATAACAAATTTGATCGAGAGATAGCGCTACATGTCCGTGAAGAAAAGCAGTTGAAAAGATAATTTAGCCTGGAAAGTGTAAAAAAGCGTGCTGTTCGCCATTTTGAAGGAAACTTGTTTTTTCGTGGTGTGCTGATCGTAATTACAGGTAAGTTTAAATTCTTATTAGATATGATAAAATTACTTTAAATATTGAAAAGTGGAGTGTTTTAGAAAGCTGATAAAACATATTTTCGATTGCTATTGCATATATTGCTTAAAAATGTTTTCTTTGTTTATTTATTACAAGATTTACAAGTAAAACTACGCCCGATTCCCAATATGGACACCTTATGTCTATATTGGAAGTACAGCAAGTGAATCTTCAGATTCATAAATTTGTAAAATATCTGTTTAATGTTATTTTATTTAGCTAATTCATAATAAATTAATGTTTATATATTTTTTTAATCTTAATTATAGTATCCGTACAAAAAATGAACAAATGAATTACATTACGAATTAAGAGTGGAAGTACAGATGTTGAAGCTCTTGTTAACTACATACTTTCTCCCGTTATTGACCCACCTTCATCACCTTCGAGATCATTTTCCATGGAAAATTCTTTCACCAGCGTGTTATCAACTCCAACTGTAAGAAGGAAGAAGACACAACGTCACCAGGGATAAACTCAAAAGGCATCAAAGGGGTAAAATCCTTGTTCAACAAGATGCCATCTAAACAATCCTCCAAGGAACTTCCTCCAAGAAAAAAATCCTCCAAAAAGCCCTTGCAAAAAAATCGAAAGAAGCCTCCCCTCAGTAGGGTATCTGTTGGCGAAATCGCAGGTACCAGCGGTATCACTTCCTCAACAAAGGAGTGCTGGTACTGTTTCTTATGCAGTTTTGATGCTGTTGCAGACATGCGGCCATGCATCAAATGCGGCAGATATGTCCATGAGGACTGTGTGGGACTTAGCACCCATGATAAAGAAGTTTTTATTTCTCCATCCTGTGAGGACTGAGTAATAACATATGCAATTTCTGCAGACAGATGCAATAAAGCTAAGCAAAAGGAACTATATTATTTCATAATATTTTTTATAACTGAGGTGCTTTGCATGGATCTTCGAAGAGCCACAACCGAAAATGTCCCCCCTCCTTTCTAAAGTGCATGTTCTGAAGATATTTACTGCTCCCCCTCCCCCGCAATACTTTAAGATATATTTTTTTTATCCCCTCTCTCTAAAATTTTTTGGAAGAGTGGCTCTTCCATACACCCTGTGTAGTAGGTTAATAAGGAGCCACCTGTCCCTAATATGGACATGCATGTCCATAATAGGGACAGGTGGTTCCTTATATGGACACTTATAAACATTTTTGGTTTTTATAATTTAAATTAAACCAGAATGATTACAAGGTCACTAATTTCAATAATGATAATCAATAGTGCAGGGATAGTGGTCATACATTTTTGGAGTCCTATGACGTGTACACGGGGGTGAAAAAAATACATTTTCCTTAGGGTGTCCATATTGGGTACAGGTACCTTATGTATATATTGAGAGTGATAATACATGCATGAGTGCATATTTTCATTTTTTTTTTTTTTTTTTTTTTACTTAGAATTTAAATCGCTGTGTGTTTACTTATTGAAGTCAAAGCTGAGAGAAAAAAATGCATCTGGTCAATAAAAATTTCTCTCTTTTTTTTTTTTTTTTTTTTTTTTTTTTAAGGGACCGAAATAATTAATTTTAGAACAAATTTACACTTGAATAAAAAACTGTCAATAATGAAATTAAAATGCAAAAGTATTTTAAATGAGCTTTTCATATCAAAAGAAAACATTGTTTAAGAAAATAATATTAATTTTCCAGTATCATTAATTTAGAAAATGTTATTATAAATTAAAGAAAGGAACAAAATGCCAAAATATTTAAAATAAGTCGCACAATTTGGAGAAAGAAATTAAAAAAAAAAAAAAGGTACTTCTTTTCCTAAGTTAAATAAAATGTTTTCATACATTCTTTAATAATTCTAGGCCAAAATGTATCAATACAGACATTGCAATATTGTAAGCACAATATAAAATGAATTGCATTAAACTAATAATTTCATAGTGTGTCGAGTAAACGTGATTTACAATTAGACAAGGTATTTTTTTTTTTAACGAAATAGTACCAAGTACTATTCTCAAAGGCAGAAATTAAAACATTATGCAGCACCCGTTTTGCAAACGTCCTTACGGTTAAGTAAAGAAAAGCAAATAATTAAATAAATTTAAATTTAACCCATTTGGTTTGTTTGTTGTGTGTGTAAATTTTAATTCATAAAATGGAAAAGAGTTCACCAAAAGATTAATAATTATGGATCTCGATGTATGAACTAATTCACAGTAGAATAAGAGAGACCGTACAATAATAGTTGCAATTTTTACCAATAAAGGCCTGCGAACGGGGATTTATACGAGTGTGTTCAGTTACCACACGTCTTTATGTGGAAGAATATATTAAAAAAAATAAAATGTTTATAAAGATACAATATAGTCCTAAGGTATTAAATTAAATTCAGAATTCTTTTTTTCTTAAATCTCACCTCATATATAGTTTTTGATTTTCTTGTAAATTATTATTATTATTAGTGTTATTAAAGCAGAAAAAAAAATTCATGGTGTGGAATAAATAATATAATCATGCATATACATACACTATATATATAACAGGTATGATGTGGACATCACAAAACTTCTTTCTAGATGTTACCCCATCTTATTTAATTTTCAATTGTTCAAATACTATTTAAAATAATTTGCTGCGGCACTCACATGGCTTTCTCTTACCCTGCATTTCAATACTATAAAGATAGATGGCATATTATGACCTGTACCTATTTGTCCTTCAGATAAGTTAATAACAGAAACACACACAGACAGACACGTAGACCCACAGAAAAACCGCTAAAACAATTTTGGGATTCACGGGATCTCAAACCGTGTAAATAAATAAATAATTAAATAATTAAAAAAAAAAAACGAATTTTGAAAAAATTTTCCAGAATCAGTACTTTCTCCACAGTATATATGGAGGAGAGAAAGTAAAAATATATCAATAAAGATGTAGTAATTCGTTTATTTCCCAATTATTATTAATATTTTATCCTCTATCTTTGATAGTTCAATATGACATATCTGTGATGATTTTTTTTCCCCTTCTAGGTGATATGTTTTGATGGAATATTTCTGAATGCTGACTAAGGAAAAATTATTTTAAGACATCTATTATGTACGAATTAAATCAAAAATGGGATTTTTTGAGCTTAAAGCTTCACTATTTCTACTCCCGTCAAAGCTATTTTCTGGAAAATCTGGGTGATATGACTGAAAATCAAGAAGAGCTATTTCATCAAGACAACAATGAAATGATCAGGAACGATGGAGTGTTAGCATGTCAGGGATGGTGCATAGAGATCCCCTCCCCCTTCAAGGCCTCAAATCGTGCACAATATCCACTGTAGGAATACTTCCGATCTCCATCCTTACTTTGTGAAAAACCCTTACGTGATAGGAAAAAAAGAAAAGCATTTCTGAATTCAACGTATCAAAGCAAATTAGAAACACTCAACGCAGAGGTGTGGAAAAAAGTAAAAAAAAAAAGTAAAAGTGCGATTTTGCAGACCTGTATAATCTATTTTCCATAATGCAATTTACTTTAAAGTTTCAACACATAAAATAACAACAATTAAAAGTTAATCATCAAATTAATGGAAAATTTCAGAATTTCGGGAATTTGATATACCAAATCCCAAATAATGTATACTTTTTGTTTGTTCTTATTTACTTTAATCGATTTTTATTTAATTTATAGTTTATTTTAAGCCTGGATGAAATGATAACTATATTAAAGGAAAAAAATGTTCAACCATTATTATTATTATTTTTTCTTTATGAATTTCTCCTGTCAACATATATTTTGATGAAATTTATTTATCATTTATTATTGTTTATTCGTTAAGTATAACTTTATTTATTCTCTATAATAATCAGAATAACTTTACTAATTAATATTTATATTTTAATAATAATGTTGGGTAAATAATAATTATTAAAATTATTATTTATTCTTCTGTATTTATCTTGGTTAATACTGAAGAATTTTTCGCCAGTCACTGAAAATACTTTTGCAGTATATAGATACTTCTGCAGTACATAGATTTTTCCTGTCATCATATATTTTGATGAAATTTATTTATCATTTATTATTATTTGTTCTTTAATTATAACTTTATTTATTCTTTATAATAATTAGAATAACTTTACTAATTAATATTTATCTTTTAATAATAATTTAGAGTAAATAATAATTATTAAAATAATCATTTATTCTTAAATTTTCTTTCCCTGGTTAATACTGAAGAATTTTTTGCGAGTCACTCAAAATACTTTTGCAGTACGTACATACATCTATATTTTGTGCGGAACATCTATATTTCATACAGTTACAATATGTACTCAGAAAATAGCAGGAATTTTTATTTTTCAAGTAATACTAACAACAAACGCTTGTATATAATATATAAATGGTACTAATTTCATGATTTGTTTACGATCACATATATTTTCGAAACCCTACCGATCTTTATTTGCATTGAGGTGGATACATTTGTATTCATTTGTATGGAAATAATTTCCCAAGAGAATATTTCAAATATTCTAGGAGAGGATGGGATTTCTCAGCTCCTTTCCTACTCCCCATATTCTTTTCCAAAGCGTTCTTTATTTTTTGTATTTTACAATGTTTTATATGCAAAATATTCATGTTGATATTTTCATTTCAAAATAAACGGACGGAATAATATTACACATGTTTCTCTTTATTCCACATATTCTTGTGATGTTTTACTAAAAAGTTAAATTATTCGTTTAATAAATAATATACAATGAAACACTTTATATGTATATGTCACCAGTGAAAATTATTCGTAGGGAAATTTCAAAAAGAAATATAATTTTCTAAAGTAAGAAAATACATATATTATTTTAGTGTTTGGAAAAATTTATTTCTTTGAAGATATTTCCAATTCTAAGTGTTTTTATTCTTTGTTGCATCAATATTTTTTTTTTCATTTTTCGAATCATGCATTATATTTTGGAATACAGCGATTTGAATTTTAAATACGCTCTTTAATATTCTATCTAAAAAATCGTTACAGTTATTTATTTATTTATTTATTTATTTATTTATTTATTCATTCATTTTTTTTTTTTTTTTTTTTTTTTTTTTAAGATAATTTATATTTGGCAAAAGAATAATAATTGTTGTTAAAGGATGCAGATAGTGTAAAAGAAAAAAGACGCAAGCTGAATTACATTTAAGAAAATAAAACAGAAAAATTAACAGAACACTACCCCCCCCCCCCACCAAAAAAAATAAAAATAAAATAAATAAATAAATAAATAAAACTAATTGAAAAATGAAAAGAAATCTTGATGTCCAAACTACGTCTCTTCCACAAGAATTGTAGCTCTGCGATCAACTACCTGAGCTTTAGAGTGCATGACGATACAAACTGCATGCACACAGATTTATTTATGTAGCATAATAAACAAAATTTGTCGCATGCTTTTATTTTTTGCGGAAGTCTTCGCTTGGTACAAGTTATGTACATATAAAAAAGCACTAGTCAAAGGCTAAATCAAAACACCCAACATTTTGGTCAAAAGTAATTTAAAAAAAGGCTGCTTTAACTATCTGTGGTCAATATAATGATACGGGGAATACAATGAGCTTTTATTCATATATTACAGAAAATTGTTGCATGGCAATTCAAAACGCGTCAATTGATATGTAAAGGTCAAAACTTTTCACGAAATCACTACTTTTTTCGTATGTACAGCTGTTGGACAAAATAATGAAAAAGCACTTCCACTTTTTTTTGCGTTTCGTCAAATATCTTTAAAAACGTTTAATGTGTTCTTTTTTAATTTTGGGAAAAAGGTAAACCTGTCTTTCCTCATATATTTCAGCAAAGATTTTGTCACGAAGGCGTTTAGGGGACGAACAAAAAATCCAATAAAATAGAAAATGTTGGTGATTACCCTGTATCTGGAAGGGCGTCGATTCATCTGCAAATTTTAGATATAGTTATAAATATTGTATTTTATACCTGTGTAAAGTTTTGGGAGGATAGCTTGAATATTTAATGCGTTATAAATATTTTATTAAAAAAGGCAAAAATTTTTCTCAAGATTTTATTTTTTAACATTAAAAGTTTTTTTTTTTCCAAATTTCATTAAAAATTGAGAAAACATGACAACAAACGCTTGAATTATTATACTTCAGTTTAAAACAAATACATTTCATATTGAAGTTGTAGTAAATGATTTCTTACTGCGCATCTGCAGACTTTAGCAAAAGAACTTTGTCATAGTTAAATACTTAACTGTATAGAGTACCTTATAAAAAATAATCCATGAAAATATCATGAAATATCATGAAAATCATGAATATCATGAATATCATGTAGAATATCATGAAAATTTATAGAGATATCAGTCAATGAATGATCCGGTTTTTCGTATGTTTTTTAAAAAAAGGTCTTCACAATAATAAAAATCTGGAGTGACTCCACTCGACTTTCCGAATATTGAGTAACTAACAGTTTTGTAGATAAAATAAAGAAAGAGGTGTTGCTAAACAAACAAAAAAGAGAAAACCATAACAGAGTGTTTGAGTATTTTTCTCCATGTATCACACGACATTTTATTTAACGCTACTGAACTTTGAGCCCTTAGATCATAAGGATAAAGAATTTTTCGTTGTGTCCCTGTAAAAATCTATAAATGCTAGATTCACCAAAATGCTTATAGTTAGTGCAACAGTGATTTATAATATTCATACAAATTTTCAGCTCAATTGAATAAGGCGTTTAGATGCTATCGCTGGTCTCATAGGCCATAAAGATAAAGAATTTTTCTTTGTGTCCCTGTAAAAAAACTGTAAGTGCTAGATTCACCAAAATCTATACAGTTGGTTTAAATGTGACCTATAACATGTGTACAAATTCTTTGCTGAGATTAATAAGGCGTTTAGACGCTATCACACTTTTAAAAATTTGGCAAAGAATTTTTCTTTGTGTCCCTGTAAAAAAACTATAAAAGCTAGATTCTCCAAAATCTATACAGATTGAGTATCTGTGACCTATAATATGTGTATAAAGTTTTTGCTCAATTGAATAAGGCGTTTAGATGCTATCGCACTTTTAAGATTTTGGTCCCTTGGCCATAATGATAAAGAATTTTTCTTTGTGTCCCTGTAAAAAAACTATAAGTGCTAGATTCACCAAAATCTATAGGGTTCGTACTATGGTGACTTACAATATACGTACCAACTTTCAGCTTATTCGAACAAAGCGTTTAGACGCTAGCGTGTTCACTCACAGACATACACACATACATACACACATACATACACACACACACACACATACATACACACACACATACACACACACATACATACATCATCGTAAAAATAGTGAAAACGGATTCGTTGGACCTCGAAACGTATAGAAACATCAAAATCTCGAATTCGGATTTTTGACATGATTACAATACTTTCCTCACTATAGTGTTCGGAAAGTAAAAATCTGTATCGATAATTAAAATTTTTAACTGTGTTACACAATGAAACTTAATGCAATATTTGTGATTAATTTTTTTATAGGTATGTACGACATACTTTATATATATATATATAAAAGAAAGAAAAGAAAAAATGAATTTTTTTGAAAAGAAAAGATGAAATGATTTTATTAGTTTTTATTACTTTAGTATTAGTTCCCCATCATACTATAGATATGGGGAACTTAGGTAATCGTGAAAAATTTCGACCTCCGTTTTTTGATTTTTTTATACGTTTTAAAGTGTGAGGAATCCAAAAATGACAAAATTTCTATGATGTCTGTCTGTTAGTGTGTTAGTTCGTTAGTGTGTTAGTCCGTTAGTGTGTTAGTCCGTTAGTTTGTTAGTCTGTTTACACGATATCTCACGAACAAATGATCGCAGAGAGGTCAGACCAGTTTTAAAATATTACTTTCGATACTGGCAAGTACCCTATTCATTTGGAACATTCGAATTAAAACACTTCGTAAGTTATTAGAAATTTACGATTTTCTTAACATGGGAGAATAGGACAAAAATTCACTTGAACGTGCATTAAATGGAAACTTTTTATTGTAAAAATGTCAGACCAGTTTTTAAATATCAGTTTTGATGCCGGAATGAACATATCAGTAACTATAAATATGCTACTTTGAAAATTTCGCAAGTTATTGGAAATTTATGAATTTCTTAACATGGCAGTATAGGGCGAAATTTCACATAAACGTCAATTTTGAGCGATATTTTCATCGTGAAGATGTCAGACTACTTTTGAAATATTTATTAGGACACTGGCATGAATATTAATGACTATGAATTTTCCAATATAAAAATTTCGTAAGTTATTGGAAATTTACGAATTTACTAACATGGCAGAATAGAGCAAAATTTCACATAAACGTCAATCTTGAGGGATATTTTCATCGTAACGATGTCAAACCACTTTCGAAATAATATTTAGGATACTGGCATGAATATCATAGACTATGACTTTTCCAATTTAAAAATTTCATAAGTTATTTTGAATTTACGATTTACTTAACATGTCAGAATAAGGCAAAATTGAGCATAAACTTCCATTTTGAGGATCGTAAATACATTAGACACTTCAAAATTACATTTATGATATTTGTTTGAACATGTTTGAACACAAATATTCTAATAGGAAAATTTCGTAAATTTATCGTAATTTATGATTTTATCAACATAGCGAAATTGTAATTTTTCATATAAATATAAATTTTGAGGATTATTGCATTGGAAATTTTAGCATGAAAACTAAACGGAATCGACCTTGATAAAATAAATTAATAGATTAGAATAAGATAAATATATCGAAGTGAACAGTTGATAGCCTATTAGGCGGGGATTTCATTCTGTCACTGTATCAAGCTTTGGTCAAATTCATTTCTTTTAACATGATTATAATATGTCTCGCACTAGAAATTTATGAGAACATAAATATGATGGGGAATTGAGCAGAGTCCACCTATGCCAACTAGTTTTTTAACTCAATCGGTTTTTGATTTAAAAGTTATTTAATAAAAGACCCTTTTGTAACCTTAAAATTAATAAGAAGAAAAAAATATGATGCCAAAAGTAAATAAATAAAAAAGTATATATTTCTTTTTATGTCGAAAAACAAACGAACGTTCAATTATCTATTCTTCGTTCTCATTCTTTCTTTTACTACCAAAAGGATTATATATAGAGAGTTCTAACAGATGACGTCACGAGCAGACAATATTTGTTTCCTGAGGGACAGTTGACCCCACTGACCAATTGTTTATCATTGCGGAATAGTGTTACAAATTTTTTGTAACACAGTGTTGTAAATGTATTTGTAAAAGCATAAAAACATTCGACTACTACGCGTCCAGAGGCATGGATAAATTAGCGTTGTCCTTCAGCAAAGTACGGTTGCTAAGAAGAAAGTCACGTGGTTGTTAGAACTCTATATATATATATAGTTAAAATAAAATTGAGAAAAGTCCAAAAAATCATGCTAAAGAAATGGGACAGCAATGAGAGATATTATGCATTATTATTATTATTATTTACATACGTAAAAAAAATAAAATAAAAGTAAAGTTAACTTGCTTATATTTTTTATGATGTCAGAAAAATATAACGTCATTAGTTAACTAAGAAATTTATTCAAAAAATATTTATAATTAATGTTTTTAAATTACTGAAAATAAATTGAAAGTTTCTGAAATAATTATGGCAATTTTAAAAAAAATA
Organism: Salticus scenicus; assembly: GCA_963930645.1. Classification (NCBI taxonomy): domain Eukaryota; kingdom Metazoa; phylum Arthropoda; class Arachnida; order Araneae; family Salticidae; genus Salticus; species Salticus scenicus. The sequence goes on along the minus strand of OZ005656.1, from coordinate 260,405,832 downwards.
AAATTAAAATAAATAGAAAATACTGAAAGGACTAAACAAATTTTGTAATAGAAATTTATTATAACTATAAAAACTATATATCGAAAGATTCTATAATTCCTGAGTGAAAAATAAATAAATGAATAAGTAAATGCATATATTTTCACGTCTAAAAAACTGAAAGTGCAAATAAAATTTTTTTAATTATTTAAAATAAAATTGAGAAAAATTGGGCTAAAGAAATGGAACAGCTTCAGTATAAAACCCTTGGCGAAATTTGAAATTTGGCTCCAAAGAAGCTTGTACGTTTCTCGTCAAGATCTTTACATATTCAGTTGCGAAAGTCCTTTCAATTAATCGCCAAAATGACTACAAATATTTAAAAGCCACCAAAGAGCTTCTGTACTATAGTTACACAAATAAAATTTTAAGAATTAAATATAGTAATTGATGCTGGAGAATGAAACACAAGTATTGCGTGTCTTTAAATAGAAGAATAGATTAAGTCTTGTCGTACTAAAATTCTGTTTTGTGCAGAATTTTATACCTATTACTTAGAAAACAACGATAAACTTAAAATTTGGAGGGAAAAAAAAAAAATCTGGTGTCAAACAACTACGCGACTTCCAAAACCCGCTATTACTCGTATTATATGCATCTTTGGAGATATTATATCCTTTTTTTTTTTATTTTCCAGTAAAAAGGAACTTGATACACGTATCAAGTATAACAGAGAGTATAAAACAGAGTTTACATATCGAGTTAAAAAAAAAAAAAGAGTTATTTTGTTAAACACTAATTTCCGAAATCTAAACTGAACTACCAAATCAGGATGATCGTTAATATTCTTGTATTAACCACGTAATACATGAGAAATGGTATCTAAAATGAATTAATTAAACTATTTTCAAGAAAATCATTAGAGCCGTTTTTGAGATACTAACTTTGACCAAAATTTGGTATTCTCGATTATTGACCTAAAAACAATAATTACATACAAAAGGAAATTTAAAAGAGAGTTGATATGGTGAGTTTGAAAAAAATTCGTACAGGCATTTTTAAAGAGACTCACTTGTGAGACCTGAAATTGAACTATTTATACAGGACACCAATCAATTTCCTGAACTAACCAACTATATCATTTGAAAGGGCATATAATAGAGTGTTTATATAGCAATCTTGAAGAAAATCGTGAGAGCCACTTTTGAGATACGGACTTACGGTCCCATTTTCAGTTTTGGAAAATTCATCTGTACACCAGACCTATATCAATTCTGAAGTTTCGTAGTTCTATCTTTATTAGATTCGGAGATATGATAGCTAGAATATTCCATCCATCCATCCATCCATGCATACATACATACATACATACACACACTGAGCAATTACTTTTTTACTCTATCTGACAAAGTAGTACAATAGTGTATTTAACATAAATCCAGTTTCTTTTTCAAAACACTTAAAAATAATTACAACTAAACAAAATCCAAATTAATTGAATCTTTAAAAATTTTCCGAGGTCAATATGATATTCTAAATCCTTACCATTAATTTTCTCTTTTCCCCACTTTTTTAAGATTTTGTGAAATACATAAATATTTTAAATTAGAAGATAAAATATTCAAACAAAAGTTTTTATGAACTCAGATTTCCTTTCGTCAGTGTATATTTTGCTGTAATATTTTTTGCTAATATCGATTTTTTTTTCTTTTTTTTTTTTTTTTTTTTCGAAACACTAAAAATACTTTTCTGTACAGAAATATCTTTCAGAAATTCTTCTGTATAGAAATATCTTTCTCCATTCCATTTAGTTACAATGCTTACTTAGAAATATATATATATATTATAATATCAGAAATAAGTTATTGTATGTATTATGCCAGTGCTATGTACTAATTTTAAAATTTATCTGTAATCTTATGCAATTTCGAAATTCTAACAGTCCTTATTTGAATTGCAGCGGGTGCATTTGTATTCATTTACGTGGAAAAAAATTTCTAGGATAATATTTCATACATTCTGGGAGAAGATGTTCTTTCAAGATCCTTTATCACCATCCTATTTTACTCCTAAACTGTGTTTTTTTTTTTTTTTTTTTTTTTTTTTTCTCTAAAAACATTTTCTGTACGAGGTTTACTATGCAAAATATTCATGTTGCTATTGTATCATTTTAAAACATGCGGATGGAATAGTACTACAAATGTTTCATTTTATTCTAAATATGCTTATTCTGTTTCTATTCGTTTAATTAATTATTTAAAATCAAACACTTTATATGCATATTTCACTACTGAAAACTAATCGCATATATTACATAAGGAGATTTAGATTCCTAAAGTAACAAAATACATATATTACATTTTAGTCTTTGAAATATTTATTTCTGTAAAATAAATTTAAATTCTAAGTTTATTTTATTTATTTATTTTATTTATTTATTTTTTTTATTTATTTATTTTTTTCTTTTGTGGGTGTGTTCATGAATAATTTTTCTCTTTAAATTATGCATTACATTTTGAAATAGAGTGATTTTATGTTTAAGTACGCTCTTTATGCTTCTACCTTGAAAATTGTTACAACAAGTGGATCTACAGATCAGAAGCTACGATGTCCGATTTGCATTACTCTTTACTGAACAGTTCTTTTTTTTTTTTTTTTCCATATTGTTTAAAAGAATTATATATATATATATATATATATATATATATGAGGAGCAAACATTCAAACCATGTTTTCTCCAAAAATAAAAAAAAATGAGTTAGCGATTTTTCTGTGAACTCAACATTAAATAGCACAAAATTATGCTATTATTTTAAACCAAAATAATTTTTATCACATTATAAATGCGCTTAGAAAGTTAGGGTTTCAATCAAACAGTGTTTCCTCCAGAGCCAGTTTTCAGTCAAACTGTGATTTCTCCAGTACACCAGTCAGTACTGCTCTTTCTGGTCGCGTGACTCGTACATGTACCAGCTTTTTATGTTTGTTTTTTCGTTAGTTCTATCTTGTTTTCTTCATTTTAGAGGAGTGTACTTTATTATTATTATTATTTATTATTTTTTTTCAAATGGAAGAATTAATAGATGGTGCATTAGTGAGTACTTCTAATTATGGAACTAGAAAAATACAGAGAATTGGTGGAAAAAGAAAAGAAGCGAAAAAGAAACGATATTCAGCACCTTTAGATAACAACATTTATGCTCCATGCAAACATTCTATTAATAAATACTTTTTCATGCACTGATGTTAGACCTAATGACGTTAAGAAGTTTCGGGATAGACTTTACGAAATTCCGGACAAACAGCGACAAGATTGTATTATAGCCTCATTGGTTGTTACAAAAAATGCAACTCGACGTAGACCTAATAACCCCCCTCCCAAAAAAAAAAAAAAAAAAAAAAAAAAAAATCGCAATCATCTGGCTTACAGCATGCATTTTCTGCTTCTTATTTTATTACTAGTAGCAGTGGTAGGAGAATTCCTGTGTGTAAAAACAATTTCATGGCTATAACTAAAATAGGTCGTACAATGCTAGCCAATATTGTTACTAAGGTACATGCTGGTGAACCTATTGAGGAAAAGAGAGCATGGGATAGAAAAAGCCACTTAAGCATTAATAAAAAAAAAAAAAAACGTAAAAGAATTCATCTTAAACTTAAAGGCATCAGAATGACATAGACAAACTTTTACAATTGATGTATGGTGAAGAGTGAAAAAATCAGCCTGTTTTTAAATGGTATAAAGATATCATTACTAATAACTTTCATGTAGAATATGAAGAAACAGAGGAAGCATGAAATTGCTTAAGTGAAGATATTGGTTTAAAAATTTAAATTTCAAATTGGCTTAAAAATTTTAGTTCTTCTCTACAATTTCCATGATGATTTTTCACGCGTAAATATTTAATTTAACTTTATAATTACATAACAAAATCTGTTCTGTTAATTACATTAAGAATGTTATTTCATCAATATTCGAGCTACATACTTTTTCATTCAAAAAATGTTTTGTCCACATTGGAAACATTCGAAACATGTTTTCTCCTCTGTGTTTCAGTCAAAACATGCTTTCTCCACATTGGAAACATTCAAAACATGTTTTCTCCTCTGTGTTTCGGTCAAAACATGCTTTCTCCAAATTTCAAATACATTTTTCTAATTAACTCTAAGTTTATTAGGTAAAGTAGGCCTACAGATCTTCCTAGTAACCAATAATACAACTAGACAAATGATAATTAGGGTCTAAGAAGGGTTATATTTTAATTTATCAGTTTTTTGTGTTTTCTGAAAAATTGCATTTGAAGGAGAAAACACGGTTTGAATGTTTGCTCCTCATATATATGCAGGTTGGTGATAATTAAAGTTACTATTTCAAAACTACCCATCAGTGCGATTTGATATTTTACCAGAGCAATCGTGAGGCAATGAAAATTTGTTTGGGGGAGGAAAAAAGTAGTTCCAACATGTTCCTAGAGATGGCGCTGTCAGGGTAATGTCAGGGGAAACGCCTAAATGGACTCATTAAACACATCAATGTTCTTAGCAACACAATGAAGTAGCAGGAAACAATAGACTTCAAGGGTCTACTACAATTTTTTTAGCAAAAAAACAAGAATACGTGTTTACAGTGGAAACAGTCATAGTGAAAAGAGAAAAAGAGGAACTTCATGAAACAAATATTTTACGGATAATTAACGGCACATTTTGGAACTTTTTTTTCTCTTTTGCCAAACAAAATTTCATTGCCTCACAATTGCTCTAGTAAAATACCAAATCACTCTGATGGGTAGTTTTAAAATTACAGCGTTTTGAAATCGTAACTTTAATTATAATCACCCTGTATATTGCAAAAGCCTTTAGATAAATTTCTCGTAAACTCTTCTATAAAAATAAATAAAATCTTGAAAGATGATACTGTTTTCGTGTAAAGTATTTTATTGCTTTGACAGATGTTAGAGATAAAATGTCAGAAAAACGACGACCTAAATCACAAGAATTCGGTTAATGGACATTGTAATGCTCTAGAAAAGATAGGATTAATGGAAAATTCTACTTCCATATATTTTTTGAATGCAATAGAGCTATTTCTTATAATAGTAGAAATATTTTCCAGTAATTGACTTTGTTCTATTATAAAATATATTTAGAATTAAATCTAAAAGAAAAGATTTTATATGAATTATAGTTGTAATACCCAAAACTACATCTCCTAGCTCAGATCACCTAGTGATGCTGTTTTCCCAGCAAAGGCCAATGACGAAACTCTTACGTAGAAGCGTTCGTCATCAAAACCCACGTGACCTCGCACCCAATGAAATTTAGTAATAAACTTTTTAGTCTATAGCCGTCTTTCTTTCACGAAGGTTCGCAGAGTTTCGTCTGCGTGTTTATTTCTTTTGAAATGTTCTAAATTATAAACTGTAGCGCCACTTTGACAGCGCTGTTCATGCTTGTATTTAAAATGTAATCTTTGTAATCTTTGTAATCTGTATATATTGTGTTTCTATCTTCATTAAATTTTGTCATGTGCTAAAATCGTTGCAGAATTTCTGAGTTTTCATCTTCTTAGTCGACGCTTCACATTTAATTGGTTTTATGGAAAAGCAAAAACAGTAAATCTTCTGTTTATATTACGTGCTCCACCAAGCTAAGCTAGCTGCCAGCAACGTATAGTATAATTTTAAAAGATCCTTTAATAAAGAATGTTATTAAAACTTTCGAGAACTTTTTGTTTTTTCAAGAATTGTTATATGCAGTCGGTAACAAAAGTGTCCGAACACTAGCAAAAATTCCTATGTAAAAAAAGGACACTTCGTACCGTTTTGTTAAATAAATCCTTGTCGAAACCTGTACTTAGTCAGTGTAAGAACATGATTCGATAAGGATTTATTTAACAAAACCGTATGAAGTGTACTTTTTTTTACATAGGAATTTTTGCTAGTGTTCGAACACTTTTGTTACCGACTGTATATATATATATATATATATAGATAGATAGATAGATAGATATATACAGGGTGTTCCTGAATTCATGGGCCACAATTTAAGGGGAAATAGGGCACTTTATGCAGATTCAGAATTGCATAGGAATCCATGTCCCCAAACGTCATTTCATCCCTTTAAGAACTGGATGTTTTGCGCTACTTTGTATTACTAACTCCGCCTACTGTGTAAATTTGCATACATCATTCAGAATGTGCGTATTATTGCAATCATTGCGATAAAATATATCGATAAAAACAGAATTTATTTATGTAAGTATTAGAATGTAAAAACTCTTTAAAAAATGCAATATTGGAGAGCCACGCCCATATCCACGCAAAATCACCCTGTTCTTAAAGGGTTAAACTGACGTTTCGAGACATGGGTTCCTATGCAATTCTGAATCCTTATAAAGTGACTATTTCCCCATAAAGTTTGTACCCTAAATTCAGCGACACCCTGATACATTTTATTTAACACGAAATTTATAATACTGTAAAACTTTAAAAATCTTTTATTTAACACATTACGATATAAACTAATTTATAATTTAAATATTTATTTTAGTTACCTAAGGGTAACTTTTAACACGCTTTTATTAGCTTCACCTATATGTATGTTTGTATGTATGTTTGTAACCGCTCTGAGAGCAAACAAAAAATCTATATTGTAAAAAAATGCTTGCCCTACGTGAACGCTGTGGCTGTGAGGTAAAGCTCCGGGCTACGATCCTAAAGGTCTAATGTTCGAGCCCAGTCAGGAGGGATTTTTTAAAAATGGTTTTTGTTTAATTCTAAATTATTTAAATAACGATTTAAGTATGTAAAGAAAATATTATGGTGTGTCACTCATACGATTTTCTCTTACCCTGCATTTTAATATTATAAAGATAGATTTTCTGCTTTTTAGTTCACAATTCAATAAAAGCGTGTTCTTTATTTTTTTTTAAAAAGTACAATTTTTAATTAAAGGTATACGCAAAGAAATTTACGCATATAACCTTCTTGTGGTAAACAATATAGATTTAGTGATGTGATATAGTATATTACAAGTACACTGGGATTCAGCAAATCGTCAAATTTGGAAAGATTCTAAATACCGTGTTAAAATCAACGAGATAAATAAATTAAAGTGCTGATTCAATGGATAAAGGAATAGCTTTCCGTGGTTCAATATGAATCACGTGATATGAACCAATAGATTACTATGGTTGACCCTTTACCACTATTTTGGCATTTAAAATTTCAGTTTGGCAAATTATTATTATTATTATTATTAGGTAACGCGACAGTCCTATAACCGAAATAATTTTTTTTTTTAATAATTTTCACATATTTCCCATTAAAATAAATAATAAAATGCTTTTTTTTTCATCATTTTCCAACAAAATTTAGAAGTGTTTACAAAGAAAATTTAAACTTTTGAAACAACTAAATTTAACAAGAAATAAAAATTTATCAAATATTTTTAAATATTTAGTTCGATTAAATTTCGACTACACAAAATAAAAATGAAATAAAATAAAAAATAAAATGATTTAGAACAAAAGAAACATTAAACTACATAAGTAAACAAAAACTTTGGCGGTTATGATTTTCTCCAAGTACAATCTTCTAACCTTTGCCATAGAAATTTATTAAAAATAAGCTGTTACCAAGGGAACCAAAGCATATAGATTGTTCGTCTCACATGACTGATGTTGGACCCATAGATATAGTAATAAGACATAGATTGATTAGCGAGAGGGAAAAAATAATGCCTTTTTTTTTTCGGGAAAAGTCACTCTAATGGCTGCCTTTTCCCAAGTAAATCACACACAGGAATACACACGGATAATTTAGTAAATAAAATTTATGAATAATGTATTTACCAAAGGTGAATGAAAAACTCCAGATACAGTTTCAAATTCATTTTTCTTTTTATTCTTTTTTTCAATACTCTCTAATGGCTGATTTTAGAACTTTTTTTCGGCATCAAAATTTTTTGCTCGATAACATGGGGATGATAGATCTATATATATTACTATATCTATGGGTATGAGAAAGTTGTGGGAGTATTACTATATCTATGGTTGGACCATGTTAGATTTACCATTTATCACTCTATTTTATTTATCTCGTTGGTTAAAATATATTCAATTAAAGTACTACTCTATATTAATTCATTAAATTTGGTATAATAAATGCTTCACAATTTTTATTTTCCATTTTTGGATTTTTAAAAGGATCTGTGTCAGAATGTATTTCTATATTTTTATTTAAATAAAAAATTGAATTTTCACACATTTTCACATATATGACATATGAATTTCAATTCTTAAAATATACCTTTGTTAAATCGAGCTTTTAAATAAGTGTATTTTTAGAAAAATAAAAGGTTTGAAAAAATCCTTCAACTGGGTTTTTTCTTAAGGTATAATTTGGTTTCTTTAAACTTCTGTTATGTAATTTATAAAATAATACAAAAAAATCGGTAAAATAGAATATTTATTATTTCTCAAATCTTATTAAAGCAGTAGTAAAACACATTCTTTATGCAGATATTGTAAAAAGCACCTTGATATAATGGACGTTTTTAACTTCGAAAAATATTTTTTCTATATTGTTGTAATAGTTTGATGAAAATAAAAGACAAAGGACACTTAAAACGAAAATAAAAACGGAATAGTTGCAATGAAAATGACTGCTAAAAGAGAGAATAAAAACGAAATATTTCTTCCGTCATATTTTTATCCAGAGAAACTTAAGAAGTAGATAAGAACTTTATCATTTCTTTCTATTCACTGAATCTGGAACATACATTTTCTCTCTCTTCACATGTCAAATAGAAAAAGTAATGAAAGTATGGAAGACAATATTTCTCACCCGAAGAAACTTTTTAAACGTTTTAACAAAGGCAGGATATCATATTAAATTGCATTTTTTCAACTTTATTTTTTATCCGTATTTTCTCTATGCAACCATAAGTATTAGTATAGTCTACTTTTCTGATATAAAATATCACCAATCTTAAGGATTTTTATCAACAAAAATGCAGTAAATGTATAAAATTAAACATAAAGTATAAAAAATATATTTTATATTAATAAATATAGATAAATTACGTGCGTTTATTGCAGAAAAAAATATGTGCCTAACTACCACTACATGTTCAATAAATATAAACAAAATATTTTTGCATCAAATAAACTATAAAATCTCTAATTTTTTAAAACGTACAATAATTGTATTTGTACGATATAATTAAGCATGTTTCTATATCAGGCAATGAGCATTAAGCTATTAAGCAGGTGTGCAGCATTAAAACCGCCTATATTTTTTATTCGTGCCATAAATTTCGTACCTAAAATGACTATTGCGTGTACATTTGCATGGTATAATTCATGTGTGATGCATGATTTTCTTTTCCTTTTTTTCTTTAAAATAATGATTTTCAAAATAAAATTGTCATTTAAATACTTTTGTTAATTCTTTGTACGTTTTTTATGTTAAACGAATAAACTGCTATCCTGTGGCTAATTAGCTTAAAGAATAATATTTTATACGTCTGCCACAATAAAACTGTAACATATAGTTCGTTCACTGATGTCATTCGTAAGCACCCCACTCCACGGAGTATAATAGTACGTCTTCGGATCGCACTTAGGAAATAAATCCCAGATCGCCATCAATCGCCCACTACGTAACTCTATTGCGACGTTAAATCCACTTGACCACTCAACTAGCTAGTCGTAAACAAACTGTGACGGTTCTTTCCGAAAACGGGTGACCGCTGAGACGATGCTGTCTGGAAAGTTAAGATGAAAAATCCATTCCTTTCTTCACCTGTCATTTTGATAAAATCACAGAAGACCAAAAAACATGATCGATAGCGCTTAATCGACTTTGACACAAAAACAGTCAGTAGAATATAGATAATAAGTAAATAAACAAGATTTCGAAAATAATAAATAAAAAATTATAATTTAAAGAAATACAGTGTAAGCACGTTTTTCGCACCTAGCATTGAAGATGATTCCATGGTCTTGGAGGGGTGCCAAATTGATAGATAGATTGCGATTTGTAAATATCCAATCATTCAGCTTTCCCCCATAGCTATTTTCTCTCATCCGCGAAGGTTATCACCCCTATTTTAACACTAGACTCTGAATCAGCAATTGACCAGAGCTTCCCATGGTCGCAAGACACGTGGTTAAAGAATACAACGAAACCTCTATAAAAGTCCACATGTACTGAGAGACCACCTCCCTTTAGGACAATTTTTCCCTGTTTGAATTTACCCATAAGACGTAATACTAATTTACATAAATTTAAATCTCATGTATACTGTGTACCTCTCTTAAAAATCATATAAAATTATACCTCTGGGGGTCACCGAAGCGGAAGAGTCATGCCTTCCGTAGAGGGTCAAAATTACGATGGCACGTCTCCGAACTACCTATAGGGGTGAGTCCCAGACCGTCGCCAATTGCCCATGTGCGCAGCACTAGTGCGACGTAAAACCCAATCATCCATAATTAGAAGTCATCGTTTTTCTAGGGAAGATCATTTTATTTTTCCCTTGTTTTGAACTGACCACTCTCCATCTTATAACTGAAGATAATCTCTATTTGTGCAATAATAATATGTGTTTATAAAAGTAGAAAGTTATCAGAGTTCCTCCTTCTGAATGCGTGTAGTTAGAGTTCCAACTTGTAAACAGGATTTTCTTTTTTCTTTTTTTTATCATAACATTCCTTAATTTATTTATTTTAAATAGAAAAAAAAATGTTAAAACGACCTCAGATTGAAAGTGTTAAGTTAAAACTCTGGAAACAGTGCAAATTTATAGATTAGTAAGGGGATCTTTTCTACTACTATTGCTTCCGGTATCTAAAAAGGAAAAAAAAATGAAAAAAAAAAAAATTACTGCTAAAACATTTTCAAAACTCTAACAAACTAATATTAAACAATGTTTAATAGAAAATTAGATAGATATATAATCCAAATTTGAATAATAAGACCGTTTAATTTATAGAATTTGTTGCAGAAATTAAAATTTTCATACAACACTTCCTAAATTGCTACCTCTATAAAAGGCTAATATTCTCTTTCACAGTGGGTGGCCTTCCTAAGGAGATTTCATTGAACATATTTTTAAAAAGATAAAGTTTAGTTCTGCTATGGAAATTCATTTCCATTTACAAGTCCATTCAGGCGCCGCTACCATCTTATAACTGAGGGTAATCTCCATTTTTGCAATAATAATTTAGTTTATAGAAAATAGGAAGTTATCATACTTCGTATTTCTGATTGCGCATAATTAGAGATAGAGTTGAAAATTGTAAACAAGAATATCTAAACTCTATAAACATTAAAAAATTTTAGCAGATTTACAAGCTTCTCAAAATACACAATTAAAAATTTACTTATAATGATGATTAAATCTGAAAATTATATTCTTTGAGGATTTTTTCTATTTATTTTTATAACTTTCAAATTTTTCTATTAGAATTTTCAAATATTTAATTAGTATTTTTTGCCCGAAATAAATAAATAAAAAAGAAAAGTAAATATGATTTTCCGACTGACTTAACTCATTAATCGCTGGTGTTACGTTCACGCAACACCAGAAATAATTGCGTTTCACAGTTAACTATAAAATATATTTTATATTAAGTGTTGTTTTTAAGTAAGAAAATAGAATATGTTTATTTTATTACAAAAAAAAAAAAAAAAAAAAAAAATCTGAAAAATAATTTTATAATTAAAAATGAATTTCGATGTTGAAGCACTTTTCAAACCAAAACTTTTGAAATTTTTCACATTTCAATGAGTTTACATAACTCGTAAAAAAAAATTTTTCATAATAAAATAATTACTTTTGAAACCATCTGTAGTTTTTTTTTGTTTCATGCTCCCCCAAGAAAATTCCCATAAACATTTATTTGTATTCATTTTATACTCTTATTCCTCTGAAGTTGTACAAATACAACACTCTATTTTTAGTAAAGTAAGACCAATTTTCTTAATGTTATCTTAAATTATTGTTTGATCGAAATAAGGAGTGTTACTATTTGTATTTATAAAAAAAAAAAAAAAAAAAAAAAAAATCATTATTCCTAGATTGGGCGGTTAATGCGTTAATATTACATGAAGCAGCGTAGTATTCAATGAAAGCATCGGACAAATCGATAAGTTCTGTTAGTGTAAGTTATTCCCTTTGTATCCAGAGACCCACATCAAATGGGTTATCAGAGCTTTGCACGATGTCATTGCAAATAATTATTACTGGTGAAATGTAATGTATCTACTGACTCAGTTCAAATTACATAATCGAATATTAAATTATAGATGTAATTACAGTTTAAGCGTTATAATTGAACGCTATTACGTTCATTTATTAATTTTCCCACATCATCACACATTTCTATATTTATTTATTTCATTATAACTGCTTTAATTCTAAAACGTTTGCACAAAGTGAAAGGGAAAAACTAATTTGGTTAATTTTAGGAAATGATTTATAGTATGAAATATATTTAAATTCTTGCACAACAAAAAAACTGCAGAGACGGTAATAGGGTAGGTGCTCCAGTGATTGGCATGCTCCAGTAATTAACATCTATTCCGAAATAATCAATAAATAAGAAAAATAATAAAATCATATTTTTTACATATAAGAATTTTAACATTTTATATCAAACACTGGAGCATAGGGTGCTAATAGCTGGTAAAATGAACAACTAGCAGTGTCAAACACTGGAACATACGGTGTCAATTACTGATAAAATGAAAAACTGGCAGTATCAGTTACTGGAACATTGAGGAAGTGTCAAATAAAAATTCATAAAAAAATAGTAATAATAATTGTTATCAGATGTATATATTTTAACATATATGTGGTTCTGAACGCCTGTACTAACTTAAAATTTCTAAAAATATTTTCTCATGATTAGAACATTAAGAACATCAGATATTGCTCTAAAAGCGAATCTGCTCTAAAAGCGGTCAATCACTGGTGCACTTACCCTATATCAGATTAAAATCACGTTAAAAGTAATTTGCCGTCCACTCATTTTCTGTAGTATCCAGCGCATCGTCAGATATGTAAATTTCCCAAAGCCATGTTTCATGTTTGATTATGATAGATTTCTTTTTTTCTTTTCTTTTTTTTCTGTCATTAATCAATAAACAATGAATTTAATGATAAACCTTGATAAGCGTGTATGTAAAAATATAATTTTAAAATACAATGTTTTCTATAGAATATGGTATATTTAACTTTAATGTTTACAGGGCCACACGCATAAAAATTCAGATACATTATGGACTATAACTGAAAATATCTGCAATTGCATTTTCGTTTCTGTAATAAATATTTAACTCTTTCCAACGATATTTAAAAGTGATTATAACTTTAATTACTCCACCTGCTTGTTTGTCTGTCCGCGCTTTAATTTACATTAATATTTATAGAACGTTTTGCATTTTTTTTTTTTATTATAAATAATATAAATAGCGCATTTGGTTTAATTACAGAGATTAACCATTTCCGGCACAAGGTAATTCGGATCATTTAAATTACACTGCCACCGGAATTCACGAACAAATTAAAATAAAAGAATTTGACGCTGTTTTCTGATGTTTCATAAAAGTAAAATTTCGCTAAAAAATTTCCGGGATGAGTTTTTGCAGTTGGAAATTAAAATTAGTTGATGCTGTAGTGGCATCACCGCTCCTGAAAGGGTCAACAAAAGATTTGCGATGCATTACGGTTTATGAAGTGCATATATTTAAAGCATAATTATGTGTAGTTTTACGATATACAGCACAGCGAAATTGATGTATACTTTCAAGATACATGAAACCAATTTTTTTCTGTAAAAAGGTGTAATTAGCTAACTAATTGATTTACAGAGTCCTACAAAGTAGTTCTGATTTTCATGAGATATAAGGAGAAATTGTTCAATGTAAATTTCAAGTATTGTGAGTATTTTTGCAGTGCATCTTATGTTGCATATGCAACGTTTAGACCATTTACAGTGCTACATAAAAGCAAGATTTTTAATTCTTTATATTTAAAAGTAATACTGTAAGGATCATTTTGTGAGATTTTTAACTACACAGCTAAAACAAAATTCTCTGCTGCTGCAGCTTGAAATTTTTCTTGAAGATTTGTGTCTCCTTCCATATTTTCCTAGCGCTAGGGGGATCACTGATGCAATGTTTTTGTAAAGCATTAAATAACTATTCTCCGCTCCTGATCTTACTCCACACTCTTTAGCGATTTCTCTTTGCGTAATACCCTCGATTTGTAACAAATTTGCTTCTCTTCTTTGGAAAAATATCCATTTTGTAAGTCTGTTAAAAGTAAAAAAAAGTTCAAAGCAAGTAATTTAGGGAAAATAAGCTTCAAAAAGGTGATAATACTCCACGTAAGATAAAAAAGATTTATAAATATTAATATGATAAGAATCAGTTCTTTTAATAGAAGATGGAGAAAAAAAAAGTAGTTAAAAACAAAAAAGACATGAAAAACTGAAAAGCAGATTAATTTGCATACTAATGTATATCTATTTATTGATATTATTTTTTTCATCTTATCTTATATTATACATAAAGTTCAAGAACAACTTTGTCTTTCTAAATATTACCAAATCTCAATCTTCATGATTCTTGGTTATGATTTTAAATATTTCATGAATTTACAGAACGACAATCTCAGAAACTCTGAAAACCAAACTTGATACTGATTTTTAGTTTTTTTTTTTTTTTTTTTTTTTTCTCGGTGGTTGGACATGATCTGAGTTTGTCAAAGAATTCAGGACGAATTTCATAAGTCTGAACAATTCAGGTTTCTTCTAAGAGAAGCTGCGTTTTTTATGATCAACCCTAATATTCATTATTTAAAAAAAAAAAAAAAAAAAAAAAAAAAAAATTATACAACGCTCATGAAAACAATAAAAAATATTATTTTTATCGTTAATCAAACTAAATAATAATAATAATAATAATAAAATTAAAAATTAAAAATAGTAATAATTACACTCATCTTTAAATATCACCTGATTTTTTTTTTAAAGCAATTATTTATTTGACTGTTCTGTTTTGTTAATTATTTATCGTTAATTTAAAAAAAAAATAAAAAGAAAAGAAAAATAAATAAATCCTTCTAAACTATAATAATGTCAATTTTACAGTGCAAGTTTAATTTTTCAGAAAGGTTTATATCAATTTTATTGTTTACGCGTAAATATATTTCTTTTCATGTCAAAAAGAATTAATCTGGTGTGTCACTCACACGACTTTCTCTTACCCTGAAATTTAATACTATAAATACAGGTTGGATATTAAGAGGTAAGATAACGAGTACTGTTATGTAAACCTGCGTTAAACAATTCATATTAGGCTTCTGAAGAGTTTTATATGATAATTAATTCTGTGTGAGGGGTCTACCGGCCCCTCAACCCCCCGTTTCATTAATGCACCTAGATTTATATAAAATTTAATTCGATTATTAAAAAATAATTCTGTTTTTAAAAAATAATTTATTAAAATTATTATTTAAAAAAATTATCTTTTATGATAATGCAGACGATTTCCATATTAGAGAAGTAGTATAACACTAAATATCCAAAAAATAGTCCATTTTATTCTCAATTAAAAAAAAAAAAAAAAAAGATTCTTTTTCTAAGTTTTTTTTTTTTTTTTTTTTTTCGTTAAAAGTAAAAAAAAAAAAAAAAAAAAAAATATCGATAACTTTGTTTTAAATTATCGCAGATCGATGGTTCAACCGTTCGTTTTAAAGGTATTGGCGAGCTCTTTGAAAGATACCCATCATGAAAATTTACTCCCCTCGAGGGGGAAGGAGTCGAGGCTCCTACATACACAAAAAAATTTTCCCAGTTGTCTATCTCTATTACAAAATATATGTATTCGTTTCATTTGGTTTAGTGCAGTCTATAGACGTTAAACTCTACTTACCTGCAATTTCCCCCATAGACGTAAATGTATTAGAATTCCCTTGATTGTCCCTGTACACGAACCATTTGCTTGATCTTAACGAAAAACTTACTGTAGCATCTATAATACCACATTTAGAATACCAAGTTTGAATGTCTGCTACTATTTGTTCTTGAGATATGCTGATAACAGACAGACACACCCACAGACACACAGACATACACACAGACACACAGACACACCCACAGACACACAGACATACACACAGACCATTTGCTAAAAACATGATTTTCGTATTCAGGGGTAAACGTGTAAATATAACAAAACGTGTCAGTATAACAAGATCTCGCGTTCGAAATTTGACCCCAAAACAATACTTTCTCTACCTTATGGTAAGAGAAAGGAAAAAAAAAAATAATAATATAATAAAAGTAGCACCGCTTGTGCCCGCATAACAATTCCCTATAATTTTAACATAAAAAATTATTCCTACGTAGATACTACTTCTATAAAATTCAAAAATTCAAACTACATAACAAAATGCAATCAACATCGTTCCTTTCTTTATTCTATTCTACTTCTTAAAACAATTTTTATAGATGCCACACACATCACATAAACTTTAAATTTTACATCTACCTTTTAAGATAGCACACGACCATGTTTTATATAAAAATTAAATCATTAAATTCATTTTTTTACTTATTTTTATTTCATTTTGCACGAGCACTTTTTATTTCCTAATTCAAAATTATTTAAAAAAAAAACTTTTTCGATGGTGTTTGTTTCGATACTGATTACTATTAATTTTCTTTTCTTTTTCTTTCCAAAAAAAAAAAAAAAAAAGAATTTAATGAAATTCTGAAAAAATCAGAATTTAGTTTAGGACGAAGGACTATTTTTTTTTTTCCCAAACTATAACATCGTTTTCAAATTATTCAATTATATTTTTGATAAATATTAGATTTCGATAAATGTCCAACTATCGAAAAATGACACCACAAAAATCCCAGATTGAGACTAATATCCCTCAATCTAATAATAAAAACTATTAAGCACTCAATTATTTACGATCAACAATTTACGCCGTTTTTCGTCATTTCATTAATCCATCAATAGTTTTAAAAATAGTTTTAAGAAAACTAAGAAAATAGTGAACTCGATTAATTTATATTTCACGAAAGTCATGACAAGAATTTTTATAGAGATGAAAAAAAGGGAAAAAAATGTAATCCCGTTATTCATCTCAAAACTTATAGAAAAGTTCGTTGAATTTTATTAAACTTTCTTTAATAAAACATTTAAAACATAATTTATAAAAAACTTGTTAGTTCATTTAACAAAATTTAATAGAGGAAGAACTTTCCATTAAAAGGGGGGCTTTTGTTTATTTAAAATTCTTTTTAAATATTTCCCAAGCATTCATATTACTAAACTTTCTTTGTTTAATTTCCTGATTTATATTTTAATCAACAGCTAACAGTTTATATGTTATGTAATTTTCCCAAGCATTTTTATCATAACCCTACAAGGCTCAATTTTTTTTTTAGTGCGGGACAAAAATGTATAGGTTGTAATTTGTGATCAGAAAATAGGGAAAACTTATAAAAATAAAAATAACACTATATTTTACAGAAAAATCAACTTTTTAGCTCAACGTACCGTATGTGGAACATACATAAAAACATGATTTACTAATACGTTTACTATTGTAATATAAAAAAATAAAAAGTTACCTCTGCAAAATATACACTTCGTTATAACCCACAGCATTTTTTTTTCGAGTCAAAACTGTTCAATAACTATTCTTTTTATTATTTTTGAATTTAGACAAACGACTAACGTATCACTTTCATTCAAATTTCACTCTGAGTTAGAGTCCTGCATCGGGTCGGGTAACCCGATTTTACCCGAACCCGACCCGACCCGCGGGTCGGGTTCGGGTCGGGTTGGCAGAATTTTTTCTCTTGCGGGTCGGGTTCGGGTCGGGTTGACTGATCTATTTTTCGTGCGGGTCGGGTTCGGGTCGGGTTGACAGATTTTTTTTTCTTGCGGGTCGGGTTCGGGTTCGGGTCGGGTTTGGTTTTCAAGAAGTCGGGTCGACTGGAGAACATCTTTCAAAATATTTTTTACAATTATAAACATATATTTATAGGCATGTTTACAACTATGTAACTAATTTAAACATTCTGTGCGCATACTAGACATGTATCGGTTGGTTGTTTGGTTGGAGGATTTAAGGTCGATTGACTCCAGATGTGTCCTAGGCCTATAGGGGGTATGCCGTCCGTTTGAGTCTTTCTAAGGTGTCCTAGCCCGTACTTACGCGTGTTTTGGAGGAAAACTCCGAACGGCTAGGTCGATGAGCGCGACCTGGGATCGAACCCGACACCTCCCATCTACCAGCTTCGAGCGCAGAACCGCTGGTGGGCAGACATGTACCGGAGCACCCTATTCGTATCCGCGGATATCCGCCAGAAAAATAGATCCGTATTTGCATCTGGATCTGTTTGCTTTTCTTCAACGGAACTAATATGTACAGTCGGTAACAAAAGTGTCCGAACACTAGCAAAAATTCCTATGTAAAAAAAGTTCACTTCATAGGGTTTTGTTAAATAAATCCTTGTCGAATCCTGTTCTTAGTCAGTGTAAGAACATGATTCGACAAGGATTGTTTTAACAAAACCGAATGAAATGTACTTCTTTTACATAGGAATTTTTGCTAATGTTCGGACACTTTTGTTACCGACTGTATCTTTTGTAGAATTTGTATGAAAATTAGAAAAGTATTATAAATCTTTCTCGATTGTTGTTAATATATAAAGAAATATAACCTCGCATTTACAGTCTAGAAATTGAAAAGATATCGCAGTTTACAAGTTTTTTTTTTCTTTACTTTCTTCTATATTCAGTAGAAGAAAGTATTAGATTCGTAAAAATTTTCAACTTCCGATTTTTGACGAATTTGCACGTTTTGAGAGTCCAGAACACGATTTGACTATTTCTAGAAAATATCAGTCTGCGTTTCTGTATGTGTGTGACAAAAATTTTGTGGCGACTTTATCTCTGGAATTACTGCACATAATTGCATATAAATTTATAAATAAATGCACCTTGACATAAATTAGTGCCTATCAACTTTTGGTGCCCATTGCTCAACAGATAGCGCTGCTATACAGTGATTTCCACAATTTAAGGGAATGCTATATCTCAATAACTACTGCAGAGAATTGCATATAAATTTATATGTAGAAGCACATTGACATAACCTAGTCCCTATCAACTTTTTATGTCAATTTCTCAAAAGGTGGCGCTGCATACAGTGATTTCCATAGTTCAAGGAAAGGCTATATTTCAGGAACTACTGCACAAAATTGCACATAAATTTATATGTGGATATAAATTATTGTCTTTTCACTTTTGGTACCAATAATTCAATAGGTGGCAGTGTTATACAACGATTTCCATAATTTAAGGGAAAGAGATATCTCAGGTTCTATTGTGTATAATAAATAAATAAATAAATAAATAAATATATATATATATATATATCTGAAAAGACCATTATCAGACATTATGCTGATTCAATTTGGATGCATATCAGCCAATAGGTGGCGCTGCTGTCCTGCAATTTTCCCCGAGAACAGAAAAGCTATATTTCAACTTCTATGGTGTATAACTGTACAAAATAAAACGCGTTTTTTAATATACTATTTATGGAGAATAAAACTGTCTTTCTTTGTACAATGTAATTTTTCTCTAAGATGAATATCGTCTGCATTCATTATGGTAGGTAATTTTAATAAATAATAGCTATAGTAAATTATCTGTACTGAGCGAATTTGTATTAGAAAATATAGAAGAATGTCTTGTGGTGAGCACAACATAATAGTTTTTTGTTTTTTTTTTTAATTATCTTAATTATTATTTATTTAATACCTTTACTTTTAACGAAATTCAATCCTCGCTTTTGTGTAAACGGAATTTTGAATTTTCCTCCATTTATACTTGTTTATACAGCAAATATAGAAGAAATACTTGTTGTGATTTCATCTAAAGCTAGTATGCTGTGACCACCTAAAACTTTCTTCTGTATTTTCCTATAGGAATTCGCTCAGTAAAAATATTTTCTTAAAACTATTATTTATTAAAATTATATACCATAATGAATGATTTTCATTTAGAAAAAACTAACACTAAATATAATAAAAGAAAGACAGTATAATTCTCTATAAATGAAGTCTTAAAAAAAGCGTTTTCATAATGGTTACCTCATACATCAGGTTTCGTAGTGTTATATGCCATAGAAGTTGAGATGCAGCCACATCCCGTTCTCAGGGAAAATTGCACTATAGCAGCGCCATTTATTGGCTGATATGCATCCAAATTGAATCAGCGTAATGGCTACACTGATACATGTCAAGTTTTGTTTGATAATACACAACAGAACCTGTGATATAGCCTTCCCTGAAAATGCGAAAGACGACGTATAACAGCACCACTTATTCAGCAATTGACACAAAAGTTGGTAAACACTAACTTATGTCAAAGTGTATCTGCATATAAATTTATATACAAAATCGTGTAGTAGTTCCTGAGCTATAGCCTTACCTGAAACTGTGAAAATCGCGGTTCAGCAGCGCCACTTGTTACGAAATTGACACCAAAAGTTGATAGGTATTAATTTAGGTCAAGGTTAACTGCAGTAGTTCCCGAGATACAGTCGCACATTTTTTTTTTTTCACGCAGACACACAAACTGACAGATACATATTTTCTAAGAATACCTAGACAAATTGTGTTCTGGAACCCTCAAAACGTGTAAATCCATCAAAAAACGGAAGCTGAAATTTTTTTACTTTTCCAATACTTTCTTCAATTGAATACAGAAGAACGTAAAAAGTAATGTAAAATAAACACATTTAGGAAACGGATTCCATTAAGGTATAATAATAATATTCTTTAACGTCTTCTTTAGAACAAATAAACAAAAACAACGCACGAAAATTGCAGCTGTAAGAAGATAATTTGCTGATTGTGTGAATTGAAAGTGATTGCGGGAAAGCAGATGTCCAATTGTGAATCATATATCCCTGCTACCCAAATTATTATAAACATTCATGTCGAACAAAAGCAATAAATAAAGATATATATATATATATTTTTTTTTTTTTTTTTTCAGAAATAATCATTAAACAACGAACTATTAACACTGAAAATGAAGCATATTTTTGCAATCTTGAAGTTCACAACTCACATAAATGTTCAAACATTATTATTAAACTTTTTTTTTTTAGATTTTTTTTTAATTTTTAACTCAATACAATCAGTAATTACATTTTACTTATTTATTTTTATTTTTTTACTTTCTTCTATATTCAATCGAAAAAGGTATTGGATTCGTAAAAATTTTCGACTTCCGGTTTTCGACGGATTTACAAGTTTTGAGATGTCTAGATTATATATGTCAGGTTTTATTGCGTATAATCCAACAAAACCTGATATGTGAGAAGACCAACATGAGATATTACGCTAATTCAAATTGAATGCCTATTAGCCAACAGGTAGCGCTGCTACAAAGCGATTTCCGCAATTTAAAGAAAGGCTATATCTCAAGAACTACTGCACAGAATTTCATATAAATTTGTATGTAGGTGCCCTTTAATATGTATTAGCGCCTGTCAACTTTTGGTGTAAACCGCTCAACAGGTGGCGCTGCTACACAGCGATTTCCACAATTACAAGGAAAGCTATATCTCAGGTTCTATTGTGTATCATCAAACAAAACTTAATATGTGAGAAGAAAATTATGAGACATTATGCTGACTCAGTTTGAATGCTTGTCGGCCAATAGGTGGCGCTGTTATACTGCAAATTTCATCGATAACAGGATGGCTATATCTCAACTTCTATGCCATATAACTGTACGAACCATGATATGTGAGATAACCATTATAAAAACGCATTGTTTAAGATGTTATTTATAGACGATGAAACTGTTTCTCTTTGGATATTTAGTGTTAGATTTCCCTAAGATGAAAATTATTTGCATTCATCACGTTAAACTTTTTAATAATAGTTTTAATAAATTATTCGCACTTAGTAAATTTGACAGAAAAATATAGAAGAATGTCTTGTGGTGGCCACAACATACTAGTTTTTTTTTATAATTTACCAACTGTGTGACAATAAAAATTTAATTTATTTTATATCATGTTATATCATTTTACCTTGTTTTGCATGATTTTTAGATGAGTAAGTAATGATTCATTTTTCGGGTTTCGGGTCGGGTTCGGGTTAGATAAGTCGGGTTTCGGGTCGGGTTCGGGTCGCAAAAAATTCTCTGTTGCGGGTTCGGGTCGGTTTTCGGGTTGATGAAAATTTTTTTGTCGGGTTCGGGTCGGGTTTCGGGTTGATGAAAATTTTTTTGTCGGGTTCGGGTCGGGTTTCGGGTTGATTTAAAATTCATCTGTCGGGTTCGGGTCGGGTAAAACCCGACCCGCGCAGGACTCTACTCTGAGTGCACTAAAACAAAAACACGAACGACATCTTTAGGTAAAGATTCGTATTACTACATTGCTAAATGTCAGTAGTTTCTCTCAAGATGTCAAGAGATGTCGCTACTAATAGTTTTATAGCTATAGGAACGATTAAAGTCGGTGTTCCACATATGGAACTGGGTGCCTTGTATTGTTAAAACATTTTAGATAAAGCTTGCTTAAGTAACAATTATTTATTGTCTTCATTTTCTTGTACTTTTTTTTTTTTTTTTAATAATTTCTAAATTATTACTCTTTTTTATATACATAAAATGGGAGAAAAAATAAAGCGTTTCTCTATACAATAAAAGATTTTTCAACTTTTTGTTTCGTTCAACTTTTTGTTTCGATTTTGTTCGTTCTCAAATATTTGGAACACGTTTTCGACTATATTTAAACTAACATCTGTCTGTGCTTGACAAAAATTTTATATCAGCTCTAGATCAAGAGCTCATGTTTATAATAATAATAATAATAATATAAAAAATTATTTAGTTACATCTTGACATAAATTGGTACATATCTATTTCCCATGCATGTTGACCAACTGGTGATGCTGCTCTTCTGGAATACCCCCGTTAATTGAAAGGGTATAATTCCCCAATCCATAATTGGTGTGAAGTCTATAAAGAAAAACAATGTTGAATTAGTTTGGTTGTATATCAACAAAGAAGTGATGCTTATGATAACATCTCCTGCGCCATTCCACATGGCTCTATCTCAGTATCTATCGGTTAAAGTTCAGAGTTTCCATAAGAATGATCGTTATAGTAAAAAATATATTGATTTTTTTTTTTTTTTTTTTTTTTTTTTTTTACTGTTAGGTGGGGAATATATATATATATATATAATGATATATAAGAAGAATATATGATAGCCACAGTGTACTAGTTTTACTTACTGTGTTTTCACAAAAATTTTCTTTTGATGCAATTTAACTTCAGTGCTGTATAAACACAGAGCAATTTATAACATTTACTTTTTTATTTATTTAAGAACATAATTATTTAAAATGCTGTAAGTTAGTTTCATTTACATACTTAATTTTCGATTTTAACTGTTATTAATCATGCACCATTCAAACTTGAAACGAAATTAAAAAAAAAAAAAAAATGTCCAAAGTTCATCGGTATGTTCTTAGCTTTAATTTAATATTATTAATAATAAAAAGCCCTGTTTTCTGGAAGCTAACGTTCGAAACTGACATTGTTGCGACAAAAATTTATTAAAAAAGGAAAAAAATCTCTTAGCTTGGTGGAATGAATAAATTAACACAAGAAGGATGATTTAACAAAAGAAACTGACATCAAAATTGCAACAATGTATTGAGAAAAAAATAGATTTTATCGATTTGAAATAAATAAAATAAATCTGAAATAAAATTTAAAAGAATGGATACAATGCTATGTACAGAACGTTACTTGGGATTTGGCGGTTTTCTTTCTCGGCAATCGCTAAGACCCGCCTAATCATGATCATAACATTAAGCAAAATGAAAGAAATAAATCTAAAAGTAGTAGTTAAATTGATTACAATAAATAAAAGTCCTTCCGGCTTATTCGGAAGGGTAGGTTGATTTCTTTTTCCTTATCAAGTAACTGTCATTTTGTTTCAAGATGGCGGCTACAAATTATTAACGAATTAGTAGAAATATTGATGTAGGGTATCTACACAAGGAGTTTTAAGCAAATCGGTTCATAAATACCTTTTTATGTGAATTTAAAATTTCCAAGTGGCCGGCGCTTGGAAACAAGATGGTGGGCCACGTTGACAAATATATCAAACGCATTTGTGAGTTAAGTCTACTGTACAAATATAGTTGGAATTAATTCAGAAAATTTCAAGTGGTCTCCACTTGAAAACAAAATGCTGGAGCAACTTGGTTAAGAAACTCATCAAAGATATTCATAACACAAGTTAAGACGCTGTTCAAATTTGGTTCGATTTGGAGAATTATTTCGGAAGTTATCGTGGTTTTAAATTTTCCAGTGGCAGCCTGAATTCAAGTGGCCCCACTTAACTTAAGATATCCTCCACTTTAAAAATAGCAGATAAATTTCATTAATAAAGTTCATTTAGACCCTTATGTCGTCTAGATTTACATAAAACTTCAAGCAATTCTTGTTTTAAATACCCTTTTTACAATGTGGGTTTGAAATTTTCAAGTGGCTACCACTTGAAGACAAAAAGTCGGTGCAACTTGGTTAATGAACTCATCCAAGATATTTATGAGATCAGTTCACTGTCCAAATTTGGTTCGATTTCGAGTATTATTTCGGGAGTTATCGTGATGACAAAATTTTCATTATATATATATAGATAGATAGATAGATAGATAGATAGATAGATAAACGAAGTGATTGCAGTAGATCGATTTCTAAAGAAATCAGCCTAATAAAAGAAATTATAATATTTGGAAATATCGACGACTAGGCGGGCAAAGACCGGCACTTATGATATATTAGGCTTATTTATTGTAAAAATTATTTATTGTAAATATTTATACATAAAAATACCTAAGCGAAATGCTTTGTATTTTTGAAATGGATGAACCAAACGTCATAAGATCCTCTAAAGCTAATTTCGAATATCTGACAAATATATTAATTAAATTTTAATAAAATTTATGCGATTTATATCGCAAAGTGAACAGGTGATTCTAAATGTTTCACAAATTTATAGTGGAATTGGTTATATCCTGCAACAATTATCGGTAAATAGATAAACATAATATAAATATATATATATATGTATATATAGTTAGAATATTCATGTATGCGAGAAAATTTATTGGTTTTATATAATAAGCTTTCATTAAAGTCACTATAGTTATTAACAGTTTCACATATTATATAGAAAACTTACATAACGTAAATTCAAACAAAAGTTATGTTTGGCAATTTAAATTGGTAAATATTAGTTTTACGAGTGACATACGCAATCTTTTGTCAAAATTTTACCCCTCAGAGAAGTTTCATAAGGTTCCTTTTTTATCTTTTCTCTTATAATTTTAATTATATTTTTTCTATCTATTGAATTTTATTATTCAGTATTTATACATTTAATTAAAAATTATATCCTAAATGATTTAAAAGTTAAATTTCATAAAAATATTGTTTAAAAGACGACAACTTGAAACTAAATTATATTTGACGTATTCATGTATTTTATTATTATTATTATTATTATTATTATTGTATTTATTTAAAAAAAAGTTATTTATTTATGTTATGTCATAGCCTCCTAAACTAGATGCTCAGAAACTTGGCAACAGTTGAAGCGGTAGACAGCGCCACCTGGTACGGATTGCGCGATTTTTTTATTCAACTGCCGCCAATAGTTTTAAGAAGTGATAGATGATATACATAATCGACGTTTACTGGATTCTATTCGCCTTTTACGTATATCATATCCCACTTTAGAAAATTTCTGGTGGCTGTTGAATAAAAAAGTCGCGCAATCTGTACCAGGTGGCGCTGTCTACTGCTTCAACTGTTGCCAAGTTTCCGAGCCACGCGACAGACATCCAGAGACATCCAGTTTAGGAAGCTGTATAGTTATGTTTAACACACAGACAAAAAAAAATAATAACTCAAAATAGCTAATGCCAAATTCCAGGTAACTAATTGCATTACATACAAAAAAGAAAATTTTTACCTTCTTATTCCCCTATACATTTTTTAATCTGATAAAAATAATAGCACTCGAAAAAAGACATATATATTTTTATTAAAATATAGATTTTCTTACGCGTGGGAAAAAATTCGTTAAAAAAGAGGCAGGTTCTCTTTTTTAATCGACGATTGCACTTTCTTCAAAGAATATTCTCGAAGTGGTTCAGCAAGACTCTTATACTCATACCACAAAGGCCAAATTTCAAAAATACTCATCGACACAGTAAAATAAAACTGTTACTCGCTCTACAAAATCCATTTAAAATCCCAAATAATAGAAACTTTTACCGCCTGATAAAAATAATAGTTTTCGAAAAAATACATAAATATTTTTACTACAATATCGACTTTCTTGCACGTAGAATTTGATTGGTTAAAGAAACAGGCGGGCACTTTGTTCAAAGAATATTCTCAAAACAATTTATTAAGTCTGTTATACTCATGCCACAAACGACAAATTTCAACAGATACTCTCGGAGCAGTAAAATAAAACTATTTACTTGCTCTACAAAAGTCAACTAAACAACTTTAAAATTCCACAGAGAAGTAATTTTGTTGATCCCTCTCTGACGACAGCTCAGGAAAAAAATTTAGTGAAACTCAGAGTCTATTCATCGACGGAAATCAGTGGGTCATTCTAGAAAATTCCAGAACGTTAGCTTCTGTTGGAGATAGAATGTCAAGATTTTAACAACCCTAAATTACCATTTGCCGCCGAATTTGGTCAAAAAATAGCCAAGTTTGTCACCAGAGCTTATCTCTATGAAATATATTAGACTATCTTGTTTTCATTGTACTTACGAGGTGTGGCTATTAAATAACGAGACTATTTCTGCTACGAATGAACTACATATGCGCCAGTTGCGAACGACCGACAGCTGTGCAGCGTAAAGCCTTATCTTTCGATTCCAGCTCTTCCCGTGTTTGTAGAGAAATCAGTCTGGCCGTAACCTTCGTTTGTGTAAGAGGTGTTTGTTTCGCTTTGCCGAAAAGTGTAAAAGTAGAACAACGAATTGTCGTGAAATTCCACGTGAAACTTGGTAAAATCGCTAGTGAAACTTATCTTTTATTAAAACAAGTTTATGGCGATGAATGTTTATCACGTGTGCGAGTTTATGAGTGGTTCAACCGTTTCCAAGATGGCTGAGAAGACTTTGGAGATGATGATCGAAATTCAAAGCGATGATGATTCTTTTTTCTCGACATTCATGGTATTGTGTACCTTTACTGGGTTCCTGAATGTCAAATTATTAATCAACATTACTATCTTGAGGTGCTTGCTCAACTCCGTGAAGGAGTAAGGAAAAAACGACCCGAATTGTGGAAGAACAAGTCATGGGTTCTCCATCAAGACAACGCGCCGGCTCACACGTCATTGTCTGTCAAGGCGTTTCTAGCCAAATACAACATCCCAGTTTTAAACCATCCACCTTATTTATCTGACCTGGCCCCATGTGACTTTTATCCGTTCCCCAAAGTTAAATCTGCATTAAAAGGAACAAAATTTGAGTCAGTTAAAGCTGTGCAATAAAAAGCGGCACGCCGCATTGAGGAGCTCACAGGACAAGACTTCCAGCACTGTTTCAAACAATGGAAAATTCGCATGGAGCATTGTAGGGATAGAGGAGGGGTGTATTGTGAAGGTGATAATAACTAAATCTGTATAAATTTAAAATAAAATGTTTTATAGCAATAGTCTCGTTATTTAATAGCCACACCTCGTATATATCAGTTTTCTGTTAAACGATTCTTTCGACACGGAAAAGACGTATAATATTTTTATCGAAGACATCAAGAAATTTGTCCAACTAAGAATATTTTTCTTTATTTTTCTTCTTATTATTATTATTTTCGTGTGTAACTAACTTACTAAATAGATTGAATAGATTGCTTTTGAATGTTTATGTTTTTAACGAAAATGAGATTTAATATTGCACAAAATTTCGTCTTAGATTAATTCATTTTATTATTATTATTATTATTATTATTATTATTTTCTTAATTTTTAAATTTGAAAAAGAAGAAAAAAAGAATTCCGCTATAGGTTTAATTCTTAGAGGAGAGATAACCCTAGAGAGAGCATCCCCGAACGAAATATTTTGCCAACATCGAAACCACGTGACTGGGGGACACCGTATTCGGATAGGGGAGTTTTTTACATGTATTTGAATGGGGATCTCTGCTATGCTACCGAAGAAATGGTGAAATACTTCGTTGCATTTGATTCTAGAGAAAAATTTCTCAATGGAGAACCTATAAACTTTCACAGTCATATATATACTTCTAAAAAGTATTCATATAAAATCATAATATTAAAACAAATAGACTTTTTAATGAAGGAAATCCAAATTATTCACATAATCATGTGTTTTATATACAGTTTTTTGAAAATTTATGGAAAAATAATTTATTATATTAATGTTTTTGAGTAGTTATATGTTTGACTTTTTCGTTTTTCATGATTTTTACTTATTATTTTCTTAAAAATTGAGAAATAATGAAAGAAATTTCACTTACATCTTTCAATCCAGATTTGGCGCGATTTGGCGAAATATTGAAATGTCTAATAAGTTTGATGCATGATTGTATTTTTGTGTTTTACGTCATTTTGCGGTGTACGAAAAATAAATGATTGTATTGTTTGCAAAAAGCATAAAGAAATATATTTTATTTTTTATTTACAAATTAGAATTTTTTTTCCCCCCATATGTACTTTATTATGAATTTAGAGATTTTTGCGTATTGACGATCTGTCTGCATTTATAATGTTAGATTGAGAGAATAAAATTTGTCTCTTTATTTCTTACTAGGCAAAATTTAATCCCATATAAAATTAACAAATTGTTTCATATAAGAATTTTTATTTAAAAAATATTTTATTATTATAATTTATAAATATTATAATTTATAATTTCTTTACTTTGCTTTTCTAAGCTCTGTAGAATATAGTGTAT
The DNA here is from genome assembly GCA_963930645.1 of Salticus scenicus. Classification (NCBI taxonomy): domain Eukaryota; kingdom Metazoa; phylum Arthropoda; class Arachnida; order Araneae; family Salticidae; genus Salticus; species Salticus scenicus. The sequence goes on along the minus strand of OZ005656.1, from coordinate 260,376,761 downwards.
TTATTTATTTATGATTAATTTCTTCTTCTTCTTTATTCAAAGGATTTGAAATGATAAGATTTATAAAAAATTTCGTCTTCCGGTTTTCAATGAATTTACAGTTTTGCGGTGATCTATACACGTTTGGAGCATTTTTAGAAAATATCCACCTGTCTCCTGTCTCTTCTGTGTGTGGGGGAGAGAGAGACCAAAAATTTGTGGCTTCTCTATATCAAGAACTAATGCACTAATTTACTTCTTTTTTTTTTTTTTTTTTTTTCAATCTTGAATTTAGTACCTATCAACTTCTTGTGAAAATCGCCCAATAAGTGGCACTGCTATACAGTGATTTCTGTAATTTACGGGAATGCTGTGTCTCAGCTTCTGTTCCGTAAAATTACCCGAAACTTGGTATGCGAGAGGATCATTACAGAAATTATGTCAATTCAATTTGAATACATATTGGTCGACAGGTGGCGCTGGTATGATGCAGCTTTTTTCCCTTGCGCAGAAAGGCTATATCTCAGCTTTTATAAGAAAATTAAGAAAAATGCATCGGAAACGTGTGTAATATCTTGTTCATGCATTTATTTATTTCATTATAATTATTTCTCATGGTGTATTTAAATTCGACCTTTTAAATTTTTTTTTTCCCTCTGATATGCATTTATTTATTTACTTTTTTTTTTTTTTTTTTTTTTTTTTGTGGTTGTCTACTGCAAAACGATTACAAGGCATTGTTGATGTCTGAAACAAATTATCCTCTACCTTTTGTCCTAATGATGATAAAGTAAACATTTTTTCATTGAAAGAAGGGTATACTATTCAAAATGCAACAATACATTTCTTAGGATTTAAGCGTAACAAAGAATATTTTAAATAATTCAAAAATTAATGGCCCTTAAACCACATTATTATTATTTTTTAATATATATTTTTTAAACCTTCATAAATGTACTCAATGTACAATGTACCTTGTATGTTATTTTCATTTAGCTTTCCTAAAGATAAAAATAGATGGAAATTACAGGAAGGTAAGATTTTAAGAGAAAAGGTTTTAAAGCCATTGAGCATTCCCGTTTATGTTCAAAAAATTTCTTGCCAGATAATTTTCATAAAAATAGATTTGGAAGCACTTGGTTTAAAAAAGGATGCAGTACTAACTGTATTTAAATTTCCAGAGAATTGTTCCCATTTGCATTTGTTATAAAAATCAGATAGTCATTTTCACGTTTAATGACGGCTCGAATTAACATTTAAAAATTATTTATAACTAATATTTCGAACTATTCAAGTGAACCTAGCAAAATTATATTTGTAGCAGGTAAGATAATGGAGGAAAATGTTCTGTAATTTCGACAAAGTAAAAGATTTCTAACGGCGAGCTGTAGCCAAATATGGTTGCCTCCCTGTCACGTGACTAAGGTGAAAATCATTCAATGATGACAAAAACTTTTCTACCCCACTTTTCCCTGCATGCGCTCTCTATCAGTATCTCTCCTCTAAGGTTTAATTAGTAAAATATTTTATTAAAATATTGCAACAGATATTTCAGAAAATGTCTCTGCATTAGTTAGACTGTCGGTGATTGAAGTTGTAAACAAAAAGAGTTAAGATAAAGTACTATTTAAACTTTACTTAATTAAAAGATTTTAAAATCTGTCTGAAATTGTGAAACTAGTATCTACATTAATTGTAGCCTTAATAAATAATTTTATCCAAGAATTACCTCGTAGAACAAAATATTACATAATATTTAGCAACTCTTCTCTTTTCCTTTAGACGAAATTAATTAAGTACTTACGAAATAAGTTGTTAAACTTTCAAAACTGTTTTTGTAACAATATACGCAGTAGCGAGATTTCTAAATTTTTCGTAAATATGGCATTCTCTATACAACAAGATTGTTTTTTATGTCGAGAGTATTTAGAAGACAAAGGTTATATATATATATATATATTAATAATAATAATAATAAAAGACAATATTCAAAGATATTTTTTGATATAATAATTATGATATCAATGTACATAATTAAAATTCACATGATGAGTGAGAAAATTTGCATTAAAAGTGATTTTCATGATATCAAAGATTTATTTAAAGCAAATTTTAGCTTCTGATACATACGTAATTTTTAGACATGAAAGACATGAAAGATTGTTTATTTTGAAGGAATGTCTTAAATATTATGCCTTATTAATAAATTTTAATTAAAGATTTTACGCGAGTTTTAATTTTATTGACTATTAAAAAGAAAAAAAGAAAGAAAATAAAACTTAATGTTTATTAATTTTACAGTACGCGATCACTTATTAGACTTATTTATTTTTATTTATATTTTTTTTTAGAATGACAGGTGATACTATCTTTTTCAAACAGTTTCGTTGCCAACTTTTGTCTATCACATTGAACAAACTTGCAAACATTTTTTTTTTAATTTAAAATATATATAGCTGAAAGTTTGCCATTGTATGTGTCCAGATTATTAAATTTTATCAAAAATTGGTACGCTTATTAATCAAGACAAAATCTAACTAATGCCGTATTTTTTTAGTTCAATCGGATATTTTGTTCAAAAGGTATTAAATAAAAGCCCGATTTTAACTTTAAAATTAGTAAAATGAAAAAATAAAATTGATGTCAAAAAAAAAAAAAAAAAAAAAAAAAATGTATATATATTTCTTTTTATTAAATAATTTATAAGTAAAAACCCACGGGTACTCTTTTAAACAAATCACCCTGTATTAATATAAGAGTTTATTTCTATATTTTCACCGTATATTAATAATTTTACAAGAATAATTTTGCAATTAGTTATAAAACATGCATTCAAATCATTTTGAAAAAAGTACAAAGCTGTTACAATTAGTATCCAGTCTCCTTTAGGCCAATACGAATGTTATTATTAATACACAGGCCTACGATGATTTTTTTTTTCCAAGGTGATATGTCTCTCTGTTGTATTATTTATTTATTTAGTGTAGGTGCTCCAGTGATTGGCATGCTCCAGTAATTGACATATATTCCGAAATAATTAATAAATAAGAAAAATAATAAAGTCATATATTTTACATATATTTTACATATTTAACTAGCAGTGTCAAACACTGGAACATAGGGTGCCAATTACTGAAAAAATGAAAAACTGGCAGCGTCAATTACTGGAACACTGAGTGGGTGTCAAATAAAAATTCATAAAAAAAATAATAATCGTTATGAAATGTATATATTTTAACATATATGTGGTTCTGAATGTCTTTCATGCCATATGTATTAACTTAAGATTTCTAAAAATATTTTCTGATGACTAGAACATTAAAAACATCAGAGATTGCTATAAAAGTGTCAATCACTGGTGCACTTACCCTATTTATTTATTTATCTTTATGCTTATTAAGAAAAATCTATTCAAAAATTTCCATCACGTATAGTTTTGACAAAAAATGGGATTTTTTTTTAACTTAAAGCTCCACTTTTCCAACTACAATATAAGTTATTTCCCAGAAAATCTGGATAATGTGAGTGAAGAATAAGGAGAGCTGTTTCATCAAGGTATCAAAGAAATGTAGAGGAGGTATCAGGGACGATGGAGTGTTAAGATATTAGCAGATTATTGTTGGATGCTGCATGGAAAATTCCCCCTCTCCAAGAGCGTGCGCAAAAAAAAGTTGCTCTAAAGGAAGCTTCCATGTGAAGAAACCTATTTAAAAGATAATGCGTAAATAATAGCCTACTTTAATGTATTTCATACAGAAATAATTTCGAATTTGTCAAACGTCTGTGTGAATTCTTCGGATCTTTGTCCTTACTTTGTAAATAAAATTATATTTTTAAAAAATTAAAGACACGCTTTTATCGAAATGTGAACTAAAAAGCACAAAATATCCATCTTTATAGTATTAAAACGCAGGGTAAGAAAAAATCGCGTGAGTGTCACACCATAATATTTACATCTTTAATAAGAAAAATTAATGTATTAATTGTTTATACTCAACGTTATACAAATACGGCCAAATCCTGTGCCACACACGATAGAGTTACATATATATAGATTTTTTTGTTTGCCCCTAGAACATGCTCCTGATGGGATAGGAACTTGGAAACACTAGTATGTAGTATTGTCATATACTATGAAGTCGTGTGAAAAATTTCAGCTCAATCGAACGGACAGAAGTGGTCGAAAATTGAATTACAAGATTCCGTTACGTACATTAATAGTTACATCATATCAAGTTAATAAAAGCATATTATAAAAACGTGTTAAAAAGTATTAAAATTACATAATATTAACTGAGCAAATAACGTAATGAAGGAATGAGAAATAAATAATTTAGAATTAAACAAAAACCATTTTTTAAAATATCCCCTACTGGGCTCGAACGTTAGACCTTTAGGTTCGTAGCCTGGAGCTTTACCTAAAAGCCACAGCGTTCACGTAGGGAAAGTCTTTTTTTACAATATAGATTTTATGTTTGCTCACAGAACGGTTACAAACATACATACAAACATACATACAGGTGAAGCTAATAAAAGCGTGTTAAAAACCCGTGCGTAATAGGAAGAAAATACTATCAATTTTTAAGTCAGCTTATCAAAACACATTAGAGACACTGAAAACAATGCATAAAAAATTAAAAAGTACGATTTCACAGACCTGTGTAATTTTACAGGCATTATTTTGTAATTAATTGATAAACTTGCATTCAAAATCATTTTGAAAAAAAAGTATATAGCTGTAACGATTATTATCAGGGTGTGGTGAGGTAAATGTAACATCGTTTTGGAAAACTCTACACGTACCCTACCTTCCTGCCAAAACATTGGTGCATTGGTCTCTCCCTGTTGGTCCCAAACCGCGTGGTTATAGGGAATTTGGGATCCGGACATTATATCGCGGGACAAAATCTCGCCGGACAAAATCTCGCGTCAAAAAAATAGTATGATCTATTTGAAAATTTTATTTTGTGTCACGTGTGATCTCTGGTGTGGACCACAGGGCCTTATAAACATTAATTAATTAATTAAAATAAATAAATAAATAAATTGTAGAGTTGAATTTCATTATTTTATCTATGTTTATTTTTAAGTTACTTTATCTTTTGCTTTTCACTGTTCAAAATACATTTTAAAAATTGCGTACTGCTGACATTAAAGCTGAACACTGTTCACAAACTTAAATTAAAAATTTTAGAATTGATAAGCACGTTTGTATTCCTTATGATTAATCTTGACGAAAGTTAATAAATATAGTTTTTAAACTATTTTAAGTAAAATTTATAAAAAAATTTGTTGTAAGTTTGTCAGAATGTCAGTGCTCTGACAAAGGTATGTGTTGTCATGAAATTTTATACAACATTACTAATAATTACTAACTCATTTTGCCTTGTATTAATTTACGTCGGCGATATTTTGCCCTCGCGAGATTTTGTTGCCGACCCAGGGAATTTTACGCCCACAGGAGAAAAAAATTGTCTACTTCTAGGGCAGAAGACCGTAGTTAAATTTCTTAATAGGAGATATATAGAAAATTGTACTTAAGGTTGTTTTTAGGAAAACTTAAAATAAATAAATAAATAAATAAATAAAAGTAAATAAATAATAATAATAAAAATAATTACATTTAGACAGATTACATACCATTAACAGAGAAAAGTAAGTCAACGGATGTAGTGTTAAAATTTATATTTAACAAATGAGTAATGTCTGTTTAAGGTATTATAAATATGTTTTAGCTTATTATAATTATCTGGATTTAATAACATTGCTTTTAACTTTTGCCTTATTGTTTTATTTCTATAAAATTTAAAATTGTTTTTAATGAATGAACATTTTTCGAATATATAATGAAAAGGGCTACCAATTTTTTTACATTTACAAAGTGCGTTTGGTAGTTTATTGATTTTAAAGAGGAAAGTAAGAAAAGCTACCATGCTTTGAGATAAAATATAAAGATATTTTATTTGGGCATATGAAATTGGGATTAACCGTTTTAAGAACTGCCCATGTATCTCAATCTTTATGGGAATGTTACCACTCTTGTTGCCAATCACTAAGAATTTTAGCTTTTTTAGTTGATTTTATATGTCAGATTGGGAAAGGAAGAGAGATCTCATGATTACTCCCAATACAAAGACTTCGGATTATTTACCATCCATAGGAATGATTAATCATCATATCACTGCATAGTGACCTCTGGGGCGCATAGATATAGTTATACAGAAAATACATTAAAATAAAGAATTATTATTATTATTATTATTATTATTATTATTATTATGTTAATTTTTAAAATTACTTTTAATATTAATAATTCTTATATCAAGAAAAAATAAAATGAAGAAGCGATGATCGTAATTATTAATTACGGATATTTTTTTAATTAATGTTATTCAGAGTCCATAAGTAAAGCAGGGACGGAATGTTTATTTATTTATTTATTTATTTATTTTTAGTCATTTATACAAGAAAAGTACAATTATGCAAGACAGATTCAATTAGAATTTCGGAAGAGAGATAATATACTGTACTTTGAAGTTTATAGAAGGGCAAGCATAATTTTGTTAAAAAAAAAAAAAAAAAAAAATTGAGTGGCTCCAATTTCCGAAGATTAATTAACAATTGTAGTAATAGAAGTCGTTAAATAAACAAAAGAAAATTTATAATAGAGTATTTGAGTATTTTTCTGTATATAGTATGTTGTTTAAATTAACGATAATACCCTTCATATAGTAATTTGAGCCCATAAGGAATAATGATAAAGAATATTTCGTTGTATCCATGTAAAATAACTATACGTGCTAGATTAAATAAATTCGATGCACTTAATGTAACGGTGACCTATAGCACGTGAATACATTTTCAGCTCAATCGAATAAAGCGTTTAGACGCTATCGCATTTTAAATCTCTGGGCCCATATAGATCATAATCATAAATAATTTTTCTTTGTGTCCCTGTAAAAAAATATTATAGGCACTAGATTCACCAAAATCTATCAAATTTGTGCAACGGAGACTTATAACCAGAGCTGCCAGATTTGAGGGAAATTTTTATTCAACAGCCGCCGTTAAATTTTACTTGCAATAGTTACCTAATTACATGGACGATTTCTGTGAAAAATGTTTCGATTTAATTACCAAACTGTTTCAAATAAAATTTAGTGATGGGAGTTACATAAAAATTTCCCTCAATCTGGCAGCACTGCTTATAACATGCCAATAAATTTTCAGCTCAATCGAATAAAGCATTTAGACGCTATCGGCTTTTAAAAAATTTGGGCCCATAGACCATAACGGTAAAGAATTCTTCTTTGTGTCCCTGTAAAAAATTAATAAGTGTTAAATTCTTTAAAATCGATAGGTTTCGTGCTACGGGGACCTACAACATACGTACCAGCTTTCAGCTCATTCAAATGAGTGAACACGAAAGCATTTAGACGCTATCGTGTTTACTCGCATACATACATACATACATGCATGCATCATCGTAAAAATAGTAAATATGAATTTATGAGACATTAAAGCGTATAGAAACACCAATATCTCAAACTCGAATTTTTGACATGATTACAATACTCCTTACATATGTATGTTCGGAAAATAATAAAACTGGACAACCTAAATATTATATGTTCAAGAAGTTTAAAAAAGTTTATATATGTATATATACTTATTTATACATAAAGAAGCTTTTAGAAGAACCGACCTACCTTTTGAATTATATGTTTTGTTATTCTAAACAGTATTTCAATACGTAAATATTATAGCAATGTTTACGTATTGCCATAATATGTATGTGTGTTAAACTAACACAATGTAAATTTATGTAAAGCGTAAAATCATTTTTTATCAAAAAGACATTTCTTATTAAAATATCTAAAATTTCTTAATGCGTTAAAATTGTCTAAAACCTACAGATAAAATTGTTTGTAACATGCATAAATTATCTTCGAACAAATCTGTGTTGATAAGTATAAAGGATTTAAGTCCAAAAATGTCGATTTTGAGTTATGTACTTAGTCAGACTCAGAAAAAAATTCTCTATAGATTGGTATAAAGGATTTGAGTCCATGTCATTTAGTCTGAGAAAATCCATTGGTAAAAAAGATTCAAGTCAGAAATTTAGCATTCATGAGTGATAACAAAACAAACTCTATAAAACTATAAAAATCAAAACTATATAAATCTGTTAAAAATAAACAATCTTCAAAATTAAGTGTATGTAGTTTATTCACAAAATTGTATATTATGATAATATCTTGGTTAAAACTGTGTTGAACGGACAAGTTTTTATGCAGAATTTTTTTAACTTTATTTTTCGTCTCCTGAAAAATCAAGAATGTGGACTTAAATCCTTTATATTTATCAGTACAGAAATATCAGTAGCAAAAACAGTAATCTTTGGTCGTAAAATTTATAAGATCAGTAAAAATAGCTAAAAATAATCTGGTGTGTCACTCACACGACTTTCTCTTACCCTGAAATTTAATACTATAAATACATTTTGGAGATAAAGAGGTAATATAACGAGTACTGCTAGGCAAACCTATATTAATACAATTCAAATTAAGCTTCGTAAGAGTTTTATATGATGATTAGTTCTATGTGAGGGGGGCTGCCGCCCCCCTCAACCCCCCGTTTCATTAGTACACATACATTTATATAGAATTTAAATCTGTTTTTTAAATTAAAAGCTCCCTTAAAATTATCCAGACAAGTTTCACACGCAACATTCCTTGTAACTTGTCAGTCTTGATCAAACTTTTCCAGCAACAAACTTATTTTAATTTGAAAATACATCTTTTGGATCTCTTGAAATTATTCGTTTTTAAGTTACTCTAAAAGACACAGACAAACGTTAAAAAACTTGACTTCAGTAATCAAGAATCCTCAAAACGTGTAAATATACAAAAAAAAAAAAAACGCTCAATGAATGTTTAGCATAAAAACATACATTATTTTTTTTATGTCTATGAGAAATTTATTTCCATTTCTGAGCAGCTTTCCTGGACATGCTAAAATATTATAGCAAAGCACTTCCACTAACAATAAAAAAGAATATTATCGCTTAAATATTTGCAGCCCTGTATATCTTTTGAAAATTATGTACAAACCACATAGTGCACCTAAATATAATTCTATAGTAATAATATACGGCACAACATGAAATGCACTTTCATCAATTTTCAGCTATTGTCGCACTATAATTTAGTGTTTTGTGTAGCCCTGTAAATGAACAGTGAATGATTTCCCTGCCATATTCTACATGAGGCATGTTTTTACGCATACAAAAAATATATATTCATTCCATTTGGTTTAGTGCAGTCTATAGATGTTAAACTCTACTTACCTGTAATTTTCGCCACAGACGTAATGTGTTTGAATACTCTTGAGTGTCCCTGTACACGAACCATTTGCTTCATCACAACGAAAAGCTTAGTGTAGCAACCCTATATAAAGTACACATTTAGAATAACAAGTTTGAACTTTCTTCTGCTAGTAATTCTTGAGATATGCTGATAACAGACAGACAGACACACACACACACAAACCAACCGCTAAAAACATGATTTTCGGATTCAGGGGACCCCAAAACGTGTAAATACAACAAAAACTCACTTTCTAAAAGTTAACCTAAAAATAATATTTTCTCTACCTTATGGGAAAGAGAAAGTAAAAAATAAATAAACAAATAAAAATAAAACGTTCTGAAAGCGTGCCAAAATGGATCTTATCTAACAAAATCTTTTACATAGAAAAACGATTTTTTTTTTTTTTTTTTTTTTTTGTTTTTTTTTAACGTACAGTTAATATAAAATTTTTTAGGATTTTTATTTTCTTTAAATCTCTCAAAATAACTATTAACTCTTTAATTCTATTATTCTCAAATATTCATTTTAATTTGAACAATTTTGCTCCTTTTCTACTGTTTGATATGCTCTAAAACAAATATTAAAAATTTTATTACTATCTAATCTGAGTAAAAGAAACCATTTTTAATATCACGGTAAAAAAAAAAGTCTTTTAGAATAGCGTATCCAGTTTTGACCACAGGGGATTTATTTTATATACTGTTCCCCTTTTTTCAAGAATAAAGTACTGTCTTCTACTAAAGTGGCTTTTCTGCAATTTTGAATAGAAATATCTCTTCAAAGAATTTTTTTCTTTTAATACAATTTTAAAAATTAAATAAATAAATAAATACATAGTTTTTTTTTTTTTTTTTTTTTTTTTTTTTTTTTTTCAAGATTGCGTTTTTTATTTTCTTCAAATACAAGAAATTGCTTATATAATTATACAGGTTGCCTCTGAATTCATTTACCAATCTTTAAGGGTAGGTAATATACATATAAAAAAGCATTTTTTGGTACAGCAATATGGGGTCGGCAGTGAAAAGTACAGGAGGAAAAACAATAAATGATGAGGAAATGAAAAATTCTTTACTTACATGAATGTTACAGTAATCTCTCAAATATGTACAATATTCGTATTTCCTTGCTTTAAATACATTGATTAGAAACAACATTCTTAACTGTATATGTCTTTTTATGTAAACATTTGTGCGAAGAAAAAAAAAGTATCTAAAAAATTCAACATTTAAAAACCACGCCCACATATGTTACAAAATAATAATAAAAACACCCGGTTCTTAAAGGGTTAAAAGGACATTTGCGATCATGGGTTTCTATGCAATTTTCAATACTTATGATGTGTCTTATAGCCTCTAAAAGTTTGTCTCGTAAATTCGGGGTCACGCTGTAGACGTTATTTTGAATGATAGTTTTTTAAAATTACGAAAGCAGTTTTTATAGAAAGTATCCAAAACTATCTAAAATGTTATTATATTTATTAGTTCCACTACCCAACTACCGCAGGTAAAGGAAGTATTGTATTCGGTCCAAAAATTCGATATCGAGATTTCACCTGATTTACATGTTTTAAGGTCTCCTGAGTCCAAAAAAGTGGTTTTTGGCAATTGGTCGGTATTTGTGTGTGTGTGTGCGCACGTGTGTGTTTATGTATGTGGGGAACCTTCTGGCAATTATATCTCGGAAACTAATAAAGATAGAAATACGAAACTTTAGAATTGAGACAGGTTTGGTAAACAGATAAATTTTCTAAATTTTAGTGAAAATGGGAAAACCGGAAGTGGAACATCCAAAACCGGAAGTGCGGTTGTAAGTACATATCTCAAAAACGGCTCTAACGATTTTCTTCAAAATTACTGTATAAATACTCTATTGAATATCCTTTCGAATGGTATAGTTGGTTAGTTCAGGAAAATTGATAGGCGTCCAACGTATATAGCTGAATTTCAGGTCCTACAAGTGCGTTCCTTTCAAAACGGCTGTATGATTTTTTTTCAAACTTGCCGTATTAACCTTCTTTTAAGTATCCTTTTACACGTAATTGTTGTTTTCTTTACATGTAATTATTCCTTTCTCTTTATTAAATCATTCAAATTTTCTGAAACTGTAATCAATTGTTTTCTCCACATGTACATCAAATCTACCAATTTTTGTCCCATTCGGACAACCCATTCCACCTCATCTACCAATTTTTGTCCCCACTTTATCTTGGTGCGTCTTTTATTATTATTATTATTATAGATTGTATATACACTGGTACAGTATCCACTACTATTACCCTTTCATTAAATGTACTTTAGATACATGAAAAGTTCTTAACAATCCATTTTACTTAATTTAGTAAAAGCGAACGGTTCTAACTTTAAGTAAAATGCTCAGACAAAAGCATAATTAATTAAACTTTAATAGAAATTCTTGCGCATGTAAGTAAAACTAACCGAAATAGAATTTTATTAGTTAAAAACTTTTCTAAGTATTTTCCTTAATGAGTAAAACAAGCAAAATCGCACTTTATTTAATGCCTTAGCACGAATCAAAGTATATTAAAACTGTAACAAAATTGCCGGTCTATTAAATTACATAATTCAATTTTCAGAAAGTGTCGCGTGAAGAATTTCCACTAATTGACATGCCGAAAATATTTTTAAGTATTTATAGATTTATCATTCACTGAAGATTTAAGATCAACCAACATAAAATAATTGCACGAGAAAAATTATCAGCTTAACTTAAATTACTCAAAAATTAAAATCCGTTATACGACAGTGCAAAAAAGGTACGATAAAAATAAATGATGTTTTAACCATAAAAGAGTTTTTTTTTTAATATTCAAGTACATATTTTCTCTGTGTTAAGTATTGTTAGCATGTATTATTAAAAAGAAAAAAAAAAAACTTTATTTTAATTTAAATAAATATTTATTAAGGCTGTACATCAGTCAGATAGCTCCCTTTCTCCCTTCCCATGTTATCCAATGGAATTTTAGTTGCTTCGTTTTATAAAAATATCACATTCAAAAATGATCTTTTTCGAATTCTGTTTTTTGAATATTACTCTTTGAACAAGTCGTCTTTTAGCTTAGTGAGCAATTTTTCGAAAAAATAAATTTAAATATTTTACTTAGAGATCCAAACTCAGAGTCCATAATTTACTTATTGAAATAAAATATTGAAATTATTTTTTTTTTCTCGAAAAATTGCTCACTAAGCTAAAAGACGACCTGTTCAAAGAGTAATATTCAAAAAACAGAATTTGAAAAACTTCATTTTTGAATGAGATATTTTTATAAAACAAACCAACGAAAATCCCATTCGATGACCTGGAAAAGGAGAAAGGGAGCTATCTGACTGATGAACAGCCTTAAGGGCATGCTTTAACCCCCTTTACCTTCCGATGAAAATTTACGACATTCACTTGAAAGTGCCACAGCTCTTTTCCAGCTCTGAAACGAGTAAATTTTTCGAAAACGTTTTGAGATCACGTTCAAGTTTGTTTTATTGCATTGACAAACCGTGTCAGTATTTTCACTGGTAGCTGTAAAATACAAAAGATCGTATTTCGGAAAGACTTATATATATACGTCCGGGGCAGGTAAGGGGTTAATTATATAAAATATATAAAACTTCATACTTATATTCTTAAGTGAAATCTAACTTATCTCTAAAATATTCTAGTCAACTTAACAAGAGGAACGCTGTACACGCTACATTTTGAAGCCTCGAAACGTTCCCAAACTTTTACACACGCATTTTATTATATTTTCACCACTATCATCAGTAGAAAAATTTTCTCGAATATTTCTGAATGCTTCAATGCTAAATTACTACGTAAAAAAATATTGTTTTAAATTTGTGGTGATAGTATATTTAAGTGAATGTAAAATTTTAGAAATGCTAGAAGGCTTGTATCTTTAGCATTATTAAAAAATATATATATAAATATGGAATATATATGCTATAGTATTCTTTTTAATAGTCAAATATTTAGGACAGAGATTGATTTCATAATAAATAATACAACAAAAAGAAGTAATGTTATTAAAGTTAATAAAAAAGAAAGAAAAATATTTTTCAATATTTTTCTATTTTTATGCTAAAATATAGAATTTTTCTGATGTTAAATAATTTATTAAAAATTCTTAATTTTAAGCACTAAGAAGGTGGTCACTTCATAAAAGGAGTTTTCAATTTATTAACTAAAATAAATCTTACACAAATTATTAAGTAAATAAAATATTATTCGATTTCTAATATACTATAGAAAAAATTAATTGGCATGTGCAAATGGATTTATTATTTATACGCTTCTATAACTTTAAACTGATTCTAATAATAAAAATAATAGTAATAATAATAATGTGTATATCAGCTAGGGTATCAAATGCTATTTTGCAACATAACTAATAATTTTGCACATTCCTGTCTATCTCAGTTAAATAATTTTCGACGTATAGTATACATCGATGATAATGGTATTAATTTAAATATTTACTTCAGATTTTCCATAAATTAATACCTTTATTAAATATTCACCTCTAGGCAAATGCTATGCCATAATATTACAGTAAATGAATGAGGAAATATTTAGTAAAGCAATCATTAGGATTAAAAGTTGTTAGAATGAATTGAAAATTGAACAAAAATTTTATCAATAGAGAAATATGATTTAGGGGGATGGTGGACAATGGAAATCGATGTTTTTAATTATAGTCTTACAGCTATGAAAGTTTTCAACACGTGCATTGAAATGTATCAATATTAAGTACATTAAAATTTATCTGAAACTTAATATATATATATATATATATATATATATATATATATATATAATTTTTAATATAAAAAAAATATATATTAAATGCTTTATGAAACTAATTTTCAAATTTTCCTCCTATATTACCTATTCTTATTCTTCTTAACAATATATTATAGACATATTTGTAAACATATGTAAACATATTTGGATATTACTTTGTGGGCTGAATGATAAGATAATTGATATATATATATATATATATATATATATATATATATATATATATATTGTACAGAATTAACTTATCAATCAGTTCACTAAATAATACCTATGTTTGGAATAAATCGGTAAACGACAATAATAACAAATTCGAAGGAAAAAATAAAAAACTAGTATGCATAAAGTATTTTTTTTCAAGGGAAAGAAATTTAAATTTTGATTATATATATATACATATATATATATATATATATATATATATATATATATATATAGCTTTTTCACAATTTTTAGTGGTCTTAATATTAATGCATGTCAATACTTTTGTATACAAATTTCTTAACTCTAAGTCCTTAAAAAAAAAAAAAAAGATTTATAATGTCTGCCATTCCTTTAAATGTCTAAAATTTCTTAATTTTTTTACTGTTTATGAATTAGGGCATGTAAGATTTTTCTGTCTTAGTAACTCGGTTACTAACTTCTTAAAATACAGAAATAATTTGCAGTAAACAAAATACTTCTTATTCACAAAGTGAACTTTTATCACAAATGCCTGAAATCTCTACATAATCTCTACTTCTTAAATTGGCTCGTTTATATTATAAACTATTTAGTAAGTTATTGATCTTTTCATGCGCTAAATTATTGGAATTAATTACGAGAAATCTATCACCAATTTGTACTTTAATTTGACGATTGTAAACCAAAGATCTTTCGTACATTTTTCATTCCTATTACTGAATGATAATTCATACCAAACTGGCAGAAGGAAAAACTAGTATGTTGTGGACATCAACTAATTTTTTTCCGTATAATATTATATATATACAGGGTATCCATAATTAAACTGGCAGTGTTTACAGTGTTCTGCAGAGTGATCTAATTACGCGAATGACACTAAATTTTATAGGATGATTTAATAAGCAGGAGACGAAGGATTGCACTAAAAAAAATATTAGTTCGAAAAGTCACCGCTAGAGGAATATGTGGCGCAGTGTAAGAGAAATGAGAGCTCTAAAAAACGCAGAATCAATACTGAAATAAAATTACCTTTTATTTAGTACATTTAACAATTTAATTAAAGTTTAATGTGGTGACTTTTTTTTTTAAGCGAAAAAATTACATACACAGTGAAAAAGTTTCTTTATCTGTATTTTCACTTACTGTGGACTTGTTCAGTCGTCGCCTCAAATACATCAGTAAATTCGAGCGTTGGGAAGTTTGATCTGTTGACCGATTAAGAGACTTACTGGACAGAATCTGCCAATGTATCAGCCTAAAACACTTTTCGGATTGTACTGGAGATTCCTGCAGACATATGTTACTTTCTGCTGTTGTAAATACTGTGCACAGAATGTAATATGTGGTCCACAAAAACGGTGGACACATTGAACCTGATTTGAATGTGCTAAATAAAAGGTAATTTTATTTCAGTATTAATTCTGAGTTTTTTAGAGATCTCATTTCTTTTACACAGCGCCACATATTCCCCTAGCGGTGACTTTTGGAACTAATATTTATTTTAGTGCAATCTTTCGTCCCCCGTCTTGTTAAATCATCCTATAAAATTTGGTGCCAGTCGCGTAATTTGAACACTCTACAAAACACTGTAAACACTGTCAGTTTAATTATGTCCACCCTGTATTTCAGCGACACATATTGATTAATGTGCAAAAAT
Source organism: Salticus scenicus (assembly GCA_963930645.1). Classification (NCBI taxonomy): domain Eukaryota; kingdom Metazoa; phylum Arthropoda; class Arachnida; order Araneae; family Salticidae; genus Salticus; species Salticus scenicus. The sequence continues at coordinate 260,360,762 of OZ005656.1, read as the reverse complement.
ATTTAAGCAACATAGTTTCTAATGCAAAAATAAAATAAAATAAAATAAAATAAATTAAGCATAATAGCTCTTAATATAGATTTAACATGTAGAGTTTAGTACAAATTTGCACAATAGATACTGAGCTATAAGAAAAATCGCAGAAGGTGAATGATTGCAGCGCCACTTTTCGGTCAATATGCACGTATATTAAATTAGCATATTTTTTCATAATTTCCCCCTCCTGTATCAAGACTGGTACGTTTATTCTTAATAAAAGTTTAGATATAGTCTTCTAGTACACATAGAATATTGCAGTATAGCACACGTCAACCGGTATGCACCCAAACTGAATCATTTTTTTTTTCTTTTTCCATGATGGTCGTCGCACATATCAAGCTTTTTGCAATTATACACCATATAACGTTATATTTAGTCTTCCCTTAAATGGGGGAAAATCTTAGCATAGTAGCGCTATATGTCGGGAATATACACCAAAATTTAATCGATACCAATATATGTCAAGATGTAACTTAACATTTTTCTTTCAAGAAATCTGTGCTTTAGTTTGTAATATTAAGCTGCTGCAAAATTTTTATCAGACACGCGCAGACGATTTTTTAAACAAAATGTCAAATCTTGTTCAGGATATCCTAAAATGGGTAAATCCATTAAAAACAAGAAGTGAAAAATTTTAACTAATTCAGTACATTTGCTTATAAATATATAAGATCGAAAAAATAATTAAATTTCATATAAAATTAGTTCTACTAAAATTAATTAAAACTCCATCTTTTGACAAAAAATCTTATTTTACTGTCTACTAAAGAAAATATTTTAAAGCCAAATTTTTATTTATTTTTTAAGTTGGCGCAAAATTAAATATCATTGTTTGAGATGTTAATTGAGGTATAAATTAATTGGATAATAGTTTTTGAATTCAAAATTAAATTTACGACAGTGAATAGCACAGTCAAATTAGGAATCAAGTTCAATTAATCGAGTTTGCGTTGTTTTCAAACAAATTAATGAATTCTGAAATAACTTCATACCCTATGGTTTGATTCATTGATATCCAAATTCTATTACCAATTTGTTACCTTTAATAGTTTCACGTTTAATGTGTGTGGATTTGTGAGGAATTTTAATTGTTTCGTTAACTAACCGTCTATGAAATAAAGAAATTTTAATGAATGTTGTTAATAGTATTTTCCAGAAAGTGTTATCCAAAAGTATTCATTAAACGTGACGATTTTTACAATTAGTTCCATGTATTTTCTAAAGTAAATATTTTCACAATCATTCTTTAAATTATTTTTCTTTTACATTTTTTGCATTCTATCAGAATTCGGGGATTATTGCTTTATAAATAGCAGGCAGTTTCATAAAAATCAACATACGAAACTGAACCTAATAATTATAATTTATATATATATATATATATATATATATATATATATATATATATATATATATAAGATAAATTTATTTAAGCGGTGGGAAGATAGCCTAGTGAGTTTGGCATTTCAATCTGCAAACGAGCCGGACGATTGGCAGAGTTAATTTCATTAAACATGAATATAGTATTTCATTCAATAGAAACTTATAAGAACAAATCTATATGATGAAAAACTGAGCGCAGTCCACCATGTTGTACAGTTTGCAAATGAATTCCTTTTGAAAAAAGAAATGGCTTAATAAAACATATTAATCTTAATATATATAAATCTCGTATCACAATGTTTGTCCTCAATGGACTCCTAAACCACTTAACCGATTATAATAAAATTCGCACACCATGTGCAGTTCGATCCAACTTGAGAGATAGGATAGTTTAAATCTCAAATTGTAGTCGCAATTTTAATTTATTGCTAATTATTTGTCTGTTATTATTTGACAGTCACAATTATCTGTTAACTCCAAATGATTCTAACAGATGTCGATACCTTTCGACTGGGTTGAAATGAAAGCTGAAATATATTTGGTGCTGCCATCTACACAAAGAATCTTCAACTTTTTAACCTATTAATAAATTTCGTATAATTCAATTATTTCCACTTTTTAAATTTTTGGTGTTAGCATAGCCGGCCACGTGTTACTTAGACTGAAGTGTAAATTGAATTCATATTATAATGAAGATAATACAGTGAAATTAATCCTGTTTTTTACTTATTTGTGCTTCATTGATCAAAACTTTATAATTTAATCTGTATATATATATAAATAACGTGTCACGATGTTTGTCCGGGGTAAACTCCTAAACTAAGGAACTGATTTTGATGAAATTTTGCACACTGTGTGCAGTTTGATCCAACTTGAGAGATAGGATAGTTTTTATCTCAATTTATTGTCACAATATTGTTTTATTGCAATTATTTGTTAATTATAGACCTTTATTAATGTTGCTCCAAAATATCTGTGAGTTCCATTAATTTAATTGTTGCCAAAAAAAAAAAAAAAAAAAAAAATACGAGTTCATTTTCTTTCGACATAAAAATAAATACATTTAATCAAACGTGAACGTTAAAAAATTATAAAAAGTTAAATTATGCATCTCACGAAAATTGACGTCATAATCAATTTAAAGATTTTATACACATTGATAAAGTGCTAGTGTAGTTCTATCATAGATATAGTAATATATATAGATCTCTCATCCCCATGTTATCGTAGAAAGATTTTTGATGCCGAAAAAAGATAAAAAATAAAAGCTTTGGAAACAGCCATTAAGTGGTATTGAAAAAAAAAAAAAAAAAGAAAAGAAAGAAAGAAATATGAATTTGAAACTGTATCTGGAGTCTTCCATTCCCCTTTAGCAAATAAATTATTCATAAATTTTATTTGCTAAAATATTAGTATGTATTCCCGTGTGTATTCACTCGGGGAAAGACGGCCATATTTTGGTAAAAACGTCGTCTTTTCCCAAATGAAAAGGAATAACTTTTTTCTCCCCAATGATCACTCTATTCTATATATGCTATACTATATCTATGAGTTCTATACGCAAGCGAAGTGTGACTCACTGACCGTCTGTGCAGCCAAGAAAAAGATTTCCTATGTTAATTGCCCACTGGATTTTTTGTAAGAAATTATTAAAAATCGAGGAAATTTATTTCCCGATTTTAATCCTTATATTTCCCTAACAGCACAAAATGCTCCAGAAACGTAACAATCATGTAACATTGAAACATTATAAACATTTCTGAAACGCTTAAAATCGTTCAGATAACTTTCCGATTAGTTTCAAAAACGTAGAAATGTCCGCGATCGTAGCAAAAAAATCAGATACGTAACAGAAACGTTACAATCACTTAACACACAGAAGATAAAAAAGGGCGAATATTTCAGAAAGGTATCTGAGAGCATATTAAAATGTGTTACGTTTTTGAAAGATTGTAAGCTTTTTGCAACATAACTGAAACATTCTGTGCTGTATGGGTTGGGTATAGATATGTATTAGTTATCGCGGGTGTTAGATTGAATTATTTTGCTGTCAAATTGACAAAATTTTAATTTTAAATTTTTAAACTCTGTCGCCCTTGGCTTTTTTTATTATTATTATTATTATTTGGCGATCAAAAGCGTAACACGAAAATATACATGCCAGATGTATGCATTGTACGAAATGTAATATGTATTATTCATTGTACGTATGTATGACATGTAATATGTATTGTACGAAATATTGTTTCATATTATTCATTACTCTTTTAATATAAGTTGTTAAAATAACCATGATTTTTGAAAGGAATTAAATATTTTCGCCAGATAATTTGGCGATATTCTTTTTTTTTCGCCAAGGATGACAGAAATGAAATCTATTCCGCTGCAAAATATTAGTATCTTACATCAGATATTTTATTTAGACATTTGAAAACAAATTTGACTTCAAACTATGATAGAATATTTATCATTTTCCTTTTAATTTGTATATTATTAGTATATTAAAATTTAAAAGCATGGTATATAAAAAGTTTTTTTTTTTTTTTTTTTTTTTTTTTTAAATCTTATAATTAATAATTATTCTTATCTTAATCCTCAATGTTTCCCATCTTTATTGACTTGAATTTACTATTAAAATTTTAACATACTCAAAAACTTCTCATCACTTCGTTAAAATACGCTAAACTTTTCCAAAATCTTTTTGTATTTAAAATGATACATGTATTTACTTTAAATGTCCAATATTTCATAAGATTTCCAATTTTAAAGTTTTAAAATATTTATCAAATTTACTTATTTTTCTGGTTTAGCCTTATTGTTTTCCCTTTTATAACTACAGCTGTTGCCCTCTTTAAAATATTTAAAATGATGAGGTCATTTAATAGTAAAATTATCCATTATAGCATATATTATATTTCACTCCTCCATAAAAATTGATTTTAAAATCGTCTGTTTCTTTTATACTCTTATTTTAATAGAATTTTAATAGAATTTAATTTATATATTAGTCATTTTAGCAATTTTATCCAAAGTAGCATTAGAAATAATATATATCACTTCTCCATTAAAATTTATAGGACCCTACAATAAAATTAATTTGTGCTTAATATCAACACTACGAAAATTTTTATCAATCGCTTCCAAATTTTGACCTAAGTTTCAAATCTCAACCCTGTGGGTTTTTACATCGGCTACAACGTTTTCGTCTTTGTTCGTAAATAATAATTTAACTGTACTAAATAGTTTACAGCCGTATAATTCAACGTATAACTTAGTCACAGCAACGCGTGGCCGGGTCTGCTAGTATATATATATATATATATATATATATATATATATATGTGAGTGTGTGTGTGTGTGTGTGTGTGTGTATATATATATATATATATTAAGAAATATGGATATCACTAAATAAAATGTAAGAAAAATTTTATATGTATTAGAATTTTTTTTTTCCTTTATATTAGTTTTCCTTAAATATTATCTATTCTTAAGATAAACGAAACACACCGCATTATATAAAACATAATTTTAAAAATATATCCAAAGTAAATCTAGTATGGGGTAGCCATCACAAAATTTTTGTTTATCATTCTGTATATTCATTGTTTATCATTCTGCGCCATCTACCGGCTATCATGTAAAAAAAAAAATTAGCCAATATAGTGTCTCACAACGAGAATTTTGCATAGACAACCATTACCAATATTTGTATTAACCAACGGATGATGATATATAGCCGTATGAAAAATAGAAGAATATGAGTAACAGATGTGTTCTTTTTTTATCAATACACACCTAAATTACCTCAGCTCACTTTTTTCATAATGGTCATCTCAAATATATAGTTTGAACCCATTATAAACTATAAAAGCTGAGATATAGCCTTACACTACACAGGGTAATTTACAGCATAGCTTCGCTATATGTCGACTGATTTTTCTTAAAATTGAATAAGCATTGTTTTTCATAATGGTCCTCTCAAATATCAAATTTTTCGAAACTATACACAATAGAATCTGAGATACAGCATTCTCATAGAAGGCAAAAACCTATTATTACAACGCCACCTGTAGTGCGATATGCACCAAAAAGTGGCAAGCTCCATCTTATATTAAGGTGCAATTAGATATAAATTTCAATGAAATTCTGTGTATTAGTTCATGATATAAAACTGAAGCAAAATTTTGATCAAACACACGCAGACAGACAAACAAATATTTTTCTAAACATGACCAGAACTTGATTTCATGATATATCAAAACATGTTACTACATCGTAAACTGGAAATCGAAAATTTTTGTTAGTACAATACCTTTTTCTAAGTATACAGAAAAAAGTATTAAAATTTAATTTAACTCTCCTTAAAACATAAAATGTCAAATACTTTTTTCTAGCTCATCATAATGACAAAACGTAAAATACAAACCAATTATAAAACAATTGTTAATTAGCTTGTCTTCCAATTAATAAATTTTTTTAGCATATTAATGAATAAATAAAAGCAATATTTATTTGTTCATTATTACGCCTAATTAATTTAACTATTTAATTAGATACTTAATTTTTTATTATTATAATTATGAAGTATTGTATCGTTTATTAACTTGCTCCTTCAAATTACTACAAGAATTAATTAATACATTATCGTTAATAGTTTCCTCGTTATCAATTCTGAAATTAATGTAATGTATGTTTACCAAGCATATGTCATGTTTTTCTAATTTAATTCATGTCTAATTAAAATAGAAAATAAACGAAAAGTTTTTATTTTTTTATTTTAAAGGGTTATATGAATTTTAAAAACTAATTAAAAAAAAAAAAAAAAAAAAAAAAAATCTTTATTTTTTTAATGTCACAAATAAAATATTTTATTCAAAATTTTGCACTTATAAAAGAGCAGCATTTAAGTAATATTTTATAAAATATTCATTAAAAATATTGAAAAGTTCGACATGTTTCCAAAGACCCTTCAAAAAAGTAGTTAACATGATTTCTCAAAGTCCCATCAGTGGCCAAGCTGTTCAAAGCTGGTAGATGGAAAATGAATGTTCAGGTACCAAGTTGCACTCATCCACCTAACACTTTCGGGAGATTTCCGTGTTTTTCTCCGAAACTCGCGTAAATACGGACTGGGATCCCTTAGAAAGACCTCCACTCGGAGGGGAATCATAGGCCTAGGACCCTACAGTAGTCAGTCAATCAGCCTTAAGAAATGTAGCCAACCAACCAACTCAAAAATTAATGCACCGATCCAGGGGCGAAGCGTGGTTCAAAAACTCTTGGAAGCGCTGAAGACACACGTTTCCAAAAGCAGAAGGAGAATCATTTCAGCTTTTTGCCATCTCGAGATTGGGTCTGATAGATGAGAAACTTAAAATATTATTTCATTTTCTGTCTATCTAAAATGATGAAATTGTTGTCTTAAAATTTAAATAAAGGAAGCGCCGCTTCCGTCGCTTCCGTGGACGCGTCGCCACTGAACCGATCTTATTGAAATTTTGGAAACTTCTTCAGATTAAAATTGACTGGTGCTTGAATGAATGATTTAAAATAAATGAATAAATAAATTTGAACTTTCTGAAGAGTTGTCTGAAAAAAAAAAAAAAAAAGTACAATTTTCGGTGCATTTAACCCCACGCGTAACATCGTAAAATTAGTTGTAATCATAAAAAAAAATTTAAAAGAAAGAAAGAAAGAGAAAAATTATTCGTTCAAGCGCTGGTCCTTTCTATATTAAAGAAGTGTACAAATTTTCAATTTCATTCAAAATATCGGTGCATTAGTTTTTGAGAAATTTCCGAAAGGTCTTCGAGAGAGCCCATGACTCACCTGCTGCATTTTACAAAATTTTTAATGAAAAGTTTTATAAAATAATGTTTAAATGTTGCTCTTTTATAATCTCAAATTTTTGAAAAAAAAAAAAAAATATATATATATATATATATATATATATATATATATATATTACATTAAAAATGAGAAAGAGAAAAGAAAAATCTGCTTTTTCTTAGACTTCAAAATCCATGTGTGAAATACCCGATCATTTCGTCTATTCCGTTTATTGGCGTGCCTTATGCGCATAGCTCGGAAATCTATATTTCTAGTTAAGGGATTTAATAAATGACTACTTTTTCATTCTAGATGGTATAAATATATTTTTTTTCAGTGTGAGGTTGATGAATTAAAGTTCTGAATTGATATATTTATGATACTTGTTTGTACACGATTGAATACAAATATTCTAATAGAAAAATTTCGTAAATTATTCGTAATTTACGATTTTATCAACATAGCGAAATTGTAAATTTTTCATATAAATATGAATTTTGAGGATTATTGCATTGGAAAGAGTAGCATGAAAACTAAACAACAGAATTGACCCTGATAAAATAAATTAATAGATTAGAATAAGATAAATATATCGAAGTGAACGGTGGATAGCCTATTAGGCGGGGATTTCATTCTGTTACTGTATCAAGCTTTGGTCAAATTTATTTCTTTAACATGATTATAATATGTCTCCCACTAGACGTTTGTGAGAACATAAATATGATGGGGAACTGAGCAGAGTCCACCTATGCCAACTAGTTTACTAATCCAGTACGTTTGCTTTTAAATAAAAAAGATCGAAAAACTAGTTAAATTTCATGTAAAATTAGTTCTACTAAAATTAATTAAAACTCTACCTTTTGACAAAAAATCTTATTTTACTCTCTACTAAAGAAATTATTTTAAAGCTAAATTTTTATTTATTTTTTAAGTTGGCGCAAAATTAGTTATCATTGTTTGGGAAGTTAATTGAGGCATAAATTAATTGGATAATAGTTTTGAAACTCAAAATTAAATTTACGACAGTGAATAGCACAGTAAAATTACGAATCAAGTTCAATTAGTCGAGTGTGCGTTGTTTTCAAATTAATTAATGAATTCAGAATTGACTTCATACCACATGGTTTGATTCATTGATATCCAAATTCAATTACCAGTTTGTTACCTTTAATAGTTTTTACTTTTAATGTGCGTGGACTTGTGAGGAATTTTAATTGTTTCGTTAACTAACCGTCTATGAAATAAAGGAATTTTAATGAATGTTGTTAATAGTATTTTCCAGAAAGCGTTACCCAAAAGTATCCATTAAACGTGACTATTGTTACAATTAGTTCCATTTATTTTCTAAAGTAAATATCTTCACAATCATTCTTTAAATTATTTTTCTTTTACATTTTTTGCATTTTATCTGAATTCAGGGATTATTGCTTTATAAATAGCAAGCGGTTGCATAAAAATCAATATACAAAACTGAACCTAATAAATATAATAATAAAAAAAAAAAAAGGGGGGGGGGGATAAGATTAATGTATTTAAGCGGTGGGAAGATAGCCTAGTGAGTTGCGCATTTTAATCTGCGGCGATTGGCAGAGTTAATTTCATTAAACATGAATATAGCATTTTATTCAATAGAAACTTATAGGAACAAATGCATATGATGGAAAACTCAGCGCAGTCCATCATGTTGTACAGTTTGCAAATGAATTCCTTTTGAAAACTAGTTGGCATAGGTGGACTCTGCTCAGTTCCCCATCATATTTAAGTTCTCAGAAATTTCTAGTGCGAGACATATTATAATCATGTTAAAAGAAATGAATTTGACCAAAGCTTGATACAGTGACAGAATGAAATCCCCGCCTAATAGGCTATCCACCTTTCACTTCGATATATTTATCTTATTCTAATCTATAAATTTATTTTATCAGGGTCATTTCTGTTGTTTAGTTTTCATGCTACTATTTCCAATGCAATAAACCTGAAAATTCATATTTATATAAAATATTTACAATTTCGCTATGTTGATAAAATCGTAAATTACGAATAATTTACGAAAATTTCCTAGTAGAATATTTGTATTCAATCATGTTCAAACAAATATCATAAACTTAATTTTGAAGTTGTCTAATGTATTTAGGATCCTCAAAATGTAAATTTATGCTCAATTTTGCCTTATTCTGACATGTTAAGTAAATCGTAAATTCCAAATAACTTACGAATTTTTTTAAATTGGAAAAATCATAGTCTATGATATTCATGCCAGTATCCTAAATAATATTTCGAAAGTGGTTTGACATCTTTACGATGAAAATATCCCTCAAGATTGACGTTTATGTGAAATTTTGCTCTATTCTGACATGTTAAGAAATTCGTGAATTTCCAATAACTTACGAAATCTTTATATTGGAAAATTCATAGTCATTAATATTTATGCCAGTGTCCTAAATAATATTTCAAAAGTAATCTGACATCTTTACGATGAAAATATCTCTAAAAATTGACGTTTATGTGAAATTTTGCCCTATACTGCCATGTTAAGAAATTCGTAAATTTCCAATAACTTGCGAAATTTTCAAAGTAGCATATTTATAGTTACTGATGTTCATTCCGGCATCCAAACTGATATTTTAAAATTGGTCTGACACTTTTACAGTAAAAAGTCTCCATTTATTGCACGTTTAAGTGAATTTTTGTCCTATTCTCTCATGTTAAGAAAATCGTAAATTTCTAATAACTTACGAAGTTTTGAAATTCGAATGTTGCAAATCAATAGGGTTCTTGCCAGTGTCGAAAGTAATATTTTAAAACTAATCTGACCTTTCTGCGACAATTTGTTCTTGAGATATCGTGTACACAGACTAACAAACTAACGGACTGACCCACTAACAGACTAACACACTAACCCACTAACACACTAACACACTAACAGACACCCTACAGACAGACACCATAGAAATTTTGTCATTTTCGGATTCCTCACACCTGAAAACGTGTAGAAAAGTCAAAAAACCGAGGTCGAAAATTTTCACGATTACCTAAGTTCCCCATACCTATAGTATGATGGGGAACTAAAAGGAATGGCTTAATAAAACATATATATATACGTATGTTTTTTTTGTCTTTTAAGAAATATGGGTATCATTAAATAAAATGTAAGAAAAATTTTATATGCATTAGAATTTTTTTCCCTTTTTATATTAATTTTGCTTAAATATTTATTATTCTTAAGATAAACGAAATACACCGCATTATATAAAACATAATTTAAAAATTATATCCAAAGTAAATCTAGTATGGGGTGTCCATTACAAAATTTCTGTATACCATTCTGTATAACAGTGCCATCTACCAGCTATCATGGAAAAATATATATATATATTAGTCAATATAGCGTCTTACAACGAGAATTTTTCATAGACAACCATTACCAATACTTACATTAAACAATGATATAGCCGTAAGAAAAATAGCAGAATATGAGTAACAGATGAAGTCTTTTTTTTTTTTTTTTTTTTTTTTTTTTTGTCAATATAGACCTAAATTACATCACAATGGTCATCTCAAATATATAGTTTGATCCATTCATACACTATAAAAGCTGAGATATAGCCACACAGTACACAGTAAAAATTAGAGCATTAGCTTCCGCATACGTTGGTTCTTTTTTCTTAAAATTAAATCAGCATTGTTTTTTATAATGGCCCTCTCAAATATCAAATTTTTTGGCATCTATACACCATAGAATCTGAGATACAGCTTTCTCATAAATGGCAAAAACGTAGCATTTCAACGCCATCTGTTGTGCGGTATGCACCAAAAAGTGGCAAGCGCCATCTTATATTAAGGTGCAATTAGATATAAATTTCAATGAAATTCTATGTAATAGTTCATGATATAAAACTGACGCAAAAATTTTATCAAACACACACAGACAGACAAACAGATATTTTTCTAAACATGACCAAAACTTGATTTCATGATATATCAAAACATGTTACTCCATCGTAAACCAGAAATCGAAAATATTTTTTAGTACAATACCTTCTTCTAAGTATACAGAAAAAAGTATTAAAATTTAATTTATCTCTCCTTAAAACATAAAATGTCAAATACTTTTTTCTAGCTCATCATAATGACAGTCATAAAATACAAACCAATTATAAAACAATTGTTAATTAGCTTGTCTTCCAATTAATAAATTTTATGAGCATATTAATGAATGAATAAAAGTAATATTTATTTGTTCATTATTACGCCTAATTAATTTAACTATTTAATTAGAAACTTAATTTTTTATTATTATAATTATGAAGTATTGTATCGTTCATTAATTTGATCCTTCAAATTACTACAAGAATTAATTTATACATTATCGCTAATAGATTCCTCGTTATCAATTCTGAAATTAGTGTAATGTATGTTTACCAAGCATATGTCATGTTTTTCTAATTTAATTAATGTCTAATTAAAATAGAAAATAAACGAAAAGTTTTTATGTTTTTTTATTTTAAAGGGTTATATGAATTTTAAAAACTAATTAAAAACAAAAAAAAAATCTTTATTTTTTTAATGTCACAAATAAAATATTTTATTCAAAATTTTGCACTTATAAAAGAGGCATATAAGTAATATTTTATAAAATATTCATTAAAAATATTGAAAAGTTCGACACGTTTCCAAAGACCCTTCAAAAAAGTAGTTAACATGATTTCTCAAAGCCCCATCAGTGGCCAAGCTGTTCAAAGCTGGTAGATAGAAAATGAATGTTCAGGTACCAAGTCGCACTCATCCACCTAACACTTTTGGGAGATTTCCGTGTTTTTCTCCGAAACTCGCGTAAATACGGACTGGGATCCCTTAGAAAGACCTCCACTCGGAGGGGAATCATAGGCCTAGGACCCTACAGTAGTCAGTCAATCAGCCTTAAGAAATGTAGCCAACCAACCAACTCAAAAATTAATGCACCGATCCAGGGGCGAAGCGTGGTTCAAAAACTCTTGGAAGCGCTGAAGACACACGTTTCCAAAAGCAGAAGGAGAATCATTTCAGCTTTTCGCCATCTCGAGATTGGGTCTGATAGATGAGAAACTTAAAATATTATTTCATTTTCTGTGTATCTAAAATGATGAAATTGTTGTCTTAAAATTTAAATAAAAAAAGCGCCGCTTCCGTCGCTTCCGTGGACGCGTCGCCACTGAACCGATCTTATTGAAATTTTGGAAACTTCTTCAGATTAAAATTGACTGTTGCTTGAATGAATGATTTAAAATAAATGAACAAATAAATTTGAACTTTCTGAAGAGTTGTCTGAAAAAAAAAAAAAATAGTACAATTTTCGGTGCATTTAACCCCACGCGTAACATCGTAAAATTAGTTGTAATCATAAAAAAAAAATTTAAAAGAAAGAAAGAAAGAGAAAAATTATACGTTCAAGCGCTGGTCCTTTCTATATTAAAGAAGTGTACAAATTTTCAATTTCATTCAAAATATCGGTGCATTAGTTTTTGAGAAATTTCCGAAAGGTCTCCGAAAGAGCCCGTGACTCACCTGCTGCATTTTCCAAAATTTTTAATGAAAAGTTTTATAAAATAATGTTTAAATGTTGCTCTTTTATAATCTCAAATTTTTGAAAAAAAAAAAATATATATATATATATATATATATATATTACATTAAAAATGAGAAAGAGAATAGAAAAATCTGCTTTTTCTTAGACTTCAAAATCCATGTGTGAAATACTCGATCATTTCGTCTATTCAGTTTATTGGCGTGCCTTATGCGCATAGCTCGGAAATCTATATTTCTAGTTAAGGGATTTAATAAATGACCACTTTTTCATTCTAGATGGTATAAATATACTTTTTTTTCAGTGTGAGGTTAATTCTGGTTCACATAAATACTTTTTGAAAATAGCAAAAAGGGACTACAGTGCTATACTGTTGGCCATACTCAACTAAATCACAGTTTTAATAAAACTTGTAGAGTTTTTCAAACCACATTCATTACGCGAATTTACAAAAACCGTTTACGTCTGAATTGTGACCAGTGAATGGCAGCTCATTACAATAAATACCACTCTTAACCTTCCAGCGGGTACGCTCCTTATTTTCTAAATACACTGCTGTAAAATATGTATTTAAAGTTTTTCTTTTTTTATCCAAAATGAACATTTCCTTGAACATCGAAATGTATGAAATTCACAGTTTTACTTCCATTACCCGACTACCGGGGGTAATAGAAGTATTGTATACGGTCAAAAATTTTTATATGGAGTTTTAACCTGATTTGCATGTCTTAAGGTCTTTTGAGTCCAAAACAAAGTGGATTTGGCAATTTTTCAGCGTATATGTATGCTATTTGTATATGTGCATGTGTGCGGAGAATCTTTTGATTATTATATCAGGATAGAACGACAAAACTTCAGTATTAGGACAGGTCTAGTGTACAGATTATTTTGCAAAATATTTTTTAATAATTAGAAAACCAGAAGTGGGTCCATATCTTAAAAACGGCTCTAATGATTTTCTTCAAACAATATAATAAAAACTCTTTTAGATATATTTTCTTATGTATTAGTTGGTTAATTCAGGAAAACTGATAAACACCCTATATAAACAGATCAGTTCTAGATATCGCAAGTAAGTTTCTTTAAAAACGGCTCCATAGATTTTCTCCAAACTCTCTATATTCAGATATTTTAAAAGTTTTTCGGATATTTAAAAGTCCCTTTTAAATATCCTTTGTTATGTAATTGTTAGTTTCCAGTGAACAGATAAGTTTGCCACATTCTGGTGAAAATCAAGTTTGTATCTCAAAAACCACTCGAACGATTTTCTTAAAACTCGACCCTTTTAAGATGTCCTTCAGCATGTATTACTTGGTTATTACAGAAACATTGATACAGGTGTTCTGCATAGGTAGGTCACTTACAGATCTCGGAAATGGATGTTTCATAAAACAGCCCAATATATATATATGTATTTTTTTTTTTTAACTCACTATGCAAAATCTTTTTAATATCTCTTCACGATGTATGTATCAGCTTGCTTTTAAAATACCATTCTTACGTTTGTTATTTGCTAAATCAATTTAATGTCTTCTGACCACTCTATCTCAAAAAAGAGTATATAATATGTACACTTAGAAAAAATATATACCGCTTTTCTCTAGAATGAATAACTGGTCATTTTCTAAATCCCTTAACTAGAAATATAGACTTCCGAGCTATGCGCATAAAGCACGCCAATAAGTTGAATAGACGAAATGATCGAGAATTTCTAGTGTACACATTTCTATATGATGAAACAATATTCTGAATATTCTGAATATTTTGAATCTTTTGTATTGCCAGTCATACTCGCTTGATTTTCTAGAATTGCGTCATAAATCAAGATTATAGTTGCTGAAACCCGCCTCTTGTGTTCGCATTTATTTGCAGAGATTTTTAAATAACTTTGCCCTCGAGAATATAGGAAAATGCTCTAGAATTCTAATAGGGGCTTCTAGAACTTGCTTTCCAAGAGAACTAGAATTTATAAGGATGACATGGAACTATTTTTTCTAGAGCCACAATTTAGATTCTAGATGTCAGTTACAGACTTTTTTCTCAGTGTATAGTAGTGCATAAGGGAAGTCGAGTGGTTGTTACACACCAGACTTTTTATCATATTTTTAAAATGATAAGAAGGGGAGGATAAAAATGTTCCTTTAATGAAAATTTCTATAAGTTTTGTAAAAAAAAAAAAAAAAAAAAAAATCATAAAATTTTGAACAATTTTTTGAAAAAAATAAGCATAATGATAAAATTAAATTTATATCTTTATATTCACAAATAAAATTTCAGAACTAAACAAACAAAATTTAAATACAAAATGCGTCCATATCACATAACTTAATCAATCTAATAAAAAAAGCACATTCTGAAATTATCAATTCGAAAACTTAAAAAATGCATTTTTTCAAAAATGTAATAACCAAATTTTTCCTTTATTATAAATTCACAATTTTTAATATCTTCAAAGAATGTACTTACTTTAAAAAACGCAATGGAAAAATACTTCCGTGAAGGTAATAAATTTATAAAAAAAGAATCAAATTTGAAATTGAATTACTAATCTGCAGTAAGTAGTTCTTTTCTTCTTTTATATTTATGTAGATAAGGTATATTGAGTTACATAATCGTTTTAAAATTGAAAATGGAAATTTTCTTTTATAGATTTTATGTCAGTTTACTTCTTCATTCTGTAAATTATCTTTATCCTGTTTTTTTTTTTTTTTTTTTTTTTTAGTTTTTTTAATCGTAAAGGGAAAAAAAAACATTGAATCTAGAACTTTATTTTTGTGCATTTCGTTATAAAATATGTTACAGTACTTATTATTAGATTTCAAATTTTAAAGTTAATATTTCACAAAATTATTTTTAAATGACGAAAACAGTTATGTTGCTAAATTATTTTGAATCAAAACAATTTATCACATTTTTTTAAATTCCATATATTTTTATACATGCAATGTAGTTATAATTGAACTTATATTATAAATAGCAATCTGTTGCTTAAATTAGCGAACGAACTAACACCAAATTTGAGATGCACCCAAGGAATTATATATATATATATATATATATATACAACTCTTAAAAAAAATCCCCTACAGGATGCTTTGTGTAGAATCATGGAAATTATAACAAAGGAAATAATATTTAACCCTAGTATGTTACCTACACTGTAAAAAATATGCCTTATTTGCTGCCAAAAATCCTCTGTAATTTGAGAAAATAATTTCTGACAACGTAATTTTTCCGTAAATTATCTCCGTGAATTATTTCCGTAAATTATTTCCGTATTTTCTCAAATTACAGAGAATTTCTGGCAGATAGGATATATTTTTAAGTATTTTATCAAATTACAGAGGATTTCTGGCAGCAAATAAGACATATTTTTTGCAGTGTATTTAAAAACTTATGGGAATGATTACATCACTTTCGTTAGTCTCCCAGACTAACTGAGCATCGGCTAGCTTTAACCGTAATTTAAAAATAAAAAAGAATAAATAATTATAAGATAAAAAAAAACTTTTTATATACCATGTTTTAAATTTTCTGATGAATCATAGAGCTCTTATCAATGTGCACAGGATTATTAAAGTGATAGTGACGTCAATTTTTGTGAGATGTATAATTTATCTTTTTATAATTTTTTAACGTTCACGTTTAATTAAATGTATTCAATTTTATGTCGAAAGAAAATGAACTCGTAATTTTTTTCGGCAACAATTAAATTATAGCTAATATTTTAATGGCTATTTTAACGCTATTAGTATGTTATTATTTTCGTATTTTAAATAATTATAAAAAAAAAAAAAAAAAAAAAAAACTAATCAAAATTCGAAAATCGTACTTCAAAGTTTTGTATTGTCACCGGGTTCTGAGCTATACTGAAAGTTTCAAATGTCTAGCTAGTAGAGAAGTTAAAGTTCGATTGCAAGGACAAACAAACAAAAAAGCAAACAAACAAGAATAGAAGTTAATAAAATCATGGTAAAATGTACTACCTGAAGATGGTTTCTTGATTCTCGATCTTCAAATAAGTGAAAAAGTATAATTTTATTTGTTTACAAAGTATTCTTTACACATCCATTTCCTACTTTGGAGGCGGTTGTACGAGGATATTTGCTATCGACTTAGTCTCAGCATTCTAGAGTTACGAATGAATATGCAATTTGAAAATTAATTGATTAAATTTCAACTCGCTTGAGCTTTTCATTGTTCTATATTTGCATATTTCCATATCAAGTTCCACCTAATGATTTTTTTTCAACAAAATATATGTTAACCTTTTTGAGCACACCTCGCAAATTGTCCACTATACAAATTTGGGGTCAATCCGCTCTCCTTTTTTAGCTCCAGTTTGCTGTTTATAGGGAAAGATTAATTATAAACACCCTGTATATATAACGAGAGAGAGATTTCTACTAAAAAAAATCAAAAATTCACACATTTAAGTATGTTTCTGTATAATGAATAGTTTAAACATTATACTTTTTTTTTTTTTTTTTTTTTATGTAAAGTTTGCAAACTTTCATAAAGTATCTTGTATATTAACTTTCGCATATAAAACTGATATTCACATTTTTAAAGGGGATGGAGGAGACATCTCTTTCATGGAGGATCAAAATTGTGATGTCATGTTTCCTGACCATGCTTAGGGGTGTGTCCTAAACCGTCGTCAATTGCCCACAGCGTAGCACAAGCGCGGCATACAATCCACTCACTCACTCACTGACATTTTTCAATAAATAAAAAGTCAAGAGAAAGATTGCGAAAATCGAAAAGTAAATATAAATATTGACAATAAAAATGAAGGTAAAAAGTTTTCATTTACTGATAATTTTTAACTTCATGGGGAACTTTATAAATTATTTCTAGCACATAAAAACAGAATTCATATTTAAACCTCAATTTCACTAAAAGTTCATAATATTTTTTTTTTTCTCAATTGTAAAGTAAAATCTAGTTGAAAAACCCTAAGAATATAATTTAATATTATTTCATTTTGAAATTCAACACATTCAGGTTATTTTCGGGACTCAAAATTGAAAATACCACCAGTAGAAAATTTCATTTTCCGCTTGCGGGAAAAGAAAAATAAATCTGACCGAAAGTTTGATACATTTGAACGAATAAATGTCACTGATTCTTTTTTTTTTTTTTTTTTTTTTTTTCAATTTTATATTCAAATTCCTGGAGTATTACAGAAACAATGAAAAAAAAGATACACACACATAAATAAATAATCAATGAAGTATAATATTATAAGATAAACAAATACTGTTAAACTGCTTTTACTTTATTACAAACACTTAAAACTTTTAGACCTAAACATTCCGTCATTATTTATTATTAGCATTAAAAAATAAATAAATAAATAAATAAATAAATAAAATGCCGAAAACAGTGATTTTGCATCTTGTTGAATCGTGTATTGATAAGATGAATAAATTTTACTTTCCGAACATACATATGTAAGAAAAGTATTGTAATCATGTCAAAAATCCAAATTTGAGCTTTTGATGTTTCTATACGTTTTCAGGTTATCTGAGTCCGTTTTCACTATTTTCACGATGATGTATGTACGCGTGTGTGTTTATATGTGTGTGAGTGAACGCGCTAGCGTGTAAACTCTTTGCTCGAATGAGCTGAAAGTTGGTTCGTATATTGTAAGTCACCGTCGCACGAACCACTGATCAAAAAATTATACACATGTTATAGGTCACAGTTGCCCGAACTGTATAGATTTTGGTGAATGTAGTACTTACAGTTTTTTTTTTTTTTTTTTTTTTTTTTCTTACAGGGAAACAAAGAAAAATTCTTTATCATTATGGCCTATGGGACCAAATTATTACAAGTGTGATAGCGTCTAAACGCCTTATTAATCTGAGAAAATAATTTGTACACATGTTATAGATCACAGTTGCACCAACTGTACAGATTTTGGTGAATTTAACATTTATAGTTTTTTTTACAGGGACACAAAGAAAAATTCTTTACCATTATGGCCTATGGGACCAAATTTTTTTAAGTGCGATAGCGTCCTAAACGCCTTATTCAATTGAGTTGAAAATTTATATGAATAATTTAAGTCACTGTTGCACTAACTATAAGCATTTTAGTGAATGTAGTATTCATAGTTTTTTACAGGGACACGACGAAAAATATTTTATCATTATGATCTATGGGCTCAAAGTTTAGTAGCAGTAAATTAAACGTCGTGTACTATATGGAGAAAAATAATCAAACATTCTATTAATTTTTCTCTCTTTTGTTTATTTAACAACTACTTTTAATTTCCTTTATCTACAAAACCGTTAATTACTCAATGTGCGGAAAGTCGAGTAGAGTCACTCCAGATTTTTAATACTTGGGAGCTATTTTGAAGGATATAGAAGAACATTTAGTGATAATTTTTTTTTTTTTTTCGTTTACAGAAACTGCAAATTACTGCTACATTTCAAATTTCTTCACATGCATTCCAAATTATCATAAATAAATTGCAATCGGATTAGAGTTCTTCTCGTTTATTTAAAACATGGGGCCTATTTTGAAGGATAAGCAAAAATATTTAGTGGTTAAAATACTTTCTTCCATAGATTTAAAATTCCAAATCACTGTTGCATTTGGAATTGTCATAGTTCCACTCGAAATAATCTTTAATATATATATATATATATATATATATATATATATATATATATATAATTGAGTTCTTCTCATTGTTTTAAACATACATGAATATTCAATTTGAATTTTTCAGTTATAGAAGAATGGGCAACTCCAAGCAGTTTATTGTATGTAAGCGTATACGTAGAAATATAAATTGTTTTTTCTAAAAATCTGTGCCTGTCGCTTATAAAAAGTTGTAAATTGTCGTGAAAATCTTGGACTTCAGACTTTGTAGTAGATTACCAAATAATGGCTCATATCATACAATATTCATCTGCTTAAAACCGCCTTTTTTATTGATAAGATCAAAAAACAGCATTTCAATATTTTCTATCTATAGAGGGTTATGTAAAACATTTCATAGTACTCATTTTGTATGCTTAAACACATAAAAACGTTTTAAAAGAATTAAAATATTATGCAAACACATGAAATTTGTTTCAATTAATAGAGGAAATGTATCATGAGTTAGCCTCTGGCCCACTGTCAGTTATTGGATCTGGCAGGAAGTGATAGAGAAACACTGTGTCAATTCTCCAACTTTGATGAAAGGGTTTTTGTGCAACGAACACCGCATAAATAAAAAAATGCTGACATTGTCACCGAAGTTTTTTCACGTGTGATCTGAATGTACTACAACGTTCAGTAGATATAGTAAACAATGAGTTATAATCAATCCATTAAGTCTTGTTAGTTGAAAAAAAAATCGTGAAACTGGATCAGTAAGCAGAAAGTCTGAAAGTAGACCCAAAAGAAAAAAATCTACCAGAGCACAACAGTGGTGTCTTGTTCGTCTGTCACTTAAAAACAGAAGAACGCAATATCAATAGAGGTCAGGGCTGTATGTGATTTAGTGTTGAGAGAATGTACTGCTTACAGTGGTACACCGTTTGAAGACATCTCATTTCAAATGGGCTCATCGGATACTGCCCACGAAAGAAGCCTTTAGATACCTCAAAAAGGAGAAACAATCGTTTAAACTGGAGGAAACAATATGCAAAATAAACTCCTGATTGATGAAAAATAGTTATATTCTCTTATGAATCAAAATTCAAACTCATTGTTTCGGGTAGTTAATGTGTAGTCCACCGTGTAAATAATACTGAATTTAACTCTGGCTGTAGTAGACTGGGTTGTGTGATGACTACGTTGAAACAGTTCCTCAAGTGGTCTAGTTTTCTTTCTTTCTTTTCTTATCTTATCTTATATATATATATATATATATATATACTCTCTAATGGATAGACTCGGATTTATGGAAGGTATCATAAATGTTCAAGTATACGAAGACATTCCGCTGAGAAAACTATATGGATCTATATCTGAATACATTTTTTAGGATGATTCAGAGTCATGCCAGAGAGCCAAAGGGATGATTATGATATGCATGAACAATGCACGACAGTTACATTGCATATTTTGTTTACTGTTGTTATCTTCATGTTTATTTTCTATTTACATTGCTATAAAAATGGCTCCAGGACCTTCAGATCCCTACCTTGCAAAGATTTGTTGACATCTGGATTTGAAATTCGATTTAAACTTGTGGAACAAGATGGATCGGGAAGTATTTAACAGAGAAACTTGGATAAGTGACTTAGCCAAGTTAAACACTTATCCATTCTTGGTACAATTAAATACTTTTTGAATTTTAAAACCTGAATAAACTACTACGTAAGAGATGCCAAAGAAAAATATTGGAAATGCATACAGCTGTTTCGGTAGCCTAAAGCGTACCGTCTTCAGTGCAAAAAGTATTCTGAATCAGTATTCTGAATCTTCTCCTGATTCAGAATACTTTTTGCACTGAAGACGGTACGCTTTAGGCTACCGAAACAGCTGTATGCATTTCCAATATTTTTCTTTGGCGTTTCTGACGTAGTAGTTTATTCGGGTTTTAATATTCCAACGCCAAGTCTCCTGTTATTACTTTTTGAATTTATCTGAAAATTAACTTTAGTAAGCAGCAAGTCTTTGTGTAACTATCTTCAAGTTCAGGAGTGGCCCCACTAAATATTAGCGGTATCCAATGTTTTTTAAGTTCTTATTTTCATTTGCGGCAACTGAATTGCATTATTTATTCGGATAGTATCTAATTTTACTGACAAAAAAGAATAAAATGGGTGCATGTTGTATATTTATCCCAATAAGAATTAATTGTTGTTTATTTTTTTTTTTTAATTGCACTTTATAAGAATTAATAAGTATTTTTATTTTTATTTATTTATTGTTTCAAGTTCAAATAGTATAGACACTTTTTTCCATTATTAGATGCAGTTCATAACGGTTGTATGCATTATACTTACATTTTTCTTGCACAGTACAGAAAATGTGGGATTTTTTTTTTTTTTTTTTTTTTTTCCCCCACGATGTTACAATCCCACGATGTTACAATACTATATTAATTTGTGTCTTTCTATGTACATTATTTTTATGTACAATCAGTAGCAAAATTATTGAAGCATTAGCAATAATTCCTACTGAAAAGATGGGCACCTAGTACTGTTTTGTTAATTAAGTATTTGCCGAGACATGATCTTAGTCTTATACACAGCAAAAAAAAAAAAAAAAAAAAAGAAACCGTTAACAGTACAGGAAAAATCTGGAAGCTGGGGTGCCAGTATTTCTCCGCCAAATATATAGTTTAAAACCGTAAAATTATATCAGTAACATATATTTTACACAGGAATCCTGAAAATCAAACAGGTTTTTTGTTAAAAGTACAGTTTTGTTCTGTATATTTGAAGGAGAAATACTGGCACCTCAGCTGCTAGATTTTTCCTGTACTTTTAACAGTTTTTTTTTACAGTGTACTGTTTATAAAGAAGTAAGCTGATGATAAAAATTAGCGATCAGACAATATATATATGAAAAGTGTGGATACGTGCTTCAATAATTTTGCTGCCGACTGTATTTAACTTTCAATATCAAATGATTTTTCATCAACTCGATACTTACAAAGCAAACAAACTTTATTACTTTAAAAGCATACATGCTCATATAATAAACATAACTTTCAACTAACTTTCCTTCAACCTTTCAACAAATTTCAGCATTTAAAATATACTTCTTCATAAGTTATTATTAATAATCATAAGTAATAATTCATTTGCCACAACTTTCGTTTAAATATTAAAATTTATAAATTTTATTAAAGAATACTAAAGGATTACAACAAATTTCAAACAATTAAGTGTACTATTTACATATCGTCCCTGCTTTGGTACAGCATTTCCTAAAATATTATCAAAACAAAATAAAACAAAAATGTAACGTCTCAAAAAAGGGACTGTTGTAAACATTTGCTTAATAACAACTAGTGAATATATTTAAAAATATCTCTTTAATAGATATAGTAATTAAAATAAAATTAAAATAGAAATAAAAAGAAAATTATAGATATAAAAATTATTATTTATTTTCATCTATAAAACTATTCAAATTAAACTTTTATTTTACTAATCCACTGTAAGGAGATCTCCCATATTAAAACCTTTGAGAAATAATAATTAAAATGTAGTGATAAAAATGTCTTGTGTTTGTGTTTATTAGTAGAAATATTATAAATTTTGTATTATTATGCCAGGGGGTAGTTTAATAGAAAGCAAACTTGTTTTTTTTTATTGAGCCATTTAGTCTCTTGTAGTAAAAGTGTGGAAATCAAAAGAAGGTAGTAAATCTTTATGAGATAAGACAAAGTTTGAGGTGTTGATAGACACTATTTGAAGGAAAATTTAACTTGTGAATGTTGAAATGGCATAAAATATGAATTGTGATTTCCCATTGATTTTTACAGCAGGAGACATTGTTTTCGTTTATTTAATTTCTTTTGTTTATTTATTGTGGGGGGGTGGTAAT
Source organism: Salticus scenicus (assembly GCA_963930645.1). Taxonomy (NCBI): domain Eukaryota; kingdom Metazoa; phylum Arthropoda; class Arachnida; order Araneae; family Salticidae; genus Salticus; species Salticus scenicus. The sequence continues at coordinate 260,337,433 of OZ005656.1, read as the reverse complement.
GGCTCCAATGTTATTTTTTTTTTTATTTATTTACTTATTATTTTACTTTGATTAATATAGATGAATTATTTAACTGACACTTTTTAGGTGAATGTTTATATTTGAAAATCAGTCTTATGGTAGTTTCTGTCGTAACCATTAAATTGCTTAACTTTAATCAACTTCAATATTTAATGTTTTGGGGTTTTTTTAACAGAAACTGCCATAAGTCATCATGGCCTTAAACTGCATTTATTTATATTTATAAAGATTTTTTTTGTGTATCAGAGTCCAAGGCATTTTTCCAATGAGGTTTCGACCTCCTTTTAATATCACTTTAAAATCCTGGGTAAATTTGGTATTGCGGGCAATGTACTAAAGGTTTTTGGTAAAATTGGAATTTCAAAATATAAATTGTTTAATTATATCATTATGGACACACATTTCATACACCTCAACAATGGTGCCGTTGTCCATGCGTTGGAAAATGCTTTCTCTCTGTTGCAAAATATGTATATAGTTTGTATAATTTTTTTTAATTGTGAGGTTTTTTTTTTTGTATATACATTGGTTTTTGCTAGGCAAAGGGAATTTGTTTTAATTTATGCCTTCTCTGGCAGATGTAGAGACAAAATTTTTTTTTAAGTTTTAAAATGTTTGGCCTAAATCAAAAATTGTGGGAATTTCTTGAAAAACTGCTTTTGGCGAGGGAAATTTCAAAAAATTAAAGTTTGTTTTTTGGCCCTGTGCTTGTGGGTTTCCATTAAAATGCTCAAATGGAATTAAAAATTTGTTTAGAGTACTCAAAATTTTGTTATTTTTTTTAAATTTTAACTTTGAAGCAAAATTCTTGGGGAATTTATTGAGGTTTGAGTGTAGGCGAGCAATACCTTCTGTGTGTCACTCTGTCTATTTTCAATTTTTTTCTTTTATGTTGCTAGAAAAATAGGGCTTTTTCTGGTTAGGTTATGCAATATACTTAAAAACATGTATTTGATTGGCTCAAAATTTTGTTAGTTTGGCTCAGTGTGTACATAATGAGTTTCTGCTGCTCGTAGAACCGTTGTGGCCTACCATAGTTTTTATTTTTGAACTTATTTCTGTATTTCAAATACCATTCTAGCTAAATTCCGGTATTTTGGGTCAGTTATGACATGTTATCACTATAGATAGAAGGGTTTAATAGTCAGATAGAATTTTTCAATTTTTTTTTTTGTGTCATGTATTTGCATATTTTCAATTTTGTTAAAATATTTAGTTCCAAAACCTGTTTACTACCTCTTTACTTTCAAAAATGTAAATAGTTGCTTAAAAATTAAAAATTACCCCTTAATTTTCATGTAATTGCTTAGATCAGGGTGATACAAGGCTGCGTGCAATAAATGTTCTAAAGGATTTTCTACCTAAATTCTTGTGTTTTGCTAGTTTTGTGACTAAGATAGTGTTTTTCTACTAAATTATTGATTCCCTACATGGTTTTCTTTAAAAATAATACTTGGTAATGAGATAATGTCAAATTTTAAAAGTTAGAGATTTAATTTTACCCTTTTACGAGTAAAGTGCTGTTTTGTTTTCAAGCTGTGTGGTGATTGTGTTATAAAAGTTTGTTTGATGTTAGTAAATCCTGCTGTGTAAAGGTTGATTTAGTAGTTGTGTAGATATTGTAATAAATGTTTTGCTGCAGTTTGAGAGCAGTTTATGGGATAAATGCAGGAAAGTTGATGATTTTTTAAGCTACCTAGGGTCAAAAATTGAATTATGAGCTTGAAAATGTTGTTTTAAATGTAAATTTTAGGCACTTTATATGGTTAACTTTTAGTTTGAATCTCTGCATTAGAAACTTTGGCTGTACTGTGTAAATAATTCTGTGAAGTAGAATTTGATTAAAGAATTTGGTATGTGTGAGTAATTCAATGCTCTTTTAAGTAAAGATTTCTGATGTTATATGTGTTTAAAATTGAAATTTTAGGTGGCAGGTTGTTGTAAAAGCTTTTTTAGATTCCAGGCTAATATTTTAATAAATCTCAAGTTAAATTTTTATGTTGGTTTAGGTGTTAAAGTGTAATTTCAGTCCTTTTTGGGGTGGAAAATGTTTTACAACATTTTTCGCAAATTCCAGTAAAAATTGTAGTAACTTTAACAGTCTGTTTACATATTTGAGTTAGTATTTGAGGCATGTTTAGGAAGAGTTGTGGCTGACCTGTGTTTACTCTGTGCGCTCACAGAATTGGTTTAATTCTGCTGGAGTTAATTATTAAAAAGAGTTCAAGGTTAGGATTTGCGCTTTGTTCGCTGTATCGTTTTCACAATTCTGTTTTGTTTGGTTAAGCTCTGAGTTGGATTTAGTTTTGTGATTGATGTTTGTTTAAGAATTATTGTAGTTTATTGGAAATTTAGCTATTTTGTGTTTTGTGGAATTATGTAAATTTGCAAAGGAGGGATATTTGTTTTTGTGAGGTATTCCAAAAACTGTGTTTTGCAAATAGGTGTTTCTCTCAGAGTCTTGCCAGTTGCATTTGCTCTTGCTACTTATAAATTTTGTAAACAATCATTCAGATTTTAAAAAATCTTTTAAATTTAGGAAAATTTTGTATTTTTTTATTAGTTAGCAAGCTTCAAAGTATTTTCTCTGTTTTAAACTGTGTTTAATTTCAATGTTTCTCGAAATTTGCATGTTTTTTTAATCAGTATCAGCTTGGTTTCTGTTAAGATTTTGTGTTCGAGTGCAGTTTGATCAAAATTTTGGGTCAAATATTGTGTTTTTGTTTAAACTTTAGTTCTTTGCATCTCTATTTTTTTTTTTTAGTGACTAAAAGTTAGTGTTTAGGTATTCTAGTGCTTGTATTGTCTAAAGCTCTGTGTTTGTTACATCTGCCAGAGTGGTAAAAAAAGTTTTCGGTTTTAAATTTGAATTAATGTGGTAGAAAAATGAGTGATAACGGGAAATAAACATTTTTTCGTGTTTTGGTAGTGGGTTTTCCCTCTCACCTTTTGTATGACTGTGCGAATTTTAGAGTCGTGTGTTAGGAAGTAATTATTATTGCTAGGGAATTTTGGAAAAATTTTTAATATTAGTTTAGAGTTTTGATTGGGTTATTGATTAAAAAAAAAAACAAAAAAATTTTTTTTTTAGTTGTGCAGATTAGAATTTGTGAAAAAGTAAATTGTATGTAACTGTTAATGTTAATTGTTCATCCATGAGCAGAGAGACGTCTTCTGCGAATGGAACCTTGGGACTTAAATCTTGCTGGGGGATGGGGTTTCTGTTGGGTTGGTGTTGAACTTGAGGTGCCTTGTCCAAGCTTGATTTATCTCTTTCGTGAGGATTTTAGCATATTTTAGAAAAGGTTGTTGTTTTTTTAGGTTAGGTTAGGATTTTTCTTTTTTTTTGTTGTTCGCTGGTTTCTTTTGTGGGTTACAGAAGGTGAGAGAGAAATTAAAAAAAAAAAAAAAAAAAATTATAATAATAAGAATAATAAGGTTAAAATAAAATTTCCTGTTTTGGTGCGGTTTGAAAATTTTGTGTTTTTAAGTGCATGTTTAAAAAAATAAAATAAAATGAAATAAAAATATGTGTTTGTTTTTATAAGTGATATGCATTTAAAATTTTTTGTGTATGTAATAAATTCTCAGTGCATGGTAAATTTAGTTGGGAGTGTTAAATTGGTGAGGAAAGTTTCTTAGGTGATAAAGGGGTCTATATATTGATTAAAAATAAAAATGGAAAAATTAAATTAAAAAAAAAAAAAAAAAAAAAAAAAAAATAGAATAAAAAGAGTAAAAATGAAAAAAAAAATAATAATAATAATATTTAGACCTTCTTTGAAAAAAAGTGCTGTATAGTGGTATCTGCACTGTGGGGAGTCTAGGCGATAAAATCTATTTTGTTGTTTGGTTTCTGACTTGTAATTGTTATTATGCACTGAGAGAGAGTTTTTTTATATTTTTATATCCATTTTTTGATATATAATTTTTTTCAATGTTTATGTATTTGTATAGAATGAGTTATAAAAAAAAAAAATATATATATATATATTAGGTATTAATGAAAAATTTATGTATCTTGTATGTTTTATTATTGTGTATTGTCATGTCCCTTTTTATCTTGTCGTAGGGGATGCTCAGGATCTTCTGGTGGCTGGCTATATTGAAATTTTTTTTTTCTCCTGTCCTCAGGGTTTGTTGAAACTCGTGGTATGCTGTAGTGTGCCTCGAAAGTGTTAATGTGGGGAATTGTGGTTGGTCACTTATGTGGTGAGTATATGTTGTTTTGAATTCCATGCTAGCTATGTTGTGGCTCGGTATGGGCTCTCTTGTATTAGAATTCTCTTTCTTGATGTAAATTGCTAGGGTGTGACTTTGTTTCCAGTTACTATTGTGGAATTAATTTTGTGTCAACTGTTTATGTGTAGCTTTGCCTTTTTGTACTTGATCAATTTGGAAAAATTGTTGGAGATAAAAGAATTTTTTTTTTATTATGTTAGGGTAATTTTGTCAATAATTAAGTTTTAGTGTTGTTTTGGCAGGAGGGTTGTTCGCTGAGTTTCGGCCGGACTCAATCGTTCATCTGTAGACTCGTAGTTTTAGCTGGCGGTTCCTGCGGGTTCGGGGATTGTTTAATGGCTTATTGCTGCTCGTTTTGGCTTCCTGTTTTCAAAAAAAAAAATTTTTGCAAATTTTTTTTTTCCTGTTGGGGGAGGGTATATGTTAAGATGAATCTTAACACTTGTTTTTTTTAGCTAGTTCTCTCTCTTTTAAAATCATGATATTTCAAAAATTATGCAAATCTTTTACATTAAATTTTAATTTGTTTCTTTTATTAGTTTCAGTATTTGCCTTTTAATTCAACTTTTAGTTACTTTCAGCTTTTACTCCGTTCAAAACTTTTCTATTAAGTTTCTTGCTTGCCTAGCAACAATCGTAGATTGCAAAGCCCCTGGGCAAGGAGATACGTGACCATGAGATGATAATCTTTGCCCTTCAACTGCTCTGAAGGTCGCTGTTGCACGCGTAATGTCGGCCTAGCTAATCAGCATGACAGCTACTTCGCCAATAGTTACGTTCTGTTACTAGATCGGCAAATGTGTTGTCATCGCTGATTGGTTAGTTCGTTTTTATCTGTGAGGTTTGTGCTAGCGCGTTGGCAACGTTGTAAGTCAAGCGTGGGTGAATGGCGGGATTTTCAGTGAATTTTGCGGTAGGACGCCGAGAAGCTAGCACGATGTAATGCTCCGGAAGTGAAAAATGGGGCTTTTGCCTCGCGTGAGTACGAAAAATTGGTAATATTAAGTGGCTGAAAGTCTATGATTCTAACAGCTTGAAACAAAGTATGTTCGAAGCCGATTACAATTGTTTTGTTACTGGAAGTGTTGATACCGTAGATTTTTTGTGGCAGGGTAAACGATAAGTAACTTGTTTTGACGAAGTTTTGCTGCCAATGAAGGACCCTTGGAGACCCGTAAAATGGCTGTGAGGGAAAAATTGCCTCTCCTCGCATATGACGTAGTGTTCAAAAATATGGACTGAGCCTCCCCGTAAAGTTGTTTCCTTCGGAAATTTGATGTGCGAGCCCAAATGATTACCATGTGTTTGGTGGTGGAGTTCCCGAAAGAGTGACGTCTAACCAAGCTTGCTGTGGTGTTTTTTTTTCTTGTCCTTGAGTTCCTGGTTTCTATTTGTCCGACATAGTGTGATCTGGTGTAAATTATAGCCTCCTCCAGAAGCCTGAGCAAGAGCATCCTTTGGACCTTCCTTAATGTCGGTAAAAACTTTTCAATTCTTCCTATTTCTGACCTTAATTTGCTATAAAGAAAAGACCTATAACTTATTGAAAGCAGTTTAATTCATTTGGTATAATGTCATTTTATTTTTGTGTTAACATAGTTTTGAGTAGTCCATGTTATTGGATATTTGGTACTAACCTCTTCAAAGTTACTTAAGGACTTTTATTCACTAGTTTAATAAAATGAACATTTAACTTTGCTCAATATGAAATGAGACTGCTGCTTGTAGTAAATTAAAATCTGAATTGAAAATGTATTTTCTTCATATATTAGAAACTTATAGGAAAGACTCTAAAATTGGTATAACTGTATGTTGTTAAATTGTGACAAATTTACATGTTCTTTTGTTTTCTTTAAGTCTTTTATTTTACTAATCCACTGTAAGGAGATCTCCCATATTAAAACCTTTCAGAAATAATAATTAAAATGTAGTGATAAAAATGTCTTGTGTTTGTGTTTATTAGTAGAAATATTATAAATTTTGTATTATTATGCCAGGGGGTAGTTTAATAGAATGCAAACTTGTTTTTTTTATTGAGCCATTTAGTCTCTTGTTGTAAAAGTGTGGAAATCAAAAAGTTATAAAAATCCTATGAGATAAGCAAAAGTTTGAGGTATTGATAGACACGATTTGAAGAAAAATTTAACTTGTGAATGTTGAAATTGCATAAAATATGAATTGTGATTTCCCCTTGATTTTTACAGCAGGAGACATTGTTTTTGTTTATTTAATTTCTTTTGTTTATTTATTGTGGGGGGTGGTAATGGCTCCAATGTTATTTTTTTTTATTTATTTACTTATTATTTTACTTTGATTAATATAGATGAATTATTTAACTGACACTTTTTAGGTGAATGTTTATATTTGAAAATCAGTCTTATGGTAGTTTCTGTCGTAACCATTAAATTGCTTAACTTTAATCAACTTCAATATTTTATGTTTAGGGTTTTTTTTAACAGAAACTGCCATAAGTCATCATGGCCTTAAACTACATTTATTTTTATTTATAAAGATTTTTTTTTTGTGTATCAGAGTCCAAAGCATTCTTCCAATGAGGTTTCGACCTCCTTTTAATATCACTTTAAAATCCTGGGTAAATTCGGTATTGCGGGCAATGTACTAAAGGTTTTTGGTAAAATTGGAATTTCAAAATTTAAATTGTTTAATTTATCTACATGGACACACTCCTTCTCATACGTCACAACAAAAGTACAGTTTTGTTCTGTATATTTGACGGAGAAATACTGGCACCTCAGCTGCTAGATTTTTCCTGTACTTTTAACAGTTTTTTTTTTACAGTGTACTGTTTATAAAGAAGTAAGCTGATGATAAAAATTAGCGATCAGACAATATATATATGAAAAGTGTGGATACGTGCTTCAATAATTTTGCTGCCGACTGTATTTAACTTTCAATATCAAATGATTTTTCATCAACTCGATACTTACAAAGCAAACAAACTTTATTACTTTAAAAGCATACATGCTCATATAATAAACATAATTTTCAACTAACTTTCCTTCAGCCTTTCAACAAAATTTCAGCATTTAAAATATACTTCTTCATAAGTTAATATTAATAATCATAAGTAATAATTCATTTGCCACAACTTTCGTTTAAATATTAAAATTTATAAATTTTATTAAAGAATACTAAAGGATTACAACAAATTTCAAACAATTAAGTGTACTATTTACATATCGTCCCTGCTTTGGTACAGCATTTCCTAAAATATTATCAAAACAAAATAAAACAAAAATGTAACGTCTCAAAAAAGGGACTGTTGTAAACATTTGCTTAATAACAACTAGTGAATATATTTAAAAATATCTCTTTAATAGATATAGTAATTAAAATAAAATTAAAATAGAAAGAAAAAGAAAATTATAGATATAAAATTTATTATTTATTTTCATCTATAAAACTATTCAAATTAAACAAAAATAAATTACTAAATTCTGATATTTTTATAGAAAATAATCTGGTGTCTCACTAACACGACTTTCTCTTACCCTGTATTTCAATACTATAATGATAGATTTCATATTAAACCTTATGATCAATAGCGCGAGACAATAAAGTTCAATGTACTTTTAAAATAATCTAAAATAGGTTTAGGAACAGTTTTATTTGACATGTAATTCTGTGTGTGTGGGGGGGGGGGGACTGTCGCCCCCTCAACCCTCCCTTCAATTACAGTGCATACAATTATTTAAAAAAAAATTAGGCTGTTACTTGCCAGTCTTGTACAAATTTTTAAGTGACAACTAATACGAAATGCAAAATGTCAAATTTTTATTTCCTGCAGTTACTTGTTTTTAAGTTATGCTATAACAGATATACCTACAGACCAACGGTTAAAAATTGGATTTTCGTAATCAGAGCACCTCAAAACGTGACATTATATATTTTTTAAAAAGTTGAAAATAGAACTTTAAAAAATTATTTGTTTACAGTATTCGTATGAAAAATTAACTTTGCAGTGTTATTTATCGACATAGTAAAATTTACAAAGCACTTACATTTAATACACTCACATTCAATACACATGCATTCAATATACTCTCACCAATTACATTCAATAGAAAAGAACGTTTAGCATAATTATATGTACCCTTGTATATTGTCTATAATCAATATGCACCGTAAACTATACTGAGTATTTAAAATTAGTCTTACTTGACAAATTCTAACACAAAAGGAATTACGATTCCTGCAATTAGCAAGTATAGCCCCAATATATCCAAATACTTTGGGTAGCCCTGTAAGTGAATGACGAATGATTTCCTCAGCACAATCTGTATAAAGCATGCTTTTATGAATATAATAAATTTTGTTCATTCCGTTTCATTTAAGACAGCCTGTAGATGTTATATTGCAATTACCAGAAATTTCCCCATAGACATATTGTATTTGAATTTTCTTGGAAGTTCCTGCACACAAATCAATTGTATGACCTCAAAGAAAAGTTAGCTGAAGCATCTCTATATGATATATATTCAGAATTCCAAGTTTAAATTTTCTGCTATTATTTGTTCTTGAGATATCCTTTTAACAGGCAGACACACGCACAGAGAGAGAGAGAGAGAAACACATGTACAGACCAACCGATAAAAACATGATTTTTGGATTCATGGGACCTTAAAAGGTATAAACATAACAAAAAGTCAATTTCGAAAATTTTACCTAAAAACAATGCTTTCTCTACCATACATATGGATAAAAGAAGATAAAAATTTAAGCGCAATCATAATATATATATATATATATATATATATATATATATATATATATATATATATATATATATATATATATTTTTTTTTTTTTTTTTTTTTTTTTTTTTTTTTTTTTGTAATATAAACAAAAATTCATTTAAATTTAAATACGCCTTCTATATTTTATGAATTTCGCTTACAATTTATAGCTATCAATCATGCAACATTTAAATGCGCAAAATCTTACAAATTGTACTATAATTTATATTTTACACATTTGTGCAATGTTAAAAATATAAATAAACAAACACTGCTAAAATTTCATTTGAAGCATATATCTTTTACTTATTCTACTTATTATCATTTAATATCTTTAAAATTACATAAATTTAGAATATTAGTCTAAAAAAATGCCCAGACGAAAAAATTTTATAATATGCAGTGCTAAGAAACATTTAACTCACAATAGAAAATACAATCTAAAACCCACCGTCAGTTTGATTACAAAATATCCACATGTTTTTCATCGTCTTTCTATTTGTTATCCCATCGCATTCATGTTTGTAAAGTAAGAAAAATATTTCTTTGCATCGGGGTTGCCGATTTACGTATGTAATAATAAAAATAAATAAATAATTAAATAAAATAAAAAACAATTTGCTGTTGTATGCATTTCAAAGACTAGTAACAGAATTTGAATTCAGAATGCTTATTCTGGCAAAAAATCAATTTCACTTTGTAGCACTTATCAAAATATTTGAAATATTGACTTATATTTTCTTTACATTTCATTGGTAAGTTTTTTTTTTTTTTTTCAATTTATTATCATTATTATTGTTATTATCACTATTGTTCGGAATTATTATAATTGGTTTGATAAAGACGTGTCGCGAAAACTACAATTTTTAACTTCTTGTATATTCCTAAGAAAGAAATATTATATTCATAAAAATTTTAGAATTCTGCTTTTCGACGAATTTACATGTTCTCAAAAACATGTAACACTTTACATGTCTCGGTCGAAAACCTGATTTGTCTATTTTTAGAAAATATCTCTCTGTATGTGAATTTCAACTTGTCATGAAATGGTGTATATTCTTTCTTTGGGCATATCGCTCAATAGGTGATGCCATAATTTATTTCTGTATTTTTACTTTCTTCTATATATTCAATAAAAGAAAGTATTGGATTCGTAAAAATTTTCAACTTCCGGTTTTCGACGGAGTTACACATTTTGAGAGTTCTTGAACACGATTTTACCATTTTTAGGAAATGTCTGTCTGTCCGTCTGTCTGTTTGTCTGTCTGTGTGTATATGTGATAAAAATGTTGTGGCAACTGTATCTCTGGAACTACGGCTCAGAATTGTATATAAATTTATATGTAGATGCTCCTTGGAAGAAATTAGTGCCTATCAACTTTTGGTGTCAGCCGCTCAAGAGGTGGCGCTGCTGTGTAGCGATTTCCGCAACTTAAGGGGAAGCTATACCTCAGGTTCTATTGCGTATAATCAAACAAAACTTGATATGAAAGAAGGTCATTATAAGATTTTATGCTGATTCAATTTGAATGCTTATCGGCCGACAGGTGGAGCTGCTACACAGTGATTTCCACAGTTTATGGGAAGGCTATATTTCAGGAACTACTGCACAGAATTGCATATAAATTTATATGTAGATGCACATTGACATAACTTAGTACTTATCAACTTTTGGCGTCAACCGCTGAACAGGTGGCGTTACTACACAGCGATTTCTTCATTTTAAGGAAAGACTATATCTCAGGTTCTGTTGCGTATTATCAAACAAAATTTGATCTGTGAGAAGACCCGTATGAGACATTATGGTGATTCAAGTACGATACTTATAGGCCAATAGATATAGCTGCTATACTTGAAATTTTCTCGATAACGGGAGGGCAATATCTCAACTTGTATGGCATATAACTGTACGAAACATGATATGTGAGAAAACCATTATAAAAGCACATTTTTTAAGATGCTATTTATAGTTAATAAAACTGTTTTTCTTTGGATATTTAGAGTTAGTTTTCTCTAAGATGAAAATTATTTGCATTCCTCATGGTAGATAATTTTAATAAATAATAGTTTTAATAAATTATTTGCCCTTAGTGAATTTGTGTAGGAAAATGAAGAAGGAAGTCTTGTGGTGGCCACAACATGCTAATTTTTTACTAATCATTGTGAAATTAAAAGTAATGATTTATAATTGGAAAATCACGAGCATAAAAATTTTGTAGGGAAATGTGGCCATGATCATAGCGGACAGAACAATCCTTATATGTCATTTTTTTTTTTTTTTTTTTTTTTAATCAGACCGATAACGCTTTCTACAGTGTAACACATAAATTAGTTGTACCAAGTCAAGAACATACAATGACGGTATTTAGGAGATCACAGTAATTCACATATGAATAGAATTTCTTGAAAAAGTGGGTTTTATAACATCTGTCATAAGGTAAGAATTAACGTTCCTATTTATTTAGATATGCAGTCTTTCATGTACAGAAATATAACCTGATTTACTTATCTTATTTCACTATGTATTATCATAATTACTTTTTATCCCTTATTTTCTCGATAAAAAAAAACAGTTTACACGCAAAATGAAAGACCATTTTGCCCATTGGTGAGAGTACAATGATCCTTTGGACACTTTTTTCAAAAATCTATTTTTTTCATTGATCAAATTGGATTTGAAATATTATTAAAATGTACTTATAGTACAAAAATATAGTATATAACATAATAGAAAGTTGCCAAAGTTTTATTTAAACATTCATGTTAATTTAGAAAAGTTTTTTCCTTAAGGGGATCATTTTAGGATTCAACGTTTTTCAGGGGATTGGAAGAGGCGAAGGGAGATAAATTTTATTGTGAGCGATTTTCAAAAGGAGTTAATAATAAATTTAAAACAAGTTCTTAAACCATATATCTGTAAAGATTCAAAACAAAATAATAATTTTTTTTTTCTTTTTTTTAACAAAACTAAAATAAAATTATCAGAAAAAAGTTTCTAAGATGTCTTCTGTGAAGCATAAAACTGACATTTTTGCAACGTTGGGAATTATACTTTTCTGAGATGTTGTACTTTTCTAAGAAAATTATGTACATTTGAACTATACGTATTGTTCTTTAGTATTTTTGAATTCATACAATTTTTATAACTGTAAAGGCGGAAGCACAAGTTTAATATATATATATATATATTTTTTATTCGATAGAAATAGTGTTCCGTATGGGGAAAAATACTATCTAAAATCTAACGGCATTTCGATTAAAAAACATTTTTAAGTTTTTTTACATACATTCGCTTGTTACATTATCGTTTTTATGTTTGCAAAGTAAAAGATTTATTAGGCATCAGAGAAAACAGTTCTCATATTCAATCAAAAAAAAAAAAAAAAAATCAATCATCTTTTGTGTGTATTTCAAAGACCTCCTAACAAAATTTAAATTCAAAATGCGTATTATAGCACATAATCTATTCTATTTTACTTTATTATACAACATATATATATTAAAAAAATAAAGGATTTATATCCTGTTTATATTACATTGAGTACTTTTCTATGCAATTTTTTAATGCTAGTATTTGTAAATGCCATTCATATAACAAAGAATCAGAAAATGTCGAAGGCGTTTGGTATACTATTTACAGGAATAAGAGTTGATAATTTTAAATTTATTGAAATAAATCTATGTTATGTTAAACATTTTTTTATTATTTTTTTCTTTTTTATTAGCGGCAGAGTAGATGTTATCGTTTATTCATAAAAAAGCATTTGCAACAATTTGTAGCATATTCAATATAAGAAACATTCCTAATTTATATCATAGATACATTTCAGGTAAAGTTTATTTCCTGCTATAAGTTACCAAGCAAAATGATTTTGTGTACATTATGAATTATATGCATCAAAATTATGCAACAATTTGTAGCATATTCAAATTAAGAAACATTCCTAATTTATATCATAGATACATTTCAGGTAAAAATTATTTTCTGCTATGAGCTACCAAGCAAAATGATTTTGTGTGCATTATGAATTATATGTATCATAATTAAATTATATTTGAACGTATTATGAAAGATTATATTCAGCTATTTTTGATATTCTGTATGATTACTATATTCTTATACGTATTGTATGATTACAATATTGTTATATGTAAATTTTGTATAGTATACACAAATAAATCGGTATACATTAATCTTAATTCTTTGCTGTATATATTACGTATTCTAAGTGCACATTATGTATAATGTGTAATTAACAATATTTCCGGTTTTCCCAGCAGCTGTAGTAGGTAGGAATAATTTTTAATAGAAATTCTTAGTAATGGTTTTCTATCAGTTATCCATGGTTAGTTGTAATGGAAAATACTCTTAGAAAATAGTTTCGGTTTTTCTTTGAACAATAACTTAAAAGTTTACAGCTATGGCAATATGTATATACTATAAAGCATTTTATTTTAAAAGGCTTGTAGAAAATATGTCTTATATGATGCATGTATATTCAGCAGTATTATTCAAAGATATCTATGTGTATAATCAATGCCTGAAATTACTTGCACAATACATTAATCAATTAATTTGTTGACTGATAATTAGATTATTTAGCTAATGTTAATAAATAATTTTCCCTATGCGAATTTGTGTGAAAAAATATAGAAGAATGTTTTGTAATGAACACAACATACTAAATTTTATAATGAAAGTCTCTTTTTGGTTATTTCAAACCAAAATAATTCTCCCATGTTTTGTATATCATGGGGTTTTTAGGTTGATTTCTTTAGAAATCAACCTATTGCAATCACTTCGTTTATCTATATCTATCTATCTATCTATATATATAATGAAAATTTTGTCATCACGATAACTCTCGAAATAATACTCCAAATCGAACCAAATTTGGACAGTGAACTGATCTTATAAATATCTTGAATGAGTCCATTAAACAAGTTGATCCAACATTTTGTTTTCAAGTGGCAGCCACTTGAAAATTTCAAACCCGAAATGTAAAAAGCAGATTTAAAGCAAGATTTGCTTGAATTTTAATGTAAATACAGGCCACATAAAGGTCTTAATGAAGTTTATTAATGAAGTTATCCGCCATTTAAAATAAAGTGGCAGATATTTTAAGTTAAGTGGAGCCACTTGAAATCAGGCTACCACTTGAAAATTTAAAATCGCCATAACTTCCGAAATAATACTCCAAATCGAACCAAATTTGAATAGTGTCTTAACTTATTTTATAAATATCTTAGATGAGTTTGTTAACCAAGTTGCTCCGCCATTTTGTTTTCAAGTGGAGACCACTTGAAAATTTCATATTCAAATTGTAAAAAGCGTATTCTGAATTTTTTTTTTTTTTTTTTTTTTTTTTTTTTTTTTTTATGTATACATAGTTTATACAAGTGTCTCAAAGAACTTTATTAATGAACTTTATCCGCCATTTTTAGTAAAGTGGCGGATATCTTAAGTTAAGCGGGACCATTGAAATCAGGCTACCACTTAAAAATTAAAAACCATGATAACTTCCGAAATATTACTCCAAATGAAACCAAATTTGAACAGTGTCTTAACTTATCTTATAAATATCTTAGATGGGTTGCTCCACCAAGTTGCTCCACCATTTTGTTTTCAAGTGGAGACAACTTGATATTTTCAAATTCAAATTATAAAAAGCGTATTCCGAATTTTTTTTAATTTTGATGTAAATAGAGACCACATAAGGATCTCAATGAAGTTTATTAATGAACTATAGCCGCCATTTTTAATAAAGTGGCAGATATCTTAAGTTAAGCGGTGCCACTTGAAATCAGGCTACCACTTGGAAATTTAAAATCATAATAATTTCTGAAATAATACTCCAAATCGAACCAAATTTGGACAGCATCTTAACTTTTCTTATAAATATCTTAGATGAGTTTTTTAGCCAAGTTGCTTCGCCATTTTGATTTCAAGTGGAGACCACTTGAAAATTTCAAATTCAAATTGTAAAAAGCATATTCCGATTTTTTTTAAATTTTGATGTATGCATAGACCATATAAGGGTCTCAACCAAGTTGATTAATGAACTTTGACCGCCATTTTTTGGAAAGTACCGGATATCTTATACTAAGCGGGTCACTTGAAATCAGGCTCCCACTTGAAAATTTAAAATCACGATAAAATGTGAAATAACAATAATCGAACCAAATTTGGACAGTGATATTATCATATAATTATATTGAACGTGTTCACTGGGCAACTTGTCCCGACATCTTGTTTCTAAGTTGCATCCTACACTGCCACTTGAAAATATTGCATCACGATAACTTCTAAAATACTAAACTAATTCAAATAAAAGTTGGATAGTGAACTTATGGTTCAAATATCTAAGATAAATTCACTTGGTGACTTGATCCGCAATTTTATTTCCAAGTGGCGGCCACTTGAAAATTTGTCATTATGGTAATATTTGTAATACTGAATCAATTCGCATCAAATTTGGATAGTGGATTTATCATTCAAATATCTCAGATAGGTTCGCTGGGCATCTCACTCCGCTTTTTTTACCAAGTGGTGCCACATGAAAATTTCTTATGACGATAATTTTGAAATGCTGATTTAATTTAAACTAGAACTGGACAATGAACTTATCATACAAATATATTGGATGATTTCGCTGGGCAAGGTGTTTCGCAATTTTGTTTCCAAGTCGCAGCCACTTAGAGTGCCACTTGAAAATTTTCTATAATAATAACTTTTGAAACACGAGAGTGATTTGAACCACAGTTGGACAGTGAACCTATACTTCAAATATCTTGGATGTGTTTGCTGGGCAACTTGTTCCACTGTATTATTTCCAAGTGGCGGCCACTTGAAAATTTGTTATCACGGTAACTTTTGAAATACTTGATCAATTCAAATCAAAGTTGAAAAATGGATTTATCATTCAAACAAGAAATATCTAGAAATTTGACGTCACTTGTGAACCAGTTACGTTATTGCATCTATCTTTGGTATATCGATAATAAGTGTTTTCTCGCCAAAAGTTGTCAAAAAAGTCATCATGGGGGAAAAGAAGCCAAATTTGGCGCCAAATCCATTACCTACCTTAACAGATATTTTTAATGCGTTTGTAAGGGAAATTTAGGCTATTTTAATGCTAAAACAAACTAGAAATGCAGAAAACTAACATTTTATCAACTTACTAAGCCTCTTTGAAAGAATTTCTACAAAGAAAAAAAAAAATCATATTTGCAACGCTATCTTAGATGAGCAACTTTCTCACTGCCATTTTGATCCAAGTGGCAGCCCCTTAATTTTTCAACATGATGACTTTTGAGATTTTGAATTTATGCGAACTGTATGTGTACAGTAGACTTATCTCACAAATGCATTTGATATATTTGTCAACTTGACCCACCATTTTGTTTTCAAGCGCCGGTCACTTGAAAATTTTAAATTCACATAAAAAGGTATTTTTGAACCGATTTGCTTAAAACTCCATATGTGCATAGCCTACATCAATATTTCTGCTAAGTACTTTAATAATTTGTAGCCGCCATTTTGAAACAAAATGACAGCTACTTGATAAGAAAAAAGAAATCAACCTACCCTTCCGTATAAGTCGGAAGAACTTGTTAGTATTTCTCTTCATTATTTCAGTCACATACTTTTTAATCATTTCATAAAACTTTGGACATTACAAATTTTTTTTTCAAATATTTCGGTTTTATTTTAAATTTTAAATACATCTTTTAAAAAAAAGAAAAATTGCTCATAAATGGCAGTAGTGGCACTAGAAATTCCCCAATGTGGAGACACAACTTCACCGAAAAGGGGACACTGTATATATAGAGTTTATTATAGGACTGTTTAAAATGCTACCGCATCATGGCTTTTCTGTATTCTCCATGCCAAATATAAACTTCATTAATAATAATTATAATGTTTGTGGCATTTTGCTTGTTAGTACTCCTTGAGGTATTGGGGAACACCGTGCCATTCTCTGAGTGTATGATACCATTTTCTTTCTATGTAATTAAATATGAACAGAGTGCATGAAGGAAAATTCCTAAAAAAAATTCTCTTCGTATTCGATGATCACAGATATATACAGAGAAACTTTCCTAAGAAGGCCACCCATCGTGCTATAGAAAATTGGCCTTTCAGAGAAGTGGCCTTTTATTAGAGGTTACTAAAAGAAATCTTAATTTAGTCAACAAATTCTGTAAGTTAAAGGGTTTTAACTGTTCTAGTTTACATTATTTATCTCTATCGCTTTCGAATGATCATTAATATTAGTTTGTTTAAATAATGATTTAATTTTCCATGATTTAATTTTTACATACTGAAACAAATTTGACTGCATGTTAGTCCAAAAGAATTTAGGTTTTTTTCGTTCTCCAGCTAATTGTTTCTAAATTAATGTAAGATGCTCATGTATATGCGTACATTACGACTAATCTCAGAAATCTCTAAGACGTGCGGTCAAGTAAAGAAAAATTGGTAGTGAATAATGTTATTAAAGTTTTAAATACACAAATTCAACATTCTAATGCTAGTCATTTTTAAGATACATTTCATAAATCGGGATTATAACATAGTCTTAACTTATAAAGTGATAAACTTTATAAGTTATAAATAAGTTAGTTAGTATAAATAAGTTAGTTAGTATAAGTTAGTTATAAATTGTTAATAAGGAATAAATTGATTCTCGGAAAAAAACTAGAATGTTCCAAAATTCGCAATAGAAAGAAATTGCCGCTAAAAGGTAAAAAATTGAAAATGTTGTTTTATTTTTCCCCGTCGGATTTAAAAAATATGCCTCGATTGGGGGGGGAGGGACTCCCCGATAAGGGGATACCTGTGCCCCCCAAGCTAGCGCCACCCCTGTAGAATGGTAATAAATTTTGCTGTTTATCTTATGAAATGTATGTCTCTGTGTGTTTCAGATAATATGCCTCTTTGAATCATCTGAATTTTCAACTTCGGTTTTGTGTTTATTCTTGCTGCTCTACGGACGCTTTTGAACATTAAGGCTCATTCACTGCTGATTTACGGTTATTATTTTGTACATTAAGACTCATTACGCATCGATCTATGGTCATATTTTGCACATTAAGTCTCCTTACACGCTGCTCTACGGTGACTTTTTACACATTAAGGCTCATTACACACTACTCTACGGTTGCATTTGCATATTAAGGCTCATTACACTGTTAAAAATTTCTGTAAATTTAATGTAAATATGTATCTAGGGTCTCTGTAAATTGACAGTAATTCTTAGTTAAAAGTGAATAATGGAGATTTTCAATCTTTATTCTGTATTTTTACCTAATTTTATTATTTAATTTTTTAATTAAAATTAAAAATGACTCTTTTCTACTTTAGAAAAAGCAATCTAAGTTCGAAATATATTCTCAACAATAATTAATTAAATTAATATTAGTTATTAAAATGAATGTATAAAATAAGTTTTTTAACACCTCCGTTTATTTTTCTCTGTAATTTTACGTAAGACTTAAGATAATAGATTACACAGAGTTTTCTGTTGAAATTTTTAACCGTGTATACGCTACTCAGTGGTTACATTTTGCAAATTAATGTTCATTACATTCTACTCTATGGTTACATTTTGCATATTAAAGCTCATTACATGTTCCTCTGTGGTTACTTTCTACACATTAAGGTTTATTACACTCTACTCTATGGTTATTATTTGCATATTAAGACTCATTACACTAAGACCGACGATTTAAATTGGAATCCGAAGCACTACGAACTATGCCTAAACCCCCACTCAAATCTGGCACATGGGAACTGAACATATTAGGTCGCTGCAAAAGTTTGTGCGGACGCGGATCATTTTATTGCCTCCAAAGACGAGAGCTTCTATCGCCGTGGTATACATTTGTTACCCGAAAAATGGGCAAAGGTTGTAGAAAGTAATGGAGAGTATTTTGATTAAAAATTGTCATTTGATTTGATGTATTTTTATGAAATGAAGCAATAAAAAACCGCACGAACTTTTGCAACGACCTAATACAAGTTCAAAAGTAGAATAAAATGAGACTGTTTAATTCTGATTGTTTTTTTAATAAAATCCACTTCAATAAATACGTATAAAAAGCCGTGTTTTACTGAAATGGCTCATAATGTCATTATATTTACAAACAGGAAAAAAAAAGTTTATATATATATATATATATATATATATATATATATATATATATATATATAACCAGTGGGAAAGAGGAATAAAATATGCCATTAAAGAAAAATATTTCATACGAATAAGTAAACATATTTTCCGAACTATGGTGTATGTATTTTAGGGCGAAAGGTTAAAAAAAAAATCTAATGTTATATTTCAAAACATTTTCTTTTCTAATGTGTAAAAAGCCTTT
The DNA here is from genome assembly GCA_963930645.1 of Salticus scenicus. Classification (NCBI taxonomy): domain Eukaryota; kingdom Metazoa; phylum Arthropoda; class Arachnida; order Araneae; family Salticidae; genus Salticus; species Salticus scenicus. The sequence goes on along the minus strand of OZ005656.1, from coordinate 260,318,030 downwards.
CCGAATGCTATCTATTTTGTAAATTCAAATAATCCAACAAAAGTTTTTCGAACTTTTTTAGATTACATTGAATTTTTGAAAGAATTTGTATATTTTTTCAGACTACGAGTAAATTTATTTTCGTTTCTCCCAATGTAAAGTTACGCAATTTAAAATAAAATGACTTTTTACTTGTCTTTAAAGCTCATGAACTCGTGGTTTAAGTGCATTAATGATTGACCGGTTTTATACCCGGGTATCAATAAACATTAACGCAAACTAATATTCACTTAATACTCATTATTAAAAGGAGATAAGTTATTCTAGAATAACTTAGTATGAAAATTCTTTCTATAAGACTCAGTCACATCATTTTTATAAAATTTTTATTTTCTATAAATCAAGTGAAAAGTTTTTTCAATTGATCCAGTCTTACTTTTGTGGTAATGAAATGTAATGGAGTCAGGAATCGTTTACGAATTTAGGAAAAAATAACGGAATTTTACTGCTATAAACAGAATATAACTCGGGCAAAAAAAATCATAATTGCAAAAACAATTTAAAATAATATAAAAAGTGAAGAAAAATAAAAATGCTACAAGTCTGAAATGCGAGCCAATTAAAGAGAAAGTAGAAAAGAAAGAATCTACATCAACAAACTATTAGTGGAGGACTGGGATGGGACAGTACGTTATAAAAAACTCTGACTAATACGAAATTGTTATCGTGAAATAGAGATACAAATGAAAGATAATAAAGTTAGAACTGAAATTTATAGGAAAAGCTGATGATAAAAGGATAATGTTCAGTTTCTTTTAAGTTGTGCCTCGATGATCATTTTTCGCCCATTAAGGCTCATAAGACAGATACCTACAGGTTAAAGCGATTCCGAGCTACTACGAACCTACATGACTGAAACGGGATTCGAACCCGGCACCTGCATAGAAAGGAAAAGATGTGAGTGAAAAGTCAAAAAAGCTCCTCTAAGAGCAGTACAATTAATAAAATAACCTCATATGAATGTACCAAGTTTTTAGATCTGAGTTAGACTGAAATGTAGGTACATTCTGTTCTAGATTATGAATATAGGTCATTATTGACCTATGTTCACTACTGGATCTTCTCCTTTTAATGAAATAATGCAATAATTGGAGAAGGCTTTCCTGACAATGATGACCTATTATGGTATTAGTAGTACTCATGCATAAATATATCCTATTACAAAAACAAAAATTTAATACCATAAATGAGTTTTGTATTAATTTAGTCATTTGAAAGCAGTGTACAAGAAATGAGCTTGAAATACAAGGTGGCCATAATTAAACTGATAGTGCTTACAGTGCTCTCAACATTGAGAAAAAAATAGACGTCCCTTCATTTAGAGCGAATAAGTAGTCATTTTCTGAATCCCTAAATTAAAATATAGATTTCAGAGTATAAAACAAATGTGTATAGTGTATAAAACAAACAACAGTGTATAAAACAAATACATATAACCAAGATATACAAAATAATCGAAAATTTCTAGTCTATACTTTTCTAGATGATGAAACAATATTATGAATATTATGAGTCTTATGAATCCTTTGTATTGCGAGAAATTTTCGCTTGATTTCGTAGAACTGGAACATAAATCAAAATTGTGCTTGCTAAAAATCGCCTCTTGTTTTCGTATTTATTTTCAGAGACTTTAAAATAAGATTGAACCCCCTGATAATGAAGAAAAACACTCCAGAATTCTAATAGGGGTACTCTGAAATCGCTAGCAAAGTGAACTAGAATTTAAAAAGATGACGTAGAACCATTTCTACTAAATCTAAAATTTAGTTTTTTGATATGAGTCGTAGAATTGTTTTTCACTGTAGCTTGATCTAATTGGAAGAATACCCCAAACTTTGTAGGAAAATTAAATAAGGATACCAAAAAGTGTAAATCGATAAATAAATAAATAAATTAAATAAATTAAAATAAATAAATTCCAAAAATTTCCGCTGAGGAGTATGTGTCTTTGTTTTTCTAAGTAAAGCGTTTTTCGCGGACAAATTAGCGCGATTTCTCCAATTTCAAAGTAATAAAATGGGAAAAAATGAGCGCATAAAAAAAGTACGCACTCATCAATTTTAAATTATAAATTGCCGCAAAAGCTTTACTTAGAAAAACAGTGCCACATATTCACCTTGAGGTAAATTTTTAAATTTAATATTATTTTATTTTATTTTATTTTTTTATTTCTTTTACCCATAAGGTAGAGAAAGTATTGTTTTTGGGCCAAATTTTCGAAAGTAAGTTTTTGTTATATTTAGACGTTTTGAGGTGTCCTGAATATGAAAATCATGTTTTTAGCTATTGGTCTGTGCGTGTGTGTCTGTGTGTGTCTGTTACCAGCATATCTCAAAAACAAATTATAGCAGAAAGGCTAAACTTCGTATCCTAAATGTGTATGATATAGGGATGTTACACTAAACTTTTCGTTGAGAACAAGCAAACGGTTCGTGTACAGGGATACCCAAGAGAATTCAAATACATGATGTCTATGGGGGAAATAGCAGGTAAGTAGAGTTTAACATCTATAGGCTGCACTAAACCAAATGAAACGAATATATATTTTTATACGCGTAAAACATGTCTGGTGTAGAGTATGGTAGGGAAATCCTTCACTATTTGTATACAGGGCTACACAAAAGAACTAGATAAAAGTGCGACAATAGCTGCAAATTGATGTAAGTGTATTTCAGACTGGGCCGTGTATTATTACTATAGGATTATATTTAGGTACACCATGTGATCTGTACATAATCTTCAAAAGATATACAGGGCTACAACTATTTAAGCGATAGTATCTTTTTTTGTTGTTAGTGGATGTGCTTTACTGTAATATATTACAATTTCCAGGAAAATTGTTCAGGAATTGAAATGTATTCCTCATAGAGATATGGTAAAAAATGTATGTTTTTAAGCTAAATATTCATCGCTTGTTTTTGTATATTAACACGTTTTGAGGCTTCCTGATTATCGAAGCCAAGTTTTTCAACGTTTGACCTTTGTCTGTGTCTCTTACAGTAACTTAAAAACCAGTAATTTTAGGAGATCCAAATGTTGTATTTTGAAGTTAATATAAGTTTGTAGCTGGAAAAATTTGATCAAGATTGATAAGTTTAATGGGATGTTGCGTGTGAAAGTCGCCTGAATAATTTTAAGTGAACATTTAATTTTAATGCCAGATTTAAATTCTGAATAAATGTAGGTGCAGTAATGAAACGGGGGTTTTAATAGGGCGGTAGCCCCCCTTACACAGAATAATTATCATATAAAACTGTTCCGAAGCCTTATTTGAATTGTTTCAACATACACACCGAGACAAAAAGATAGGTACAAAGGGTTTTTTCTTTGATTTTTCATAAAATAACATTATCTAAATTGTGCTTATCATTTATTATTATCATAAAATAACACTTTTTCCGGACTAATTTTTGTTTTAAAACTAATTTAGAAAAATTTTAAGACTAAAATTTTTCTAATTTAAGACTACACACCGCGATAAAAAGATAGGAACAAAGGTTTTTTTTTTTTTAATTATTATTATGAATATTTTGAATATTATTTAAATATTTTATATGTTTTTGATATGATAATATTTTGTTGTGATAATAAATGATCAGCACAATTTAGATAATGTTATTTTATGAAAAATTTAAAAAAACCTTTTGTTCCTATCTTTTTGTCGCGGAGTGTAGTCTAAAATTAGAAAAATTTTAGTCTTAAAACTTTTCTAAATTAGTCTTAAAACAAAAATTAGTCCGGGAATAGTGTTAATTTACGATAATAGTAAATGATAAGCACAATTTAGATAATGTTATTTTATGAAAAATCAAAGAAAAAACCATTTGTGCCTATCTTTTTGTCGCGGGGTGTAGGTTTACATAACAGAACTCGTTATGTTACCCCTTAATTTCCAACCTGTATTTATAGTATTAAATTTCAGGGTAAGAGAATGTCGTGTGAGTGACACACCAGATTATTTTCGGAATCATTTGTTCCCTGTCTTGATTAATCTTCCTATAAACTACGATGCGATTCTTGCAATTAAATCGTACTTCATAATACTATAAGCACTGCCAGTTTGATTATGACAACCTTGTTGAATATGAGTACAGTACATGCAAAGCAAACAAAATTTGGCTTACCTTATTCAGAACAACATTATATGTCGATAAGGTAAAAAAAAATATTCATTATATTTCATACAAATAAATCTCATTCTAAAATTGAAAAATTTTCGTCGTTCAAGATAATATTAGTAGAAGGCTTCACACTCATTTCCTTGAATGCAAAACACACCTATGAAGGATATCGGAAGCTTATTTTTAACTTTTAATCCATTTCGTCAAAGTTGAAAAGTATTTATGACTTCTGTTTTTCTGTCTGTCCGCGTTCTAGAGCAAATAATTTATTCATGGAATTCCTTGAAACGGATTTGTGTAATTACATTGTGTCAATTACATTAAGGGCTAAAAATAGAAATTGCTGCAGTTATATTTTTATTTTTATTAAGCATTTTTAACACTTTATAACAATGTTTAAAGTGATTACGATTCGAATTAATCTGTCTGTCTGTTTTTATGTCAGTCTGTCCCTATGCCCGCTTCTATCGTCCGTAAATATTTTCAGAGGTTTTTTTTTTTTTTTTTTTTTTTTTTTTTTTTGAAGGATATATGTTACTTATATTTACTGAGACATTTTTATAATTAATATTTAAATAATATTTTACTACACAAATTATTATGAAATTGACATTTTTTATTAATACGCTAAATATATATATATTATAGAGTAATGTATGTTTAGGTATATTTCGTTTTAAGATTTGCAGGACTACACTAAAATATTCAGATATATTAAGGTTTAAAAATGAAAGTTTTCTCAATTCCATTTCCTTTTTTGTTAAGGATTTTTATCACTATTAATTAAACTATTTGTTCGTTTTTCTGTAATTCTGTCTGTCTGTTGTACGACCACGTATTAAAAGTGCTTTAAAGGTTAAACGATGCAGTTCGGAAAGTATTCATAATCTAGGCGAACCGAACGATTTTGTTTTCTTATTTGAGTTACCATTAAATAGTGTTTGCTACTGGTACACTTATACCAATAATAGCATTAAAGAATAGAATGTGTTGATAGTAAATTGATAAAAATAACTTTTGGGGTATTATTTTGCTAACTAACACTGTCAGGTTGAGACTACAGAACGTCTCCACAGTTGGTTTGAAATTAAGCTGAATCCAGCAAATTATAAAGTTGGGACGGTTAAATCACTTCGTCGCCAGTGACTCGGCGAAAGTCTTGGTCGGATGAGTTTTATGTCGACATGGTGCTGCAATGAAAGAATTAGGTTCTGAGAGTTAGATGAATGGAAAACGATTTGTAAGGTTTTGGTTGAAATGAAGAGAAAGGAAGTTGTAGAATGTAGTATAAGATGGAGATTGTTTTGGTAGATGGAAATAGTGAATTGGAAGTGGTAGAGAATTGTAGTGGATTAGACTGGAAGAGAGGTGTGTGAAGTGGATAGTAGGAGAGTAATGTTGGTGGTGATAGTTCTTATGCGGGTGGTAAGTGATGGTAGAAAGGTGAAGTGTTGTAGCATAAAGTAAGAGAAGAATCTGTCACGCCTAGGGAATCCAGTCGATGATTCTGGTGTGAGAATAGTTAGTGGTCGACAGAGAGCAGCCGTCGACAAGATCAGTTTTGGTGAGATAAGTTACCTTTTATTTTATGCTTTCTTGAAGTTATTCCCTGAGGTCAATTGAAAGTTAAAATTGAGTTAGCCCTACACCCGCCTTGATTTTGAACGTTAAATAAACTTTGTTATTTATATGTAACTTTGTCTCGAGCTCTTCTTATTATCTAATTAAGTAATTAAGTTAATCTTTAAGATTAAGATTGAGGAATTGAGATTATGGAAGACACTTATTCCTCACAACACTGTTCGGCATGAAAATTGGTACGAACACCATTTGTGTAAATTCTTATGTATAATGACCTTCTCAATCCGAATATGACGTCCATTTTGCCCTATCAACCCGCTTTTTTTAGGGGGGGGGATGCCCCCCTATTTTTATCACTCTTCGGTAATTTTATGGCTATAAATTTGATTTGTAGATGAAGAAAGGATTATTTTACTGTTAAATATCTTCTGAAGTGCTACAGAAGGGAAAATTTTTAAAACATGAACATTTGCGGCAAGAGGAAAATTTAAGGGGATATTTACCACTGAAATTATAAATTACATTTATTATATTATATTAATCAATTATTATTATTATTTATTATACATTATATATATATATAGATATATTTAAGTGTTTAAATAATTCTTTTCCATTCTCTGAATCAAATTCATGGCCATGAAATTACTGAACAGTGATAAAAATTTGGAGAGAGGTTGGTGTCCGGAGAAAATGGTGGGTGATTGGGCAAAATGAGTGTCATATTCGGTTTCGGGAGGTTATTTTAAATAAGAATCAACAGGAATGGCATCGGGGCTCGATTTATTTATTTATTTTTATTTTTATTTATTTATTTATTTATTTTTATTTATTTTATTTATTTATTTATTTATTTTTTGCAGCGCAGTGTAATTTAACATTGATATGTATACTTTTACATAATTATATATGTAATTATGTAATTACATAATTATTATTCATACATATATTCATTCATATATTCATACATATATTCATTCATATATTCATTCATTATTCATTCATATATTTACGCATCTATGAATTATATATTGTTGTTTATAACAAAAGTGCTTACTTAAAAAAAAAAAATAAAATAAATAAATAAATAAATAAATAAATAAAATCTTTCATTAACTTTTCTGGTAAATCGACAGTTACCATTTTAACTAAAACAAAAGATTTCAAGTTCGGATTAAAGAACGATAGATGTGAAATTTAGGGACATCGTACAACATTTTCATTAAACTGTATTTAAACTCTTTTAACGAGACAAAAAAAAAAAAAAAAGTTAATGCTTTTAACCTGTCAAGTAACTATAAATACTTTTTGATCCCAAGTCCTTTAATTGGTGCTTTAAACACTTTAGCTGATAATTTTTAAGAGGATTCGGTACAATTTAATTAAACGCTCCGAAGTTTTAGATGAAACTGGATTTTTATTTACTTCAAAATCTTTTAAGATAAGACATACTCTCTGAATAAATACGGTTATATTAAAACGTTAACCATGGTTTTAAGCATTATTTTTATTTCTTAATGTTGAGAAATTACAATTTTATCTTGTCACCAAAATCAATAAAACTACAAGGGTAGAATTAATAAAGCTATTCTACTGAATTAATTACATAAACTTTTATCTTTATTTTTAGAACAACATTTTAAAACTTGTATTATTTTGTTATTTATTCTATATACTGATGTATGTTTGGAAATAAAACCCATTTAATACGAGAAATAGAATTTAATTAGATGTTTGTATTTTTAATGTATCGCTTTATTAATTTATAGATAAAAATAAATAATTAACATATTTTCTATTAAAATATTATAAAATCAATACGTAGCTACCAACATCTCTTTTCATTTTATACTCTTTTAGTTTAACTTAGTAATATAACAGCTGACATCTTTAATTTACCATCAAAGCTATTAAATATTAAAGTTTAAACATTTTAATCTTCACATTGAAACTAGCCTTCACTTCATGCAGTCATGCTTGAAACTAACGTCATAGTTACAACAATATGTTGAAATAAACAATGCAAAATATTATCTACGGTATTAACCAGATATAATAATACCTTCATTATAAAAATTGTATAATTCATACACCATTTACAAATGATTTGTACATAAATTATATGAACATTTTGTTCCAAATGACAGAAATAAAGTAATGAACATAGAATTGTAAAAAAATTATTTTAGATAACTTTTACATGTTTCTAAAATTAATTTTCACGATAGCGTAAAATAGTCAATATTAAGACACCAAAATGATGATGTATTGCTCATGAAAAAAATCAACTAAAAAACAAAATACTAAAATAAATACATTTTATAATATACGAGTACATAAATATTGTTACGAAATTGTAAATAATTGTGTTTATTTTTGTATAAATTCTTTCAACGAGGCTTAGTAAGTTGATAAAGTGCTAATTTTGTGCATTTCTAGTCGTTTTAGCGTTGAAATAGCCTTATTTTCCCTTAAAAACGCATTAAAAAGCCCCAGTAATGCAGGTAATGGATTTGGCGCCAAATTTGGCGACTTTTTCCCACATAGGCCATTTTTTGGCGACCTTGGCGAGAAAATCCTTATATGGGATATACCAAATATGGAAGCTGTAAGTTGATTGGTTGACCAATTTCTAGAGTTTTCTCGAAAAATCTGGGTTCCATGGAACAGCATATAAGGAGCGCTTCCTCGCGAAGGCAGTCAGTTCAGTTCAGATCTCAGCCAGCTTCGTTAGAGCTTGCATTGCTCTTGAGCCTCTTTGAGAGAGACTTGCTTCAAGTGTTATTGCTATACAGTTGGTACTGTGGATTTGCTATTGACAGCTGTTGTTTAAGCTGTGGTTACTGCTTGAATTGAAGCTGATAATTGGTTTATTGACCTGTATTTTTCTGGAACTTTCTGTGAATAAATTACTGAATTTTTGTAAGTTTAGCCTTTCATTCCCGGACAACTCACGAACCCTCAAGTACGCAACATTTCTGGTGTCAGAAGTGGGATTGTCTGTGAATGGTTTTAACTAGAGCTATGGAGGAACAGATGAAGAAACTTCTAGAAAGCTTAGCTACCCAGATGAATGAAATGAAAGAAGGGCAAAGAGAAATGAAGGAAGGACAAAGAGAGATGAAAGATAGCCTGAGTCAAGAGATGAAAGAAATGAAGGCAGCACAAGAGAAAATGGAAGCATCGCAAAGAGAAATGAAAGACGGCTTGACTGAAGAAGTGAAGGAAATGAAAGCAGTTCAGGAAAAGATGGAAGCCATTTTGACCGAAGAAATTAAATCTAATCAAGATGAGATGAAGAGAGAGCTTTCAACGGCGAAAGAATCAATAGAGGGTAAATTAATGGTGATGGAAAATAGAATGGATGGAATAGAAGAGAAGGTTATGAAAGTAGAAAGAAATTTTGAAGAGAGATTTACGAAGATAGAAGAGAATTTTGAGGAGAAAGTTAAAGCAAGTTTTGATCAGGAACTGAAAGGCAGGTTTTCAGAGATAGAAGGTAAATTGAAGAGAATAGAAGAAGATCTGGAGAGAAAAGTGGAAGAAAAGTTAGAGTCCATGCCCCAGGGAACTGAAAAGAAAGAGAGAAGAATCCAGAATCAGGAATTTATTAAGCTTTCCACCTACGACGGCAGTTCCTCGTGGCATGTATATAAGACGCAGTTCTCCCTCGTGGCTGAAGCAAACGGCTGGGACTCAGTTGTAAAGACGGCTCATCTGGTAGGGCCGTTGCGGGGCGACGCCGCAGATATTCTGAAGACTCTTTCGAAGGAACAGCGATATGACTTCGAAGCTGTAACCAGAGCACTAGAGCTACGTTTTGGAGCGAAATGGTCCAAAGAATATAGTCGACTCCAGCTAAGGTCCCGTCGTCAGAGACCAGGGGAAAGGCTTTCATATTTGGCTTTCTCAGACTGTCATCCTGAAACACGAATTGATCTGGCTCTAGAATATTTCATTGATGCTGTCGGAGATCCAGATATTCAAAAAGCCCTCAGACTCTCCGGCGTGAAGGATGTGGAGTCAGCCTTGGTGTATGCCCTAAAAATCGAGACTGCGCAACAAGCCTCCTGTAAACATCGCCAGAACAGCACAGCACACAAAATGAACGGCTCTCAAGATGATCTTAAAAAGATTCAGGAAATGATTGCAAAAATTAATAGAAGACTACGCATTCTTGAGAGTAAGAAAGAATGGAAGACTCCAACAACTAAATGCTGGGGCTGTGGAAAAGACGGGCATATCAAACGAAGCTGCCCAGTAAGAACACCTAGAGACGCAACCAAGAATGTCTCTGAAGTATGCCACCCAGGAGGAGCTCTTCGGGAAAATCCAGATACCTTCTTGCGGAAGCCTCCATCTGAAGATCATAAATACAGCTGTAAAGCCGATGATAGACCCCAAAGAATACAGCCAGTCGCTCGCCAAGTCACTGTCTCAACACCATCAGATCAAGGTCCCGATCCATGGAGTGACGAAGAACTTAGACAAGCCCAGTTGGAAGATCCTGACATAAAGCCAATATTACAGCTGAAGGAGACGACCAGCAACAGACCTACCTGGCAGGACATTTCCAGATTTAGTCCCATTACGAAAAGTTATTGGGCACTTTGGGACTCTCTTCATATCAGAAACGGCGTATTATACAGAAAGTGGGAATCTGATGATGGGAAAAGCTTCAGATGGCAGATTTTATTACCAAGATCGAAAATTCCAGCTGTTTTAGAACAACTGCATAATAGCTCTACCGGAGGCCATTTTGGGGTAATGAAGACTCTGCAGAAAGTTCGGGAACGCTTCTACTGGTGCAAGGCAAAGGAGGATGTGGAGAAATGGTGTAAATCCTGTGATGCTTGTGCGGCACGTAAAGGCCCGCAGAACGAAGTCGAGGAAGACTGCAACGGTATAACGTGGGAGCACCATTTGAACGGATTGCAATCGACATCTTGGGTCCTTTGCCACGGACCTCCAGTGGAAATAAATACATCCTCGTCGTGATGGACTATTTCACCAAGTGGCCTGAGGCATATCCCATTCCCAATCAAGAGGCATGCACATTCGCAGAGGTCCTAGTGCAGCAATGGGTGTCAAGGTACGGTACGCCCCTCCAACTTCATACCGACCAAGGTAGGAACTTTACCTCTGATGTTTTCAAAGGACTGTGTCAGCTACTCGGCATAGACAAAACCCGGACAACACCCTTACATCCCCAGTCGGACGGCATGGTCGAGAGGTTCAATCGTACCATCCTGAATAACCTCTCTCTTCTAGTATCAAGGAACCAGCAAGATTGGGACTTGAAGTTGCCATTGTTCCTGCTGGCTTATCGAAGTGCTGTCCATGAAACCACCGGCTATACTCCAGCCCAGATGCTGTTTGGACGTGAACTTCGTCTACCTTGTGATATCCTGTTTGGTTGTCCACCCGATGCGCCTTCATCGCCTGAGGAGTACATCCAAGATCTCCAGGCACGATTTGAGGACGTACACGACTTTGCTCGGGAGCGGATTAACATGGCAACGGAGAAAATGAAGACAAGATACGATCTAAAGGCTACACAACATGATTTCCAGGAAGGAGAGAAGGTCTGGTTGTGAAATCCTGTTCGACGCAAAGGACTCTCCCCCAAGTTACAGTGCAACTGGGACGGACCGTACACAGTCTTAAAAAGGCTGAATGATGTAGTGGTGCGGATCACTAAAACACCTTCATCAAAACCGAAGGTGGTGCACTATAACAGGCTAGCCAAATACCACAATTACCGGTAATATTAAAATTAAAAATGTAAATACTGATAAAATTTGCGCATGCGTAATGTAAATATTTGTATATAAATATTTGTACACATTTGTCAATTTTGTAAATATTTCTCACTTGATTTGTATTTCTATTTTATCGTTATATGCAGCTTAGTTTTTGTGTTTTAGATTGTGTAAATTTGTTTAGTTTCGCCTCTTAACCAAGGGTTGCACTGCCCTTGTGTTGTTTCAAAGAGGCTTAGTAAGTTGATTAAGTGCTAATTTTGTGCATTTCTAGTCGTTTTAGCGTTGAAATAGCCTTATTTTCCCTTAAAAACGCATTAAAAAGCCCCAGTAATGCAGGTAATGGATTTGACGCCAAATTTGGTGACTTTTTCTCACCTTGGCGATTTTTTTGGCGACCTTGGCGAGAAAATCCTTATATGGGATATACCAAATATGGAAGCTGTAAGTTGATTGGTTGACCACTTTCTAGAGTTTTCTCGAAAAATCTGGGTTCCATGGAACAGCATATAAGGAGCGCTTCCTCGCCAAGGCAGTCAGTTCAGTTCAGATCTCAGCCAGCTTCGCTAGTGCTTGCATTGCTGTTGAGCCTCTTTGAGAGAGACTTGCTTCAAGTGTTATTGCTATACAGTTGGTACTGTGGATTTGCTATTGACAGCTGTTGTTTAAGCTGTGGTTACTGCTTGAATTGAAGCTGATAATTGGTTTATTGACCTGTATTTTTCTGGAACTTTCTGTGAATAAATTACTGAATTTTTGTAAGTTTAGCCTTTCATTCCCGGACAACTCACGAACCCTCAAGTACGCAACAATATATTTGAATTTCTTGAATTTTATTTTTGAATTTTATTTTTTGTAATTAAATTATTGACAGATTTTTTTTTCCCCATAAAATCTTAGAATTCGGCATCTCCTTTTTAAATTGCGTCGATTTGCGCAATTTCTTTCACAATGACAACTTAAAACGGAGGACTTTTGAATAAATTGGCCATTTTACTTCGTAAAACGACCGCAAAATTGCATTTCAAAACAAGACTTATAAAGAAAAGTAATTCATTATTCATCTAATTTTACTGTTGAGTAAAATTTCTTTTCGAAAATTCTTTCCCCAATTTTGTTTTCAGCGTAAAATAAATATAAATTAGTATCATTTCACTCTCAAAAGTTATAGAATTTCTCAGTATTTTTTATAAAATCTTATAGATTTTATGCTTCAATATAAAATTGAATGTAACAAATTCATGCAAAAAATTTCTGTTTTTTTATTATTATTAACACTATTATTGTTATTATTATTTATTTATTTCTTCATTTAAATTTATTTATCGAAATCACGTTTTTTGGAACGAATACGTTTTGTGAATTATCCAAGACTGAAAATTATTCATAATAAATAATTATGTTATTATGGCGAGTTTGAGTAGATAAAATGTCACACCAGAGACATGTAGTTTATTTTTGTGTGAGAAATAGCTTTTATACATTATGAAGGATTCAAGAAAAAGCTTAACCGAAAATAATATAAGGCCTGTAAGTCAGTGATATTCTGCCTAAACAGACATTCTAATTTTGTTTAAAAAAAATCCGAATATTAGAGAGTTAAATTTTCACGAATAAAAAATTTTAAATTAGAAAATTTAATATTAAGTGGAGGTTTGGTGCTTCATAAATTTACAAATTTAAAAATATGACAACGTAGGAAACTCCAAAATTAATAATAATTTTGAGGTTGAATGTTTTTTTGTTCTTTTTACGTCGCGTTAGAGCTATAGAATAAGTAAGTGGAAGGGGTTTGTGCGCCAAGAAAATCCAAATATTATAAGCGGTCCACCATATGATTTACAGGGAATCTCACGTTTCAAACTCTTTTAATCTAAATATGTTGATCATTATGAACCAAACCATCAAAATGATCAATTTTATCATGAGTCAACGTCTTAAATTCTGAATTTTCCCTTAGCTATGCAACACAATGGATTCCTACTACAAAACTCTCTTCACTGAGAAAACAAATATACTGCCTTTCTCTAGAATGAATAAGTGGCCATTTTCTATATCCCTTAACTAGAAATATAGATTTCCGAGCTATGCGCATAAGTCACGCCGATAAACTGAATAGACGAAATGATCGAAAATTTCTAGTCTACACATTTCTAGGTGGTGAAAAAATATTCTAAATATTCTGAATATTCTGAATCTTTAGTATTGCGAGAAATTCTCGCTTGATTTTCTAGAATTAGGTCATAAACCAAGATTATAGTTGCTGAAACCCGCCTCTTGTAATCTCCTTTATTTGAAGAGATTTTTAGATAACTTTTCCCTCGATAATATAGGCAAACGTTCTAGAATTCTAATAGGGTCTTCTAGAACTCGCTTCCAGGAGGACTAGAATTTATAAGGATGACATGGAATTATTTTTTCTACAGCCATAATTTAGATTCTGTATGCCAATCACAGAATTTTTTCTCAGTGTTATATCACACAAGCACGTTGCTTTCGAATTAAATGGTACTAAAGCTTTACATGCACCTAAAAGCAAAAATGTTTCTCTTCTTGAGAATTGAAAAAATACTTTTTTAATTTTCTCTTTGTGACGAAATTTGGCGGCTTAAAGTTCATTGTCTTTCTAACATGTTTAAAAAGCTGAATTCTCTAAATCTAAGTCTTGAAAATCTATTCAAAACTATCTTTCCATTAACATCAAAACTACACTGAGAGGGGGAAAAAATATCCTTCATCTAGAACGAATAAGTAGTCGTTTTCTGAATTTCTAAACTAGAAATATAGATTTTCGAGTTATGCGTATAAGTTAAACAAATAACCTTAATAAACGAAACGATCGAGAATTTATAATCTAAATACATTTTTAGGTGGTGAAACAACATTAAGAATATTTTGAATATTATAAACCTTTTGTATTGCGAGATACACTCGATTTATTTCCTAGAACAGAGTCATAAACGGTATAGTTGATAAAACTCGACTCTTATGTTTGCATTTATTTGTAGAGATTTTTAAATAATATTGACCACGATAAACACTGAGAAAAAATATATATATACCGCTTTCATCAAGAACGAAAAAGTAGTCATTTTCTAAATCTCAAAACGAAATCCCTAAACTTGAAATATAGATTTACGAGTTATGTGTATAAGGTAAACAAATAACCTAGTTAGACGAAATGATCGAGAATTTCTAGTTACACTTTTCTAGATGGTGAAAGAATATTACGAATGTTATGAATCCTTTGTGTTCGAAAATATCTCGTTGATTTCCTAGAATTGGGGTATAAGCCAAAATTATAGTTACTAAAACTCGCCTCTTGTGTGTTCGTATTTATTTACAGAGATTTTCAGATGAGACTGATCATCATATTATAGAACACAGTCTAGAATTCTAATTTTTTAGAACTCGCAGCAAAGGGAACTAAAATGTTATAAGGATGACATGGAATTATTTTTCTAGAGCCACAATTTAGATTCTAGATATTAGTCACATAATTTTTTCTCAGTAAATATGAAATCAATCTACAATTACAACAGAGGAATTTAGAATTCACTTGAAAAGGAAAGTAGAATTTATAAGCATGACATGAAACTACTATTACTAGAGACACAATTTACTTTTAGATGTGAGTCATGGAAATATTTTTCATTGTGACATTATTTGCAGAAAAATTAAGAGTGTGAAAATCTGAAATATCAAAAAAAAAAAAAAAATTTTTTTGACTGTTTTGTGGCCGTTAATGAATCTCAATCAAAAAAAAAAAAAAAAAATGTATACACTACTTACCAATAAATATTTGGACAATTTCGAATTTAGACATTTTGTTAAATATCTAGAAAAGCTCTTCAGGAATCATCTTGAAAATTTAGTAGTTTAAAGAACATGATATACTTCACATATTTCATCAAAAGTTGAATCCTGAAGAGGAGAAAGGGACCATTAAAAAATTAAACAAAGATCAAAATATTTTGGATCATCCTGCAAAAAGTAATGCTTCAAATGCATTTTTGCTGTAGTATATGATAATGAGAATCTATTTTTCATTATCTATATAAATTTTCATGAGGGCACCACATATGTACATGGAAATATAGCGAATTAAAAAAAAAAAAAAAAAAAAATCCACTCTTTTAATTATAACACGTAGGGTGTTAGACGCAATGCAAAGCCATATTTAGGAAATTTGGCACACTAAATTAGACATAGCATACTGCAAACAGAATCGAAAAATTTTAAATATCTTGCGAAATATGAGCATTTTTGCTAATTAATTTTTATCTAGTCATGCGCTAGCTTTTAAAAAAATTTATTTACATAATTTAATAGCTTAAAGTATTGAGCTACTTGTGTGAAAATTTCAAACAAATGTTGTGTAAATACAAATAGTTATGAGTTAAAGAATAAAAAGAACTTCAGCTTTTCTCAAAAAAAGAAGATGGTAGTGGGTTTTATCAATATTTATTTACAATCAGCGAACACTGTCTTACCATTGGGCATTGATTGAATCAAAATAAAAATGTGAGTAAAACCCCTTATAATTTAGCTTTTGTTTTGAACTGAAATTCTGTCCATCGTATCTCTCACAATTTCTTTAATTTACACGATATTTGTTTGAGTTTTTCATGTAAGTTGCTCATTGCTTTTGGCTATTATATTATGTAAATGAAATTTTCTTAAAAGCTAGCTTACGCGTAGTAAAAAAAAATATTTACTAAAAACGCTCATATTTCATAAGATATTCAGCATTATTGTATTATAATTGCAATATGCTGTGTCTAATGTAGTATGCCAAGTTTCCTGAAAATGGTTTTGCACTGAGTCTAATACCCTACGTGTTATAATTAAAAAAGTGGAAATTTTATTTATAATTTTTTAAAAAATGAGTTAGGGTATGTGCACCAGTGATTGACACTTTTAGAGCAATCTCTGATGTTTTGAATGTTCTAGTCATCAGAAAATATTTTTAGAAATCTTAAGCTAGTACATATGGCATGAAAGACATTCAGAACCACATATATGTTAAAATATATACATTTGATAACAATTATTATTTTTTTTATGAATTTTTATTTGACACCCGCTCAATGTTCCAGTAATTGATGCTGCCAGTTTTTCATTTTATCCGTAATTGCCCCCCTATGTTCCAGTGTTTGACACTGCTTGTTATTCATTTTACGAGTTATTAGCTCCCTATGCTCCAGTGTTTGACATAAAATGTTAAAATTCTTATATGTAAAATATGTGATTTTATTTTTTTTTCTTATCAATTAATTATTTCGGGATAGATGTCAATTACTGGAGCATGCCAATCACTGGAGCACCTACCCTATATCTCCATGTATATATGTGATACCTTCATAAAACAATTATACCGATAATGGGAATAATTCTTATAATCACATGCTATAGCCAAAACGCATTTCAGGCATTACGTTTTACAGGGTGATCCTAAACATTGTGATTTTTGTTTAATTTTTTACTAGACCACTTTTTCTCTTCAGAACTCAACTTTTGCTGAAATATATCAGGTAGAATATGTTCATGATACTATCAAAGTTTCAAGATGATTCCTAAATAATTTTTCTAGATATTTGACAAAACGCGTAAATTCAAAAGTGTCCAAATACTTATTGATAGATAGTGTATAAGAAATATTGACAAACTTTAAAACTTACTCAAAAATATCGTTCTTCCGCTGTCAGATGAAAAATAAAAAGGGTAATTAATGTATTTATAATTTGCAAGACACCAGATTTGGCAACAACGTATAAAGAACTGTTCATTGATTTGAGAACTGTTTAATATTCTTCGAATAAAATTTGGATGAGTTTTGGCATGCTGACAAATTTTGTACTCTGCAATCACTTTGAAAGCTATAAAATTTCTTCAGAATTTTTAATATTCATGGTTCTGTGAATTTGCATTTTTAGCATTGACAGAAAGTCCAGAAAATAGAGGAAAAGCTTTACAAATTTATATAAAAATGCAAACTTTTCTGGCAATTTTGAAATAATTTATTCAAGAAAAGAAGGACAACCCCCTCATTGAAAAGTTTTTGTAATTTATTTTATTTTAGCTATTTTATTTTAGTATTGTACTTACTTATTTATTTATTTATTTATTTTTATTTATTTTTATTTATTTATTTATTTATTTATAATTCATTTATTTATTTTTGTATCATAGAACTTTATTTATATATATATTTAAATTTATGTGTGTTACAAATAATTTGACATATCTTCAGTAGGTTATCAGCTGAAAAAGGTAGAGAAACAATGAGCTACTCGTGTAAAAAATTCAGAAAAAAAAAATCAACTGCAGGTATTTCGAACTTCCTGAAATAAA
The DNA here is from genome assembly GCA_963930645.1 of Salticus scenicus. Taxonomy (NCBI): domain Eukaryota; kingdom Metazoa; phylum Arthropoda; class Arachnida; order Araneae; family Salticidae; genus Salticus; species Salticus scenicus. The sequence goes on along the minus strand of OZ005656.1, from coordinate 260,300,173 downwards.
CATGCCTGAAACCTTTAAAAATCGAATATTTCCTGATAAAACCTGCTTTTTTTTTCATCAAAATACTCGTGGAAACTTGTAAAATACCTGCTAGGGATTACAAAATACCTACAGTATACCTGCAGTTTCTGCTGTTTTTTTTTTTTTTTTTTTAAATCTAATTTTAATTTTAATTTTATTTTTAACTTGGGTATTATTTTTGAAAACAAAAAGAATTTTAAGTACACAAAATTCCTCTTTACATTATTCTCAAAACTGAACTACTGCGGTATAAAATTTGTATATATAGAGCATAAAGAATGCTGTGAAATTCCCTTTGAACCCTGCAATTCGCCGCAATATTAAATTTTTTATCGATCCGTGAAATTAATGAAATACGTTTTTGAAAGCACTTTCACATCCCTGACGAAAATCAAATCATCATGGACCTCATTAAAGTGCAAAACCTTACTCCTAAAGAAATATAGTACATTAATAAAACATCATTATAATTTGGATTTTTTTTTTTTTTTTAATATGTATCTTATATCGCTAATGTTCGTTTAGTTAATATTTTAGAGAGAAAACTATCAGAATAAGTGTTTTAAAACATTTTTTCAAAAGCTCCATATTAAATACATATATATATATACAGTGCGTTAAGAAATTATAACACCACAAGCGTATTGGTGCATTTCTGAAGAAGAGATCATAATATGCAAATTTTTAGTTGCGTATTTAAAATTGATAAAAAACCGCATCCTATAATAATTCCAACTTTTAAAATTAAATTAAATTTCATTAAAACTTATTTATTTTTCTAAAAATTAAAGACTGTGACTGATAAGAAATTATAAGACCACCTGAGAAAATTAGCATATTATACATGACGTCAAATTCAATATAAAGCGCATGCGTCAGTATTTCGTAAAAGTTTTACCGAAGAAGCAAAGGCTTATGTTTTGAATGTGTTATCTACGATTAATTTGACGATGCTTCGAGGTAAAGAATTATCGGAGTTCAAAATGGGAAAAATTTTATTTTAAAAAGGTTCTCGTAAATCTGAAAGAGATATTGCGAGGTTAACGAACCGTTGTAAAACTGCCATTCATAATGCCATAATTAGAAAAGATTATTCAAACAAAATGCAACGATCTGGTAGAAAAAATATTTTGACAGCACGTGATAACAGACAAATTTTTCGACTGTCAACTAAAAAAGGTCTTTCAACTCGTGAAATTTCGAAACTTTTCAGCAAGCAAACTTCACATGTAACAGTCTGGAAGAGTCTTAAATTAAATTTTAATACGAAATTTATGAAATTGAAGAAAAAAACCAAAGTTATTGAAATGCCATCGAGATGAAAGATTAAAATGGGCTAAAAATGTCATGTCATGGAATGATGAGTGGAAAAAAATTATATTTTCTGATGAAAAGAAATTTAAACTTGATGGTCCCGATGGTTACAAACACTATTGGCATGACTTGAGAAAGGAACCGAAAGAATGCTTCAGTCAACAAATGGGTGGAGCATCAGTAATGATTTGGGGAGCTTCCAGTTATGAGGGGTTGTGTGATTTACAGCGGATTTCGGGTCATATGAACTCCACACAATATCAGTCTGTGCTATATGATCATATGATACCGTTGGGACATTTATTAGGTGGTGCTAACTGGATGTTTCAACAGGACAATTCTGCTTGTCATACATCTAAATCCACACAGGAGTGGATTAAAACAGAAAAAAATAATGTTTTGCCATGGCCAAGTCGAAGTCTAGAATTGAACCCCATGGAAAACCTATGGGGTATATTACCTCGCAAAGTTTATGCTAATAATAAACAATTTTCATCTGCCAATGAACTCGAAGTAGCCATTGTAAAAGAATGGTACAATATTTCTATAACTGAACTTAATCACCTGGTTACTTCAATGAAAAACAGAGTGTTTGAAGTCATCAGGAAAAATGGAGGACCAATATCATATTAATTTTTTATACAATTTTGTTTTTTGACATGTGGTCTTATATTTTCTTAACAGGTTATTTTTCACTTATTTCTAATATATATTTTAATTAAACATTTATTGCATTATACCAAGTTATTTCAAAATAATTATTAAAAAATATAGAGCAATATGTTAAATTCTGTATTTAAATTATGATTAGAATCTTTATTTTTCTTATAATTTACAAAATTAAAGTGGTCTTATAATTTCTTAACGGACTGTATATAACATAGCAGTATTGTATCGCATATTTTGCGTTTAGCTATTCTATTACAATAACGTTAATTAATAATTATGTCATAAGGAATTTTGTTGGAGCAAATCTGTATTATTTTTTCCTGCAGATTTCTTATTACATATTTAAACAAGAAAGAAAAATCGTGCAGTACGCATTGATTAGTAACACTTTCCAACTGTACGTAATTGTTGTATCGAATAACTTTTATTATTCTTTGCCTACGTTATCACACAACAGACAGAAGGACTGAAAAATACAGATAGACTAATTGATTTTAAAATTGCTCTTAGGCATTTTGGAAAGGGTTAGAAAGGCTTAACGCAAAAAAAAAAAAAAAAAAAAAAAAAAAATGCAGCCATTAGATTATAATTACAGCTTTTGATCTCTCTGAATATTTTAGTGTAGCCCTGTAAATCAGAAAGTTAATCATATCATATTCTATACAAAAGATTATTTTAGAGTATTAACAATAAATTTCAATATTTTTATGATTTTTACAGTAGAAAGACTTTTAAATATAATTTTCAAAAAATTCTGTCCTAAAACGTAATGCATTGGCATATATATATATATATATATATATATATATATATATATATTGTCCCTGTAAACAAACTAGTTGTACAGGACCTATTAATGTCATTCTAAATGGAGAAAATTCTATAGGGATAATGTTTATAAAAACAACACTCATCGAACACAATGCTTTTGAATGCTTTTGGGTGTCCCTGTACACAAACCAGAAGAGATATTCACTCCATTTTCAATATGGAACATCCGATAGTGAACTTCAATAAAATATATCAGTTTCGAGAAATTCCATAGATAATTAATGGAGTTGGAGTGCGGGCTTACAGACAGACAGACAGATGGACAGATACACAAACTGAAATCATATTCACACTTAAAAATGTTAGAAAGTGTTAAAAACATTCAATGTAAACGAAAGTAATATTTTAGCAATTTTTTATTAATAGATCTTAATATAAATGGATATTATTCTGTCACCCTGTAAATCTAATGCTAATTATGCTATATTCTATGCAAAGCATTTTTTTGTGCAGATAAATAACATAATTCAATTTCCTAAAGCTTCGTGGAAAGGAATTAAAATTTGATTTATAGAAATATCTCTCATAGAACGCAATGCTTTGGAATACTTTTGAGTGTCCCTGTATATAAATCGGTGGTGATATTTCCTCCATTTTAAACAGGAAACATCCAGTAGGGAATTGGAATAATATATTTCAATTTCATTAAGATTTGTCTACAGTAAAGGTATGAAAATATGGTTTATAGAAATAGCTCTCATAGAACACAATGCTTTGAAATACTTTCGGGTGTTCCTGTACACAAACCAGTAGAGGTATAAATTTCATTTTCAATAGGGAACATCCGATAGTGAACTTGAATAACATATATCAGTTTTAAGAAATTCCATAAATATTTACGGGAGTTAGAGATCGGACAGACAGACAGGCAGACGGACGGACAGGCAGATACACAAAACTGAAATCATATTCACACTTAAAAAATGCTAGAAAGTGTTAAAAACGCTTAACGTAAACGAAAGTACAATTCTAGCAATTTTTTATTAATACCTCTTAATATAACTGGATATTTTTGTGCCACCCTGTAAATCTAATGCTAATCATGCTACATTCTATGCAAAGAATTCTTTTGTGCGTGTAAATAACATATTTCAATTTCTTAAAACTTCGTGGATAGTAAAGTTATTAAAGTTTGATTTATAGAAATATCTCTCCTAGAACGCAATGCTTTGGAATACTTTTGAGTGTCTCTGTACATGAACCGATGGTGGTATTTCCTCCATTTGATAGAGGAAACATCCAATAGTGAACTTGAATAACATATTTTAATTTCATTAAGATATGTCTACAGTAAAGGTATGAAAATATGGTTTATAGAAATACCTCTCATAGAACACAATGCTTTGGAATACTTTCGGGTGTCCCTGTACACAAACTAGTAGAGGTATAAACTCCATTTTCTATAGGGAACGTCCGACAGTGAACTTGAATAACATATTTCAATTTCATTAAGATATATCTACAATAAAGATATGAAAATATGGTTTATAGAAATACCTCTCATAGAACACAGTGGTTTGGAATACTTTCGGGTGTCCCTGTACACAAACCAGTGGAGGTATAGACTCCATTTTCAATAGGGAACGTCCGATAGTGAACTTGAATAACATATTTCAATTTCATTAAGGTATGTCTACTGTAAAGGCATGAAATTATGGTTTATAGAAATACCTCTCATAGAACACAATGCTTTGAAATATTTTCGGGTGTCCCTGTACACAAACCAGTAGAGGTATAAACTCCATTTTCAATAGGGACCGTCCGATAGTGAACTTGAGTAACATATATCAGTTTCAAGAAATTCCATAAATATTTACGGGAGTTAGAGCGCGGACAGACAGACAGACAGACAGACAAACCGAAGTCATAAGCACTTTTCAATCTTGTTGGAAAGTGTTAAAAATTAAGAGGAATTTTATTTTAAACCGCATTATTTTTATTTTCAGCCAATAAAATTGTCAAGAACTGGTTCACTTTATGAAGTGGTCCCATTAGGGATCTAGGGGTTCTAACCTCTAAGGTTGACGGGATTGACCGGGTTCGAACTAAGTTATCGCTTTTCCACCTAGTCATTGGAATTTTCCCTTAGTTTTCTCCGAATCTCATATGACACTGGTTAGATCCCATAGAAATTCCCCTTTCGAAGGTACCTTTCCTAGGATATGTTCAAGTGTAGACAATTTACCTGAATCCATATACCGTATCCGTATCACATCCTCAAACTACTGTCCGTATAAAATGCATAAATTTAGAAGTGTATTGTTACATTACTTCATTTTAAAAGTAATTTGTTACGTTATTTTATGCTAAGTTTTTTAATTATCATTTTACGTTTCATATTTTAAATTCAATGAATGACTTTTAAAATATTTCATTAACTTTATAAAAAAAAAAAAAAAAAAAAAAAAAAAAAAAAGCCTATGATAAAGAACTTATTAAATTAATTTTATTTGCTAGTTTTGCTCGTTTCTAAAAAAATGAGCTAATGCAAAATTAAAATTCCAAATAAAAAACTATCATAGAAGTATATCATCCTCTAACCATATCTCCCTGCAAATCGATGCATTTTAATTATTCTAATTTACTTTCAACTTTTTTTTTTGTAAATGTCCATCATTTCTATATATATATATACTTTCGCCACCCTCTTCCCCCCCCCCCCTTCTTTTTTTTTTTTTTTTTTTTTTTTTTTTTTTAACATGCATGTGTAAGAAAAGTATTATAATCGTAACAAAAATCTTCTTTGAGATATTGGCGTATCTAGACGTTTTGAGGTCATATGAATTCATTTTTTCTACTTTTACGATGATGTATGTATGCGTGTGTATGTCTGAGTGTGATTATGATAGCATCTAAACCATTTGTTCAAATCAGTTGAAAGTTGGTACGAGAGCCTAGTTGGTGAACCTTTATGTACAAATTAATGGTCATCGTCATACGAGCTGCATAGAGTTTGGTGAATTTAGCACTTATAGTTTTTTTTTTTTTTTTTTTTTTTTTCTAACAGGGACACAAAATCCTTATTTTTACGGCCTATGAGCTTAAATTATTTAAAGCGCGATAGCGCCTAAACGCCTAATTCGAATAAACTGACAATTTATTTAGATATGTATCACCGCCACATAAATTGTATAGATTTTGGTGAATGTAGCACTTAAAGTTATTTTACTTTGACACAACGAATTATTCTTTATCATTATTATCTATAGACTCAAATTATCTCAAATGCTCAAGTTTGGACTTTCTGCTACCATTTGTTCTTGAGATATGCTGATAACAGACAGACACACAGACGCACACACACACACAAACAGAGAGACACACATAGACCAACCGCTAAAAACATTATTTTCGGATTCAGGGGACCTCAAAACGTGTAAATATAACAAAAACTCGCTTTTGAAAGTTTGACCCAAAAGCAATACTTTCTCTTCCTTATGGGTAAGAGAAAATAAAAATTGACAACATTGTTTTGAAAAAATTAGAATAGTTTCAGCAATGTGTAATCATCTACTTAAGTACAGCGTTAAATTAAGCGATATACTATGTGAAGAAAAATTCTCAAACAGCTTATTATAATTTTCTCTTTTGTTTATTTAACAAATCCTCTTACTATTAATTTAAATAGCCGTCAATTACTTAATATTCGGAAAACTGAGAATAGTCACTTTAGAATTTTTTAAACTTCAGTGGTTTACCATTTTTGAAAAGAGTAGTAAAACGATAGTAGACAGCCATCTAAAAAAATCATTTTATATTTTACAATACAATTTGGCGCAGTACAAATCTTCCATTATGATTATAGATATTATCTTAGAAGATATGAAAATTTTACACTTTCCTGAAAGACACATTTCACCGAGGGGTGGAAGGAATGTTTTTATGTATGCAAATACTTTTCCTTGTTGACTATTTCTATTATGAATGATACATTATTATTCTTATTATTATTGTTATTACTTCACAGTCTTTGGTTAAATATAATTCTTCATATGTACTTTTATACAAAATATTTTCATATACTGCTATTTTAAAAATTATGAGTAAACGGGACGACAGCACTACGTCTCGAGTGAAATCTCCTAAAATATTATCAGCATGAATTTAAATCAAGGATCAAATAAATTTCAAGTTTGGTTAAATTATGTTGCTTGGTTTGTGCGACGCAACGTCTGGAAAACTTTGGTAAAGCATACAAACCGAGAAAAAATTCTTTCACTGACATCTAGAATCTAAATTGTGGCTCTAGAAAAAATAGTTCCGTGCTATCCTTATAAATTCTAGTCGCCTTTGAAAGTGATTTCTAGAAACACCAATTAGAATTCTAGAGCGTTTGTCTATATGATCGAGGACAAACTTATTTAAAAATCTCTGCAAATAAATGAAAATACAAGAGGCGAGTTCCAGCAACTATAATCTTGGTTTATGGCTAAATTCTAGAAAATCATACAAGAATTTCTCGCAGTGCAAAGGATTCAGAATATTGTTTCACCATCTAGAAAAGTATAGAGTAGAAATTCTCGATCATTTCGTCTATTCAGCTTATTGGTGTGCCTTATACGTATAGCTCGTAAATCTATATTTCTAGTTTAGGGATTTAGAAGGTGATTTCTTATTCATTCTAGATGAAGGCGGTATATATTTTTTCTCAGTGCACACTCACATACTGACATTTCTAAAAATGGTCATGTGTTCAGGACAGATTATTCTTTCTAATCTAAATCTACAGTTTAATTTTTACACCATACTTACTTGCTTATTCAAAAGACGCAATTTTTTGCACCCTACGATTACTTAAACATAAAAACAATTACAAGCAATTCAAATATAAAAACAATGTTTAAGTTTTTACATTATTTAAACAAATGTATAATAATAATAAGTTTTTGAAGCGAAGAAAATAATGAGCAGCAATCGCATTGACATATTATATTTCGCAGAATACATATATAAAACCAACTAATTTTATTTCTTTCGTAAGTAAGTAGGTACAAATATAAACACTAACATATAATCCTATTATTGGCATGTAGTATCTAATTTGCCGTATTACTCAGTGAAGTATCTTTTTCCATAATGGACCTTATATAAATATGTCCAAAAAGAGTCCTCTCCAATTGTTTTTCCATCCACCTAAGGTCTCTTGTGTAATAAGGGAATTAATCTAAGAAAGGAAATCCAGTTGTTTTTGCATTGATCCATATATCTAAGAAAAGTTTGATCGTATTCTTTATTATGCATGATAAAAAATAAATAAATAAATAAATAAAAATAGACTAATATAAATATCGCGTGAAATACATGAAAGTGTTTTCATATTTTGTAATGTTTATGTAAAGAAATATTTCATCCATAGATTATTTATTAGATTAATTTAAAATGAGGATACTAGTATCTCTCAGTTTCACAAAATAAATTATTAACAAGTAGATTGTGTTCATTTTTCTTACCGAGTGTCCGTCATTTTAAACAAGATGTTGAATGAAGTTTATTAATGAACTTGGTTGACATCTTGATATGGACTGTGTAAGTACATAGTTTTAGACCTTTGTGTTTATTTTTATTTACTTTTTAGTTCCTTTCAGTAAAGGTCCGATGAGATTGGCTTATCTGGGGAACCCATATTATTGGGGACTTCTCCGGGTAAAGCTTCAATTGCTCCAAAATGCTTCATTAGCAATTAACAGACATCGCTTCATAATAATAATAATAATAATAATAATAATAATAATAATAATAATAGATTCATAAATATGATTTTTTATGTGAATCTGACCAAAGAACTTCACTGAGAAAAAAAAATATTCCGTCTTTCTCTAGAATGAATAAGTGGCCATTTTCTAAATCCCTCAACTAGAAATATAGATTTCCGAGCTATGCGCATAAGGCACGCCCATAAACTGAATAGACGAAATTATCGAGAATTTCTAGTGTACACATTTCTAGAGGGTGAAACAATATTCTGAATACTCTAAATATTCTGAATCTTTTGTATTGCGAGAAATTCCCGCTTGATTTTCTAGAATTGAGTAATAAACCATGATTGTAGTTGCAGAAACTCGCCTCTTGTAGTCTCATTTATTTGCAGAGATTTTTAAATAACTTTGCCCTCGAGAATATAGGCAAACGCTCTAGAATTCTAATAGGGGCTTCTAGAACTCGCTTTCCTAGGGGGCTAGAAGTTATAAGGATGACATGGAACTATTTTTTCTAGAGCCACAATTTAGATTCTAGATGTCAGTTACAGATTTTTTTCTCAGTGTTATATCAAATGGGCCAACGAACTTAATAAAGATACTTGTCAAAAATTCTTCAATTTTGCGAAAAACATTCAAAATTGTCCTCGCACTAATCTATGTGGTCTCTTTTGATATGAAGTCCCTTTTCACTTATGCTGCAATAATATGCGCCCTGTCCTGTCTATGAAAGAGATTAAAAGAATTTCACTTCATCTTTTTTGATATACGACAATTACTTTCCCTCATTCGTATTGTCTACCACAAGATACTTTTCCATTCCAAGAAAAATTTGATCGTCAGTCAGAAGGTTTAGCCGAGTGTTCTCCTTCTCTCACCAATTTACATGTAACATTTCGAAATTACGCTTTAAAAAAACTTTTTCCCCTTTTTGAACCCGTTATTTTGATGGTACTTTCATGCTAATCAATGCACCTCTTTCCAATATTAACCACGTCTTATAAATTATACAATATATACCTAGAAAGTAATATCCTATTGATTTATGAAATAGATAATAGTGGTGTTCACTTTCTTTTCTTCATACCCTTGTCTTTCACGCTGAAAAAAGTCTCAGCGCCATCATCTGCGTAGGCATTTTGCAGTCTTTTTAACTCCACATCTGTGTTCATGTCATCTACCAATCAAAACAATGGAAGCTTTTTATATTTTTGTTAACCGTTCCTTTAATATCTGTACCTATTTTGTTTTACTAAGCTCTGAAATCAAATCTCTGAGAACTATTGCAAGTGTCAGAATTTATAATTTTTTCATTGTAAATTAAGCTTTTAAATTACATTAAATTAATAAAAATTACAGCCTTCTCGTACTTCGTTTTCTAAATCTGTCCATTCTGATATCACTATTGTTTTACCTTTTTTTCTAAATCAATTTATAACTAAAGTTCTCAAGCAGAATGACTGAAACATTTTTTTTCACCCTCCAATAAATTCACCTGATCTCAGTTAAAAGATCCTATAGATATATCTAATTCTTGGGACATTTATAGTATTTCCTGCCAATGTTGTTTATCCTATATTGGTCAAATTAAACGAAGTCTTAAATTCTGTTTAAAATAATATGACATTTAAGTCCGAAAATATGAATTTATTTCTAAGCATTTCTGGTAAAAACATAACGTAATTTTACATTTGATGCAGCTAAAATAATTTTCAGGCCTAAATAAACATTTTAACTCGATATCTTTGAAGTTTTTTTATACCTATAAGTATCTTTAAAACGTTGTTAGTTCTGATTCCGCTGAATCTTTTTGCCTGATTGTTCAAAATGCTCTATTCAAACCTCACTTTCTTAATTTTTTCTGCATTTTTCATACATACTGTTTCTTAATTTCCTACTGGCTAATCTCATACATTCCATTTAATTCTAACTTTGATAAACAGTCATAAAAATCGGTCCCCTTCTTATAATATCCACATTTTCTTTCATTTCTTCATGCACGTTAAGCCCAATGCTGCAGAAACAAATGTCTACATTATTATTATTATTATTCTTTATTTCTTTATTTCTTTATTTTGAGCTTTGTACGTTGAAGACTTTTATTGTATTATATTTGACAAAATAGCCAAACAGAACAATTCCAGTTCATTTACAGTAAATAGCGCGATACATACATTTTTTTTTTTTTTTTTTTTTTTTTTAACTACTTTTTGATGTTCATCCATGACACTTGCTAAATGATTTTTAGTATAAAACAATAATTTATTTGTTTTTTACATAAAAAATACTCTTAGAAAGTCACCGTAAAAATGAAACAAGAATAGAACAAGAAAGTTATTAGAAAGTGAAACGTTATATATAAGGAAATAGTAAATTAAAACCATGATAAATATGCTTACATTTAAAATTTCAACAATAGAAAATTCTAAGAAATAATTAAGACGTTCCCAACAATTTTATTTTCTGTTTTTAAGTATAACTACATTTCATAAAATTAAGATACACTGCATACTGTAAATTTCAGCTGTATATATATAAGGGAAGGGAGAGCTCCGTTCTTTTATCAGTATTTTCCTACAAAAATTTCTAGTCTATTGAATCACGAAAATAACTGTAAAAATATGATAAAAAATTCTGTATGGAAATACTGGTGGCAGAGAAAGTGGAATTCTTCCATCCTTAATATATATACAGGGTGATTATAATTAAAGTTACGATTTCAAAACACTGTGATTTTAAATCTACCCATCTGAGCGATTTGATATTTTACCAGAGCAATTGTAAGGCAATGAAATTTTATTTGGGGGAGAAAAAAAAGTAGTTCCAACATGTTTCTATAGATGGCGCTGTCAGGGTCATGTCATTGGAAACGCCTAAATGGACTCATTAAACACAGGAATGTTGTTAGCAACACAATGCAATAGCAGGAAACTATAGACTTCAAGGGTTTACAACATTTTTGTCAGCAAAAAGACAAGAATACGTGTTTACAGCGGAAACAGTCATAGTGAAAAGAGAAAAAGAGGAGCTTCATGAAACAAATACTTTATGAATAATTAACGGCCCATTTTGGAACTTTTTTTTTCTTTCTTTTGCCAAATAAAATTTCATTGCCTCACGATTGCTCTGATAAATTATCAAATCTCTCTGATGAGTAGTTTTAAAATTATAGCGTTTTGTAATCGTTACTTTAATTATAATTACCCTGTATATATATAATCCTACGAGCTTTGTCTAAAAAATGAAGATACAACATATATATCCATTCAAAATGATCATATTTTATATTTATTTTCATTTTGCGTCACGTTTCTATTTTTCGAAACGTCTTTTTAATATAAAAAAAAATAATTGACTTCAAAAAAAAAAAAAAAAAACTCTTTGCTTTATTTTTATGCTTAATCTTCTGTAATTAGTAATTTAAAAATTGTTTAGAGACAATTAAGAAACAATAATTATTATTAAGACATAAAGGTAATAACAAAGATTTAATTAATCTCTCTTAAATTACTCTGTTAATTAAGAGTTCAAATGCAATTTCCAGCTTCCACATAATTAGGCATATTTTCTTTTCTGTTTTAAGTACAAATAAGTTTTTAAAATTAGATTTCAAAATTATTAATTAAAATATTTTTAACATTAATCTTAAATCAAAGATAACTAATTACTTTTCTGATTTTAACATATTAATGTATATCTACATCAGAAATTAAATAAAACTATATAAAAATAGTATTTTTTGTATTTTTTGAATTAAAGTCATTTTGATTGTGAGAAATTCTTGATACACGATGTTTTGTGTAATAAGAAATTCTGTCTCAATAATAAGAATCCAGATTTTAAAGAAACAGAAAAGAATTTTTTTATAAGTTAAACTTTGAACATCAACCAAATATCAGATCAATATTTTTCACAGTAGAAGATTGAAAAAAGGAAATTTTGATAACCTTAAGGAAATTTTGATAATCTTAACGGGTCTTAAATTTTAATTTTAATTTTAAATTTAATCTTAACATTAATTTGGTGATTAAAATTTTCAGATAAACTATAAAATACAAAGCTTTTTTATTTATTTATTTATTTATTTATTTATTTGTACATATATAAAAGAAAATCAGTTTCATCAAAAATAAGATTCGTGAAATAATTCGTGAAATAATTCGTGAGAAAGAAGTTTAATCCATCTGTATTCCTCTATAAAATACTTAAGTAACTAGTCGTGGTGACAGACAATTTATAAGCTAACAATACAACGAAAAATGAAAACATTTATTCCTCTTTGATAAGTATTCGGTTAAATGATTTGAAAATGACGTTTTCGATGTATTTCTTCATAGAAAATTAAATACTTTCATATCGTTAGAAAGTAGGACTGGTGGATTTTTAAAATATTAAGTTCTGATAGCAGCGATATTGCATGCAAGTTCATTATTTTCACTGCAAATTTTTAAATTAATCAAATTTTTCTTAATCTGTAAGAGAACCTTGTGGAATTATTATGAAAATAGTGCGAATATTCAATTTATAAAATTAAAATAATTAATCCCTCATGATTACATATACTAGAATAGTGTGAAAAATTACAGACATATTTTTTGAAATAATCTTAAATATTAAAACATAACGCTAAATATTTAATATCAAAATGAAAGCATTTAAGCATGCGCGGAAACTCTTGAACCAATCAGGAATCATCTTTTCATTGCGTATTGAACAATACGATTCAATGATTCTGTTTATTGGGTTCATAATCATGCATTTGATTTTAGAAGAAGCTATACAATAATACAGCTTTGGTACGAAGTATAAAAGTACAACTCCGACATCATGCGTCAAAAGGTCGATTTAAAAACAAAAAAGTTTCGTTTCTAGATTCTTTTAAAGTTTATTTCATACCCTGAGAAAGAATTCTGTAACTGACATCTAGAATCTAAGTGGTGGCTCTAGAAAAAATAGTTCCATGTCATCCTTATAAATTCTAGTCCCCTTGGAAAGCGAGTTCTAGAAGCCCTATTAGGATTCTAGAGCGTTTGCGAGGGCAAAGTTATTTAAAAATCTCTGCAAATAAATGAGACTAAAAGAGGCGGGTTTTAGCAACTATAATCTTGGTTTATTACCAAATTCTAGAAAATCAAGCCAGAATTTCTCGCAATACAAATGATTCAGAATATTTAGAGTATTCAGAATATTATTTCACCATCTAGAAATGTGTACACTAGAAATTCTCGATCATTTCGTCTATTCAGTTTATTGGCGGGCCTTTCGAGCATTGCTTGGAAATCTATATTTCTAGTTAAAGGATTTAGAAAAAGGCCACTTATTCATTCTAGAGGAAGGCGGTATATATTTTTTCTAAATGTAGGTTTTTTGTCACCAGATTTTCTACTTTTCGAGTTTAATATTTTCATAAAAGTAAAATAAATAATTTAAAAAGGAGGAAGAGTTATTGTATATATGCATTTTTTTTCTTCCTTCTTCAACAGATTTCAATATTTTATCTATTTAAATTTGTTTTCAAACTATCACATTTGCATTTCACAGAAGATGATTTTTTTTTTTTTTTTTTTTTTAAGTTTTATCTTCTGTTTGCTTTTAAAATTTCGTGATTAAGTGTTTATTTTAATTGTTTGCTGTTACATGGCAGTTTTATGGGGAACAAGCATTTGAAATTATTTAAACGTTTGTTAAATTATTTAAACACTTGAAAATATTTAAGCATTTGTCTGTATTTATTCTCAATACATGATATATGATGATAGTCGTGATATTGTCGCTGAATATAAATAATGTTTAAATTTATTAATTTTAGAAAAATGATGCAATAAAACTATTTATTAGCTGTGGGCATGTTTTATTTATTTATATACAGTAGCCGCCGCTTTATAAAATCACGTTTGCTTTCATCAAAATCATTTTTGTATACGGCGAACGTGCCCGAACTCAATAAAAGAGTATCCATTACCTAAAAAGAAACTCTTCTTCTCCCTTCCATCTATCAACTAGCCATCCGTATGAATGGAGTTTTTGTTACTTATCATTCATGTAAAATTTTCAGCTTTTAAGAACAAAATTACGTAAAAGATGGAAATTTTCTTTGACCTGGCATTCTTGTAGCTATCTACAAGTGCTGCGTTGATGAATTTTGATTTTCCTACTCATCTCCGCTTGCTGTTCACTCTTTCTGTTTATTACAATTTAGGCACTAATATCATCTTTATTCTTATGTTTACATGAAGCAAATTGAGAAATTCCAAGCTTCGACGTCGCCTTCCTTTGACTATACATTTGAAAAAAAAAACGATCACATTTTACCAAAATTTTATGCTTTATCTTCAAAATACAAAATTTCCGCTTGCAGCTGAGTTGCTTCAAAACAAGAACTAGAAACACTATTTGAATATTTAAAGACAGAAAAAAATACTTATTGGCCAATCATTTGACGAATACATTCCCTGAATTCATAACAACACATGGCGAAGCATGCTTCTTTTTTTTTTTTTTTTTTTCTTGAGGCGTAATTTTTTTTTTCTTTTCAAGAATCCGATGAGAAAATATAATTCTTTGTTTAGCTTACATACACGATCATTTTTACTGCTGAAGAGATTTTCTTTTGAGTTTATTAACCGGCGATGCTGATTTTATTAAGCGATGGCTTGTATTGATTTGATTCCGTACCCAGCAATTTGATCAGATTAAGCGGCTGATTTTATTAACCAGTGATTTTATAAAGCGGCGGGTACTGTATTTCTAATTTCTGTAAAAGTAAGCTTTTCAGTTTTTTCCAATTTACGATTCGTTTTCTAAATAGAATGGATTAGAGCTTTAGATTAAATCTAAATACTGTAATAAATATGGGAATAAAAAATCCTAATCAAATGTGAAATAATTCCTTTAAAAGAAAAAATAGGATTTTACACTTAAATTGTACATATTTATAAAGAAAACTTCTCTTGGCCCACTATGTGATACGTGTGATATATTTTGTAACTGGATGAAATCTTTGTCTTTCACGTTCTTTATTTGCAAATTTACGATTAGTTACTATTTTTTATATATTAATATAATGGGCTCTTCCCACCTGACGTCAGAGGTCACATGATAGAGGAAAAACAAATAGCAGACGAAGTCTTGATTATCTATAGCGATTGCTGAAATAACATATTTTCTATTCTTATTTTTGATCAATCGTATTTAATCTGTGTTATTTTTTTATACATCCTCATTTTTAATCCATTTTATATCATCTTTTGTTTGCTGTATACGTTTACAATCATCATTTAGTTTATATTTGTTACTGATGTTCATGAAGAACATGTTAAATACTCTGATTTTTGGTACTTAAATCAGTGACAGTGCAATATCGTACTGCGTAAATCCATCAGTAACTAAGTTAATTAACTTGTTGTAACACCTTTATGCAATTAAATAAAATTAAAACATTTTAAAATTTTAAATTATACACAAGAACAAGCTATTAATTATTTCTAAATCAGTTAACGTAACAGTTACACTAGAAAATACAAAACTCGATTCTTACAGTTCAAAATAAATAAACACATAAAGTGTTTTTTAAAAATTATTAAATTTACAAATACAACTACTCTACTGTTTACAAATGCACAATATTACTTTTATTTTATTTTATATTAAATATTGACATTTTTGTTCTTAAGAACAATATTTAATTGAATTCGATTCTCGGAATTCGATTATTCGTTTTCCCCTATCACATGATTGAACAGACGACGCTGGGAAGAGTCCATTATAATCTGGTATTAAATCTTCGTATTCATTCTATTTACATAAAAGACAATAAAGCAATTTCACAATAATTATAAGACACGTGGAACAATGTAACGTAAATGATATAGTCGATTTGATCGAAGTCAGAAGAAATATAATGGAATTAGTTTACATGGACAATGCACAGGCACTTATTATTCTAAATGTTCATGTCTTGTTTAAGTGTATTGGTATCTTTTTATAATGTATATAAATTCTTTTTTTACTATTTCTTACATAATATATTTTATTTACTTGAATATTATTTTTGTTTTATTTTATTTTTATACCAGATGAAATTACTTATTTAATTCATAATTTATTTGGAATAATTTTGGGATTTTAGTTTCCATCTGTAGAAACATGCATTTAATTTTTATATTAATTTGAAGCTTATGAATTGTTGTTTACAACAGTCATTTTTCATCTATTTTTTCTTCTTCGAAACGAAATGAAATTATTTTAAAATTTAGAGCAGTATAGATCATATATTTATAATAGGATTAAATAAAATTTTCAAATTTTATTTTCCTTTTGTTAAGTATTCTTTATTGAATATTAAATTTACATCAATTTTATCCCTATCCTTCCTACACACATATACTCACACACTCTTGTACCGAACGATAATAATAAAATTGCGGTTTTAAATTGATATGCTGTGAGAAAATTTAAGTTGCACATTCAAGTTACATTGATATGTCAAGTATGACGGATATTAATTAGTAAGAATTTAAACTGATTATTTTATGGTTAAATAGTAGTTAATAAATCTTATGATTGAAAGCTAGAGCAAAAGTACTTTTTCTTTCTCAGTGTCAATTACTTTCGATATTAATGAATATGCTGACCGTTTTCTTTTTTTTTTTTTTTTTTTTTTTTTTTTGCGTTATTTTTACAAGCAAAGTTCACAAAGATCATAAAACTAGAAGAATTTATATTATAACAAATTATTATGAGTATTTGAATTAAAGGTACAACACAGAATGAATTTTTCAAATTGATTCTATGTATCTTTTATATATATACATATACGTACACAGAGAGAGAGGTTATTGTAATTAAACAGATAATATTCTCAAAACCCTCTGGA
This sequence comes from Salticus scenicus, assembly GCA_963930645.1. Lineage (NCBI taxonomy): Eukaryota > Metazoa > Arthropoda > Arachnida > Araneae > Salticidae > Salticus > Salticus scenicus. The sequence goes on along the minus strand of OZ005656.1, from coordinate 260,282,767 downwards.
ATCAGTTATATTTAATAAATTATAATAAAACTTGGTATATATATTTATATTGAATAAACAATGAAAAGGAGATTTCAGCGACATATATATATATATATATATATATATTTCGGGGGGGGGATATAAGCATGGACCTTGCCCTTAAAAGGTAAAACAAAAATAAAAGTATTTTTCTTTTTAATGCAATGGCTGTTTAAAAATCAAAAATAAAATATTTATTCTTCAAATTCAACTGCAAATAACAGCGAGTTATCTCACTAAAAGCTTTATGGTAGAGAAAAGGAAATTTCGATAATCTTAACTAGGCATTAATCTGACAATTAAAATTTCGAACAAAACATTACAAGTCACTCAATTTATTTTTCTCCAGCAAAAGAATTTTTTTCCTGTTTTTGGACGTGAAGAAAATCAATTTCGTTAAAAGTAAAGATTCTTAAATAAAGGAGAGAAGGAAGATTAATCCATCTGTATTCCCCAAGAAATTTCGAAAATAACTAGCCATGCTGACAGATAATTTATAAGCTAACAATACAATGAAAAATGAATGCTAAGCAATCTGTTAAATGATCCGAAAATGACTTAATTTTTTTTTTTTTTTTTTTTTTTTTTTAATGCAATTCGCCATAGAAAATTAAATACTTCATATCGCTAGGAAACATAAATAGGGTCTTTTTAAAAAATATATATCTTACTAGCAAACCCGTGTGAAATTTTCGCATTTTATTTCTTTTCTTATTTACCTTTAAAATTTGAAACCTATAAGTATTATACCAATTTCCCTACCTAATTAAAACTTTAATTTACCAGAAGCTAAATTATTATTATAACCAAATAAATATTGTGCAATAGTGAAACCAGAATCATTCAAAGAAAAGTTTCAAAATAAAATTCGTAGTTGACGACTCAGTTTTCATACTTCCGCAGGCAGTACAGTTTTAGTAAAGGACCCCCATAACGCTTTTTTAATTTTTATCGCCAAGAATGCGATGATATTTTATTTATTTCGGCGTATTTAAAAATAATAATAATAATTAATTAAATTAAATTAAATTAAATTAATTTAAAAAAAAAACTTTTTTGATTATATTTTTTATGATTGCGTTTTTTAGTCAATTTATGATAATAATTTATATTCTATCTTTAAAATATTGCGAGGTTCAAAATGACTCTTGCAAAGATTCTGACGAAATAATTTTTAAAAATACATTTTCCATAAAATAACATCATCATACAAATGTCGTCATGTTTTCTTATTATCTTGAGCTGAGTGCGCGTGCTTAAATATTGTTCATTTTTAAATATTATTTTTTATCCTCGCGTATTCTGTTAATTTCACCACTATCGTACCATTTCGACAAAAATTAATTGGAATTGGTCCACGTTAGAGAAATATTATATAGATTGAGAGTATAAATTATTATAACACCTGTGTTGTCATGATCTATTGCAAGTTCTTAAAGTTGGAACACTTCATTTTAAATATTTAACTAGACCTTGTATAATTTTGATAAAAATACCATAAATAATTATTTAGTTTGTAGTATTCACAAGAGTAAGAGAAAAAACAAAAATTATGAAAAATTTCTTTGTTTTTGCATTGAAGATCGCTGTTAATATGAATGAATTAGAAACGGTATGCAGTTTTTACTTTTCTAGGACAAGTCTTTACGATGAATGGAAACATCATGGGTTAAATTTTCACGGAGAGCATTCGGAAGAAATAGCGCTATATTCAAAAGTGACCTCCTAATTTGTTTGAAAAGTAAATTTTTTTATCAGTACGTATTGCCTGTTTTAACTTATGCTTCAGAATCTTAGACATCAACGTGTAAAACTATAGAGAAACTTCAAACTATCCAGATAAGCATAGACAGATGTATGTTGGGATTCACCTGAAGAGACAATAAGCGAAACGCTTATTTTAGGAGCAAACCATGGGGGGGGGGGGGTTACTGATGTTATTTTTAGTGTTAAGAAGTTAAAATATTGCTGGGCTGGACACCTTGTTAGAAGAAATGATGATAGATGGACCACCAAAGCCCAATTTAGTTATCAAGAGATAATAAAAGGCACAGGAAGAGACCACCGTGTCGTTGAAGAAATGAAATCGTAAAAATTGGAAGAGCAGAATGTAGAAGAATTCCAGAAAACATGGCCGATCGGAATCATCTAAGAAAGGTCTTCATCCTGCAGTGGATGGATAAAAGCTTAAATTGATGATAATGATGATTAACAGGAGTAATTCTTCACATTAATCACAGCTAAATAACACAAATTCAGTAATAGTAACCAACTTTATATATATATATATATATATATATATATATATGTATATATATATATATATATATATAGAGAGAGAGAGATAATGATAACAACTATGATCACATGTAGTGACAAACTTATTTTTACTAATAAGTTTATTTAATAATATATATGATTATTTATATTTTATTATATTATACTAAATTTTATGATACATATCTACTTTAAATTATGTGAGTATATTCTTGGTCTCATTTTCTCATTTTACAATATATTTATTTTACAATTTGTTGACAAACGTATTTCACGTTATCTAGATAACGCAATGCATTTATTATTATTATTATTATTATTATTATTATTATTATTATTATTATGTGCATGTGTGTGAAAGTGTATAATTATGCTTAAAAATATTTAGAATCCCTATTTATTCCACCACATAGAAAATTTTTTGTTCCTGGCTAAGTAAATGTAAAAGTAATGAAAGGGAATATATCTCATAGCTTGAGGAAAATTGATTGTTATGTCTTCAAAAAACAGATAAAACATAAACTAATAGCGAAATAAAAATAAAAGAGAATTGTCTCCAAACCGATAAAGACTGACAAATGATTCCTGATGATTAATGCATGAAAGCTTTTATCAGGGTAAGAAGTATATTTCGAAACCTCTAAATGCATTTATGAAGCAATATTTGAAGATTCTAATATTTTTAATTCTATAGTATTAGTCGTCAGTTTTTATTTACTCTTAATTTTTAATGTAATATATAAATAAAACTAATAGTGATGATATTTTCATTTTAATACTTAAAAATTATGGGGTTTTGTATATATATATTAAGCATGATAAAATATGTGTGGGATTATATACAAAAAACAAAAAATAATAAATTTATATAACTAATATTATAAATATTTAAAGTTACATATAAAAAAAAGGTAATTACCGATCGAAAAAAATTATTAAATTAGATCATCAATTTTTTCGACAGCAGATATTCAAATTTTATCAATAATTATCTAATTGAATATATTTTTGACGTGGCAATTTTCGAAGTTTTTGATTATTAACTTTTGTGTAATTCTAATAAATTATATAAATTTGTTATTGTTTAATTTGTTTATATAATTATATACTCAGTTTTTATTATTTGATAAATGCTTTTTTAATAAGATTTTGCCCCGAGTCTTTCGGCGTGTTTTGAGTAAATACTATTTAACTTATTTTTTTCTCTCTCAATTTTATACTACATATATAAATGTAACGCTTTCACTTTTTTTTTTTTTTTTTTCAAAAGCGGAAATTATCGACTCATAGTAATTTAATATCGCCACATATTACTTTAATGGACTACATATTATCAGGGATGTATGAGTTTCACTTTTTTTGCCACTGGTATATTCCTACAAAAATATATAACCTACGAAACCACATGAAAATAACTTTAAGAATATAATAAAAATTTCTGTATAGAAATACAGGTGATGGAAAAAGCGGAACTCTTTCATTACTGTATTATAAAGAAATATCAAAATAATTCTACATTTTTAAAAATTGTTATTATTATTCTAATTTTGTGAATTTTCAGGGCGATTTTTTCACTGGCAACTATATTTGTTAAAATTCATGTAAATTTACGCTCCCCCCCCCCAAAAAAAAAAATATATATATATAGCTTTTTTTTTCCTTTAAGCAGAATTAGACCATTTTAAAAACAATTTTTATTATTAAAACTAAAAACAAATTGTAATTTTGTGTGATGAGTATGACATCAGCGTAATTATTATTATTATTATTATTATTATTATTATTTTTATTTTATTTTATTTTACATATAATTAGACGATTAAATAATGCAATCCAAATGTAATATTAATAATTCAATAATAATAATTTAAAAAAAAGCACCACAGAACTGTTGTTTTAAAATAATAAGTACAAAACTTTGTATAAACACTATAAAATTGTGATGTTTATCCAAAGTTTTGTACTTAGTACTTTAAAACATCCGTTCTGTGGTGCTTTTTTATTATTAGCATTGAATTATTAATCTTATATTTGGCTTTCACTATTTATGGTGCTTATCCCAAAGTTTTGTACTTATTAATTCAATGCTAAATTATTCAATAGTCTTTATTTTTAATTTTACCAAAAATAATCGAAGGCTTAAGATACAAAATACCATTTTAACCATATTGTATATCAATATATAATAATAGTTTCCGATTGTAAATTCTTATTTAGAAATGATGTAAGAAGGGAACTTTTTCGATGACTAGAGATTGATTTTCACATGAAATGTCATTTTTTATCGCTAATATTAATAAGCCCTAAATTAATATGGCTATATATATATATATATATTTTTTTTTTTTTTTTTTTTTTTTAAGTTATATTTTTCATAGATTTCGCTTTCTAAATAAAAATGTTAAAGTTATGTATAATACATTGTTATTTTAGGTACGTTCATTTATAATGCAAGAGGATTTTTTAAGAAGTTAGTTAAACTGTTTTTCTTTGGATGTTTAGTGTTAGTTTTCTCTAAGGTAAAATTCTTCTGCATTCATCACGATAATTAATTTCAATAAATAATACATTTTGTGAATTTGCAAAGGAAAATATAGAAGAATGTCTTGTGGTGGCTACAACATACTAGTTCTAATTTATAATTAGTTTGCATCTCAAAATTTTTAAATGTGGATAAATATGAATTTTACAAATCTAGTAATATCGACGAACAGCCATATATTGAACGAAATCTTTGTGATGAACAATATTTGACGGTGAACTAGATTTTCATGGGCCCTTACCGCCTGAAGTCAGAGGTCCCATAATATACATAAACAAAGAGCAAACGAAGTCTTCTGTATCTATAACGAATGCTAAAAAAACCTATTTTCTATTCTTATTTTTGATCAATCTGATTTAATCTGTGCTTGTGTATTTTACTATTTTTTTTTCTTTTTATACATCATTTTTAATCAATTTTACATCATTATTCATCATTTTTGTTTGTTGTATACATTTACAATTATATTTAGTTTATGTTTGTTATTAATGTTGATGGAGAACATGATAAGTACCCTGATTTTTTGTACTTATATCATTAACAGTGCAATATCGTACGGTGTAAAGCCAGTTCGGAGAGTAACTAAGTTAATTAATTTGTTGTAACATCTTTACGCGATTAAATTTAACTTAAACCATTTTAAATTAATTTTAAGTTATAATCCATAAACATTCCACTATTTATTGCTAGATCAGTTAATGTAACAGTTACACTACAACATACGAAAATGGATTCTTACTTTTGAAAATAAATATCTATATATAGTGTTTTTTAAAAATTATTAAACTTGCAAATACCATTATTCTACTGTTTACAAATGCACAATATTACTTTTTATTTTACATTAAATATTAATATTATTGTTCTTAAGAACAATATTTCACTAAATCCGCTTCTCAGAATTAGATTCTTTGATTGTCTATATCACGTGATTGAGCAGACGACAATGTTAACTGATAGCCAGTTAACTCTGATCAATCTTATATTTCTTCTTCTTATTTTGAAAAATGCTTATGCTTTCAACAATTTTCTACTTTTAACCACAGTCATTAAAAATGAGAAACTATATTTCTATCTTCAAATATAATTATCTTTTTTATTAACAAATAAATAACAATAAATACTTTTAAAATTGCGGATGAATACTTTATTAAATGGTATAATAAAAAAAGACCTTAATATAAAAAAAATATATTTTATTAAATTAATAATTTGATTTAATTAAAAAAGTAAAAAAAAAAAAAAAAAAAAAAAAAAAGTTGAGTAAAAAAACAAATAAAAAAGGCCCTTCACGGGTCTCGATCTCAGAGTCCCTTTCGCACGAGTCACACACTCTACCACTGCTCCAACTTTTTTCACACCAGTTCGAGATTTGTAGATTTTTAAAAGCAGCTATAATGTCCAAAGTTATATGATGATCTGTGAAGGGTAGTGGAATTGCTACAGAAATTTCGTACTCTACTCTATCTTTCTGAGCATGATCTTTAATTTGAGCTTGGTTTGGTTTCAACAGAAATTTTACTTATTCACACTTCCCTTGTATTAGAAATGAAATCTGTTGTTTAAAATTTGTGAGGATTTTTATAATATTTTATATTTAAATGAATATAGATATTACCTGATGAAAAACGTCATAAAATATTTAGCGATAACGACTTTTTTTAATTTTATCCTAAGAAAACTATACGTATACGTAGGTTTTTTTTAATTAAACCGTCATTTCAACAGCTTTTTAAAAAGTATTTTAATTTCATATAAATTGCTCGTTTTTATTCTTTTCTCTCTCTTTAAAATTAAACATTTTACTCAAGCAAATAAATTATCCCTACAAACACACTTATTCACAGTTCATCCTAAAGATGACTGTATCATACTCAAGATGTCCTATAAATGTCCTGGAAAGAATATGCGTTTGTAGAGGTATTATATCAAGAGTGTAAGATGTTGTTTTAAAAATTTCAAGGTTTTGTTTCGTTACTATTTATTTCACCTTTATAAATACAAAAAGACGTTTAATAAGATATAGGATATCAATGAATCAACAATTTATAGAATGCAGAAAGAAAGAAAACACAGAAAGATATAACAAAAATAAAATTTATTTCCAATCCAGTCATACAAAAGCGGTCCAAATGACTCGCATAACACAATATCCATAAAACATTACATTCGTAAAAGAAATTTATTAGTTTCTCGACAAAAATTAGAATTATCCACGCGTATTTATCTCATAAAAATCTTGGTTCTTCAATTGACGCTGTTCATGTTATTCCAATTCCAAAAGGATACGTTTCTGGATACTCCCAAATAAGCAGTCAGCTCAGCTGTCCTAAGATCTCTAGCAGTCCGTTAGAGATTATTAACCGTATGAGATCAAAAATTACTGTCTTCGAACGACTTAATTCTCCGCTGGAGCTACTTGACTGAAGATTCCAGGGCATCTATTCTCCGACCAGACTTTACCTCAATTCCGACTGTGGCAGTCGTTATTTTGATCACGTGATGTCACATTCCGACTTTTGATTTGACGACTGTCGTTGTTTAAGGACGGTCGCTATGGCAGTCGGATCGGAGAATATATAACATGATGATATAATTAGCAAACAATGTGCATAAGTGTATCGTAATGTTCTACGTATTGAGAATAAAGATCCGAGATATCGGAATGTACTTCACGTTTCGCTTTAATCGGTATTATGCATATAATCTTGTAAAATAACTCAAGTTAATTCTCTTCGTTTCAGGAAGCGGTAAAATGGAGTAACCCACATTTGTTCGATTCTGCAAAGAGAGCCTTTGAAAGGCCACTGGAAGTAATGTATGAATGTGAATGGTGATTGTATAAATAAAGGTTAAAAATAATAAATAAAAATTATGTTGTTGACTTGATTATTATTAGTAGTACCGTTATTATTTTGCAAAAATCAAAACTTTACGATAAAACCTGTTATGTAATTCTCATTGAACATTTTCTCCCAGAAAAATTGAAAAACTAATTACATATTTATATTTGCATTGCCAGTCTCCTCCATCCCCTTCAACAACTGGCCCGTTTCCTCACCAGTAACAGAGAGAAACCATCCTGCTCCCTTCACAGGAGGACATAAAGGGTTTCTCACTGAAACGCGATCCGTCATCGTTCGGACTGTCCAAACAAAGATATCGAAGTGCAAACATCCCACAAACTTCCTTTGAAAAAGAACAGAGAAAACACTTTCAACCCTCTTTTCTCTTTATATGCATGTTTGTGAGTGTAAGTGTGTTTTTATGTTTGTGTATGTGGGTGTGTGTATCAGAGAGAGACAGGGAGAAAGAAAGAAAGAAAATCTTCCAAGACCAAAAAGCGGAAAACGAACTGGTACAGGAAAAAGGAAGTTTCTGTTAGAGATCACTCTAAATAAGAGATAAGGACCTGCGTCATTATAGATTGAACGATAACGGAAAAACAAGTAATAGAGAAAGAATGAAAAAGAAAGAAATTAAAGCTAATTTTGTGGAATCGAAAGCCAAAAGACAGAATAAGGAGCGAAAAACACGAATGAAGTAGAGAACGAGAAAAGCCACACATCCTTCCTATCCAGCACTCACATCCTGGGACACCTGAAAATATCTGAACATTTATAAATGAGGCTATTTCAGAAAAATCTATTCTATTTATTACTTTATAACTATTAAAATGAAACTATTTAATTATTGACAATAAACTATTTTACTATTGTGACTTAAATGTTGTACTGTTGCTATTGTTATTGTATGGAAATTTTGATTATATATATAAAGCCAAAATAATTACATATTTTTAAATATTTATATAATATTTATAAGAATTTTGATTTAATGGCCGAAATACATTTTTTTAATTATTAAATATATATTTATCAGAATTTTGAACTATATACAAAATGGCCGAAATATGCATTTTTATTTTAATCAAAATGCAACGAAGTTTCGATAATCTAAACTGCTCCTAGAAACTGCAAAACCAATCTCTGTAATTGATCCTCTCGCGAAAGTTAGGCTGGAAGCTGATGCAAGTTTCCTTAATTTAAACAAATGACCATTAACTTTCAAAATTTAAAATTTAATTAAATGACGCAAGAATACCAACACATTTCGCCACTAAAAAATTTGAAGAGAAATTTGAATTAAAAAGAAATTCTAGGGACTGTGCACAAATTAACTAAGTTTTTAATTCGTTTTCAGAGTGAACATAAAGTTTCAGTTTATAGTTGATTAATGGTAAATTCTGGTACTACATCAGAATCGAACAAATTTCTATCAACATGTTTTTAAAACAGACGTGTCAATTTAGATTTCAAAGTTTCGTTGCATTAAGATATTATACTTAATTACTACACATAAAACTGTACTTAAAAACTAAACTTAAAAACTACTCTTAGGGGCCGTCCATAACTGATGTCACGCTTGGAGGGGGGGGGGGGGTCATGAAATTGTGACAGTTTGTGACAAGGGAGGGGAGGGGCGTAACAAAAAGTGTGACATCACATATTTCAGTTAAAATACAAACAGTTATATTCAGCAGATGAAATTTTGATTTTTTTATCTTCACTTTCATTCAATATATTTTTCATATAATATTTAGTGCTTATGAATTACAGATTTGTCTTTGAATAGTTTAAAGCATTATAAAATGTGAATCTTTAATAAATTTTCCATAAAATGAACTTTTTTGCTGGATTTGGCGACTTTGTTAAATGGAGGTACGACTGTATATTAAATTTTATTCAGTTTTCCAAAATACTACTGTTTTCAATTGCTGTTTTCTATGAATACTTTACAACTGTTCTATATTAATTTGGATTTTTTTTGTAAACCTTACTATTAGTTCATACAAAATAACTACACATATCATTATTATGGTTATATTTACAGATATCATTAAGATCCATAGTCAACATTTAAAAATAAAATTAATATGATCTCGTCTAATATTTTGTTTCTGAACTTGCAAGTAATTATTGATGTATGTCATGTTCCGTGAGATGTGACAAGGAGGAAGGGGGGGGGGTTATATGGAAACGTGACACTTTGTGACAAAGGGGGGGGGGGGGGTCCAAAATTCTGAAAAAAAGCGTGACATCATTTATGGACAGCCCCTTAAAAAACTACACTTAAAACTAAATATTTACATAAGAATAAAGTAAACAAGATGCCAAACACCTTCAGCTGCCTAACTTCTTCCCACCCAAACTTTATTTATTTCGACTTTCTATTTCCCGAATTCCCCTTCTGCTTAAAATGAAAAATGTTTTCTACCTACCTTTTTTCTTATAGCTTCTTAACGCTAATTTCGCACGAACTATGTTTCCGAATTTCCCTAAAATAATTAAGCATTTTTCTAATAAGTTAAATTCTATATCTTATTTTTCAGAATTTTTTTAATATTAGAAAAGATTATTTTTCTCCCCGCTCAATATATCAACCCTTTTTTAATAACCCTCATTTTAAACTCTACGTGTAACTTTTTACTACCCTAAATTTGTTTAGCTCTTTCATTGAAACGATCTTATATCCTACATATATATTTGAACCAAAATTGCCAGCTATTGTATTATTAAGAACACACCCTTCATTAAATGTTTGTCTTTAACGATATTCTTAATATTTATTCATATTTTTAGAGAAAATAGTACTCATTCTGCCCTATTCCCTCTTCTCCCTAAAAAACAGTAACCCCTCTTCTAATATATCTCCTTTCCCAACTGCTGATATTCCACGTTACAACGCCCTCTAAACAAGCGCCTCCCCGAAAGCGAGCTGCATGGACTCTAAAGTCCCAAAATACTGCTCACCTCCAACCCTAAACATCGCGAAATCCCCACAAATTCCAAAATCGTCCTTGCATTTTTGCAGAATGGCGATTGGATACAGCAAACCGACATCATCGCCCACCTGGGTACCCAACTCACTACCTACGGGGGATCCCATCTGATACCTCCCATTTCCTGGGATCCTAGGGCGTACACTGGGACCATCCCAGTACACAACGCGAGCCTCTGATGGAACCCATTCCCCGGCCAACACACTACGGACCATTCGGAAATGGTCCCGGATTTGTTCCCTTACTCCCAACTGACGCGACCCAGAACCCCCCTCTCCCTCCTGACCTGAGGGACCTAGACTTCCCACCTGACCTGGACCCACTCACCAGATCATTCCCAACTTACGCGCAACACATCCCCCCTCTCCCTCCTCAACAAAAACACCCATGCTTCCATCCCCCCGCTCAACAACCCCCTTACGCGAGCCCAAATTACGCCTACGCCTACAACAACCGAGCCCAAAGCACCCACTCCCAGAACCCTCCCAAGCGGCGTCCCCAGCATCAGGCTGTGGCACCTTTTTACCTTCTCGGCGCCTCCTGAACAACGCTGACCTATATTAAAAAAGATACAAAAAGTTTTTAAGTTATACATATAATTAAATAACAAGTTGAATTTTTTTCATATAAAATAAAAGCAAATTATAAATTACAATAAATATTTTAAAATTAATTTAGATTTACAGTTATAGATTTATTCCTTTCCATACAATCACATGAGAGACAAAAATTCCAAACAAAAATCTTTGACGAAATATATCTAACTGTATATATATATAAATATATATATTCTAATAAATACGCGAGTATTTTGGAGATTGTCGTACAAAATGTAATTTTAATATAATAAATGTTAGTACTTCGTAAATTCTACTTTAAATACCACACAATAGAATAATTAATTTAAAAATTACTTTTTAAATTTAAAATTCGTTTAAGAATTACGTTTTTTCGAGATGCGATAACAAGAAAAACATATTTAGGTACAATGCGCAAATATTTGATAAAAATATAGATGCAAGGAGAGAGTGATTTAAGATTTTAAAAAAAAATTCAAAAGAAAATAAATTACTTTTACATTTGAAGCGAGATATTACGTTTCAAAACCGATACACTGTTTGGCGTATTTTGTAACGACTCATACACAAAGTGAGACTCAACGATAAAGCTGTCCAAAAACTAAAACGCTTGAAATTTCGCTCTGGTTATTAAATTAAAATTCTTTCCTAAACAAAACTCAATGTTGGTCAAAAGGCCTATTTACTTTAACTGAATGTTTCCGGACCATTTATTAACCATTTATTAATTCAAATTTCTAAAGTATCGTCATTTTACTTTTATTTTTATTTATTTATTATTTTTGTTTTTCAGCTATCACGTTAGGCGACTACCAACTGCACTCGCTTATTTTCCCCCACTTTAAAAAACTACCAACTGCACTCGGACATGCAAACACCTCCTGCTACCTGAAACCCCCGTTATGAATTTAGATCCTTCCACTGAATGTAATGAAATAGAAAACGAAAGATGCAATGGGAAACCAAAATAAATAAATAAATAAATAAATTCAATGGACAACCCTACCTCGCTGTGCATGAATCTGAGAAAGTCTGTAACTCGGCAATCGCTACAACGCACGTAAAAAAACCAAAACCAAAAAAAATAAAAATCACTGGGCACCCCTATTTCGCTGTGCATGATTCTGAAAACGTACGTAACTCGGTTCCGCGGCAATCACAATCACGCACGTCAAAACCAAAAAGCATCACTGAACACCCCTACGCGCTGTGCATGCATCTAGAAACGCACGTAACTCGGTTCCGCGGAATCACGATCACACACGTTAAAAAAAAAAAATCACTGGACACCCCTACCCCGCTGTGCATGATTCTGAAAACACACGTAACTCGGTTCCGCGGCAATCACTATCACGCACGTTAAAACCAAAAAGCATCACTGGACACCCCTACGCGCTGTGCATGCATCTAGAAAGGCACGTAACTCGGTTCCGCGGAATCACTATCACGCACGTTAAAAAAAAAAAAAAAAAAAAAAAAAAAAAAAAAAATCACTGGACACCCCTACCGCACTGTGCATGAATCTGAGAACGCCCGTAACTCGGTTCCGCGGCAATCGCTACCACGCGCGTAAAAACCAAAAAAAAAAAAAAAAAAAAAAAAAAAAAAATCACTGGACACTCCTACCTCTCTGTGCATGAATCTCAGAACGCCCGCAACTCGGTTCCGCAGTAATCACTATCAGACACTTAAAAAACAAAAAAACTTCACTGGGCTCCCTGACCTCGCTGTGCATGAATCTGAAAACGCAGGTAACTCGGTTAAATTACAAATAAAATTATAAACTTCCAGCTAGAGCAGTTAGTATAATTCCACCAACAAACTTTTGGGTTCTTCCTATTCAGAGCGTAGGGGTGGTAAGATAGAAACTTGGAAGAGAGAAAGTGAAAGGGGGGTTAAGATTAGCGAGTGCAGTTGGATAACATCCATCACGTTCGGCTACCATTCTTTAATTTAGAAGTTAACCGCAGGGGTCATTAGGAAAAATAAATTTATTTGTATATTTTATTATTATTATTACTGGGAAATTAAAGATTGTGGCGAAAGAAAATGTTCCCTTTTGCATTTCATACCTTTCATCTTAAACGCAAGCTGCAGACGTAATTTACAAAGATCGTCATACGATTACACTGTTCGCCATAAAAATTGCCCCAAACACCATTTTTGCAAATTCTTATGTAAAATGGCCTCCTGATTCCGAATATGAAACCCATTTTGCCTTATCACTCATCGGTTTTTAGAGACAGCCCTCTATTTTTATCACTTTTCGGTGATTTGATGGCTATAAATTTGATCTATAGGGGGGGGGAGGATTATTTTAACTGTTAAATGTCTTGTGAGGGGTTACAGTCTTAGAAGAATCTAAAACTTGAACGTTTCCGGCAAGGGGTAAATTTAGGGGGGGGGGGTGGATTTGCATTAAAATGATGTATTATATTTCTTATATTTTTTTAATCTATTATTAATGTTATTTATTAAACGCTATATATACATATATATATATATATATATATTAGGTGTTAAATTAATTCTTTTTCATTCTCCAAATCAAATTCATGGTCATAAAATTACTGTACAGTGATAAAAATTTAGGGAGGAGTTAGTGTTCTTAGAAAAGAGTGCGTGACAGGGCAAACTGAGAGTCCTATTCGGATTCAGGAGGTCATTTTACATGAGAATCAGCAACAATGGTATCAGAGCTCGAATTTTCTTTTTCTTTTTTTTCTTTGCAGTGCAGTGTTAAGGGGACTCTCTAACTGTCGTCTCCGAAAGCTGAAGCCAATGTTATTTTATGGGAAATTTTGCCCCATTATAATTCATTAACTAATACATATTTTTAAATTTAGTTTTCACTTTCTGAAGATTCCCAACTATTAAACAATTTATCACTTTTTAAAAATTGATTTTTTTTATTTTTAAGATTTCATTTTTAAGCTCAAAAATGAAAAATTCCACATAGAGAAAACTCGCATTTTACAACCTCAAAATTAAAAAAAAAAAAAAAAAAAAAAAAAAAAAAAATTAAAACAAAAAAAAAAACAAAAAAAAATTAGGAAGCGATAAATCGTTTAATAGTTGTGAAGTTTCTGAATGTGAAAACGGAACTTAAAGATATATATTAGTTAACAAGTTATAATGGGGGCGAAATTCTCCTTTGAATAACATTGGCTCTGGCTTCTGAAGACAATAAGTGGAGAGGCCTCTTTAAAAAAAATTCTGATAAAATAAACTTAAATTTCACCGACCTTGAGTGAGGATTTTAAGAAACAAATATTCAAATTAATGTATTAAAAACACCATTTTAGCTCATAATGACTATTGATCACTGACAGGTAGTTAATACGATAGTACCGCAGAGGGTCTTTAATTTTACGTTTGAGACAAAATATTTGAATCTTACATTTTCTGTTTCATATCATAGATTTTATAACATTGCGTCATTGTTATCCGAATCTAATTCAGCTATCACTAATTGTTGGCATTTGGCAAATTTTGAAGCATAAAAATAATCGGTAATATTTTTATAATACAGTGCATGTGATCCTAATTTTGCGGAGCTTGGCTAATTTAGTGTCCTGGTGGAAGTTTCCATAGGAATAAATTTCATCGATCTCTTTATTTTAATACAGTTTATGTTAACATTCGGAAGGGTAGATTTATTTATCTCTCCTTATCAAGTAGCCGCCATTTAGTTTCAAAATGGCGGCTACAAATTATTAATGGACTTGGTGATAGATAATGGGCTTAATGATATTTGAAAGAAAAATCCATTTTTCAACTTTGGTTTGAACGGATTAAGTATTTCAAAAGTAACCATGTTAACAAATTTTCAAGTGGCCGCCACTTGGAAACAATATAATGGAGGAAGTTGCCCAGCAAATTTGTGCAATATATTTGAAGAATAAGTTCACTGTCCAACTTCAGTTCGAATCAGTGCAGTGTTTCAAAAGTTATTGTTATGGCAAATTTTCAAGTGGCAGTCTAAGGGGCTGCAACTGGGAAACAAAATGGCGAAGCGACTTGTCCATTAAAATAATCCAAGATATGATAATTTCGCTGTCCAACTTTAATTCAAATTAAATAAGTCTCAAAAATTATCTTGATAAAAATTTTTCAATTAGCTCTGTGATTTCAAGTGACCAACACTTAGGAGAAAAAAAAAGGGCGAAGTAAGATGCATAGCGAACTTTTCTCAGATATTTGAATGATAAATCCACTACTCAAATTTGAGGCGAATTGACTCAGTATTACAAAAATTATCATGACAACAAATTTTTCAAGTGGCCGCCACATTGAAATAAAATTGCGGATCAAGTTACCAACCAAATGTATCCAAGATATTTGAACCATAAGTTCACTGTCCAATTTTTGTTTGAATCAGTTTAGTATTTTAAAAGTTATCTTGGCGCCAAATTTGGCGAGTTTTCCCCATGGCAACTTTTTTGGCGAGAAAATCCTAACTATCGATATATCAAAGATGGACGCTGTAACGGGATTGGTTAACGAGTTACGTGATATTTCTAAATTTTTCTGGGTTCGATAAAGGGGTATAAAAGGTAGCCGATCGTGCCAAGTCAGTCGCAGTTGAGTTTCGCCAAACGCTTGCATTGTTTTTGAAGGCGTTCTGAGCCTCTTTGAATGAGCCTTACTTTATGTTAATGCTTTGATACAGTTTGAACTGTGAATTTGCTGTTGACAGATGTTATTTAAGGTGTGTTTACTGGTGCAACTGAAGTTGAACCGACCTGTATTCTTCTGGAATTTTCTGTAAATAAACTAATGAACTTTTGCAAGTTTCGCCTTTCATTCTTGGACAACTTACGAACCCCCCAAGTATGCAACAATATTTGCAAAATAAGTCCACTGTCCAACTTTGGTTCCAATAAGCTCAGTATTTCAAAGTTATCGCGATAACAAAATCTCAAGTGGCAGCGTTGAAGTGGACGCAACTCGGAAACAACCCCACCGAAATCATAGTTGTTTGAATGATAAATCCATTTTTCAACTTTGGTTTGAATTGATTAAGTATTTTCAAACGTTACCGTGATAAAAAAATTTAAGTGGCCACCACTTGTAAAGAATATATTGGAGCCAGTTACCCAACAAACCCATCCAAGTTATTTGAAACATAGGTTCACTATCAAACTGTGGTTCGAATCAGTGCAGTGTTTTAAAAGTTATTGTTATGGCAAATTTTCAAGCGACAGTCTAAGTGGCTGCTTCTTGAAAACAAAATGACGAAACAACTTGCACAGCGAAATCATCCAATATATTTGTATGATAAATTCATTGTCCAGCTCTAGTGCAAATTAAATCAGTATTTCAAAAATTACCGTCATAAGAAATTTTCAGGTGACACTCATTGGAAAAAAAAGCGGAGTGAGATGCCCAGCAAACTTATCTGACAAGGGAACTCTTCCAAGTGGTAATCACCGATATTCTTAAAAAAAATTACAGAAAATAGTTTACACTATACTTAATTCACTTGTGAAAAAATTAACTGCTGAATCGCAACAGGAAAGCTGTAAAAAATTATTAAACTTTACGTTTTGAACGCCAAATACGAAAAAAGTCATCGCCAAATCACATTAACCTTCCTTCAGTGATGCCAAGGAACTTCAGTATAGGAGGGTTGTGTTTTCTATCGCTCTAGGGTTACTGAAGCAAGGAATCCATCTCTTCCGCGAAGGATCAAAATTATGATGGCATGTCTCCAGAATATCCCTATGAGTTAATACAAGGCCATCTCCAATTTCCCACTGCATTGCTATAGTGCGACGTTAAAACCCACTCAACACTCAATATATTTTCTGAAATCTAGAAGTTTCTATTTAGAAAAAGTGACATTATGTTTTGTGTTAGATATAATATTTTCCATTATTTTATGTAATGTTTCAATATTGCATATATTTAAAATAATGCATTTACAAATTCAGATTTAATTTTACATTACTTCAGATAACATTTACATGTAATCTAAAGTAATTGAATGTCTGGAATACTCGGCATATGCATTTATATAAATTTGCTGGCGATTAAAAATTTAATCTGAATCATAATATATGATTATTGAATATTTGATTGAACATTTGATTTTTACTATATTTGATTTAATTAATACAGAAATAAATAAATCAAAAACAAAATAATTAAACTGTTTTGAAGTTGAGTAGGTTTTAATTCGCACTAGGGCTATGAAGCGGGCAGTTGGCGACAGTCTGGGATACATTTCTAGGGATGGTCCGTAGACGCGCTATCACAATTTTGATCCTTCGCGGAGGGGATTATT
The DNA here is from genome assembly GCA_963930645.1 of Salticus scenicus. Lineage (NCBI taxonomy): Eukaryota > Metazoa > Arthropoda > Arachnida > Araneae > Salticidae > Salticus > Salticus scenicus. The sequence goes on along the minus strand of OZ005656.1, from coordinate 260,265,218 downwards.
TAAAATTGAAAAAGCATGTGTATTACTACTACGTCATGGTTTATTACACTTCTGGCAGTTTATATATGTATGTAAAAGTTTAAGAATAATATTATAAAAAAAATTGTAAAAATATGCAGTAGAATCTTATAGAATTATTAACTGCGAAATCTTGCAGTTTAAAAAATAATTGTTACGCTGAATGCGAATGCGGGTATATCGTGGCTGAATAAGTATGTCGCCCTCGCTAATCTCTTTCGAGGGTAGAAAAAGGGGTTCGATTCTCCCCCTGACGCTGAGTGGTTCTTTTTTTTTTCTTTTTTTTTTTTTTTTTTTTTTGTATCGTAATTCTGTTGTGCAATATTTGTCCTCATCAGACGAAATTTACAGGGGGATGTCGAGTCAAATCGTATGTACAGTCGGTAACAAAAGTATCCGAACACTAGCCAAAATTCCTATGTAAAAAAAGTACACTTCATACAGTTTTGTTAAATAAATCCTTGTCGAATCCTGTTCTTACACTGACTAAGAACAGGATTCGACAAGGATTTATTTAACAAAACCGTATGAAGTGTACTTTTTTTACATAGGAATTTTGGCTAGTGTTTGGACACTTTTGTTACCGACTGTACATAAGTTTTATAAGACTTCGAGAGGTATCTGTTATTCTTTTTTCAACGAAAGAAAAAAAAGAAAAAGAAATATTTAATGTATATTTTAAAGAAGCAATATTTTATGTTAGACATGCCGGATCCTCTTTGGGGGTGAGTGCCAGATCGTCGCTAATTGCCCACTGTGTAGCATCAGTGATTTGTATAACTTACTCAACTTCAATACTACGGTTAAGCACGTCTAGCTTAAGTTTAAATAGCGTTTAGTTGGTTTAAATCTTTCCTGGCTGCATCTTTCTCAAACGAGACGAGGTAGCTCAATTCGCAGAGCAACGAACTTAAAGTTCGAGAATTGCAAATTTTATACTATAAATGATAAAAGATCGTCGTGTTAATGGTAGAGGGTACGTACTATCCGCCGTGGGTTCCATGTCCTCTATACTCCATAAAATAACACAATAGGGGATACCGAAGCGTTGTACATTTTGTCTCCGGACCACCCCTAGGGGTGAGTCTAGACCGTCGTCAATTTCCTACTAGTTAGCTCCAATGTAATATTGAACCGATTCAACCTCAACATTAACCGAGCTGAGAGCAAGTCATTTTATGTTCGCACTTTGCTAATTCTTTGCTTATCGTCGGACAAAATTTAGGGTAGAATCGTACACCGTCTCCAATTACCCATGCGTAGCTCTAATGAGATGTTGAACCTCCACAACTCATTTTATGTGGAGCTGTTTGTTCGTCGAAGTTTCGTATTGCTTAATGTCTTATAAAAAAAAAAAAAAAATGTGTTCTGATTTGAAATTCTCTCATTTTGGTTTGAAATAAACAGCTCTGTGCTTTAATATATAATGTTCTGTTTTATTTCAATTTATATAAAAGCCCTGATCATTAACTTTTTTTAAATGTCGTTTTTAAAAACTTGGCGTTAATGAATTCGCAATTGTCATTGAAACAGCTTACTTAATTGAAATGTTAAATGTTATTTAGAATTTCAACTAAGTAAGTCAAAATCTGGTAAATTATCAGGTTTTTGTTAATCTCTTCTTAATTTTCAAGTGCTCGACTGTGTATGGACTTCGTTTGGCTATCAAAGAGAAAGTAGAACATCTACATCTATTTAATCTTTATAGCAATGAAATTTTCGAGAATGCAGTCGCCAAACAAGCGCTTTTTTGGAAATATTGCAGACATGTTCTCATTTTTAATAATTTTTTCTAGATTATCTATTGCGACTCAGCAGCTAATATTTTAGGAAAATACTATTTATGATTAAATCTTATGCCAGTATTTTTTTCAAGAAAATCGGCGATTACCACTTCAAAGAGTTCCCTTGTGAGATATTTGAATGATAAATCCGCTACCCAAATTTGATGCGAATTAGTATTAGTCAGCTTTATTTATTAATCAGCTTTAATTATTTTAAAATAATTAAAGCTGAAAATCGGAAGAATGGAAGACAAATTATACACAAGTACACTGAGAAAAAATTCTGTAACTGACATCTAGAATCTAAGTTGTGGCTCTAGAAAAAGTAGTTCCATGTCATACTTATAAATTCTAATCCCCTTGGAAAGCGAGTTGTAGAAGCCCCTGTTAGAGTTCTAGAGCGTTTGCCTATATTATCGAGGGCAAAGTTATTTAAAAATATGTGTAAATAATTGAGACTATAAGAGGCGGGTTTCAGCAACTATAATCTTGGTTTATGACCCAATTCTAGAAAATAAGCGAGAATTTCTCGCAATACAACAGATTTGGAATATTCAGAATATTGTTTCACCATCTATAAATGTGTAAACTAGAAATCCTCGATCATTTCGTCTATTCATTTTATTGGCGTGACTTATGCACATAGCTCAGAATTCTATATTTCTAGTTAAAGGACTTCAAAAATGGCCACGTATTCATTCTAGAGGAAGGCGGTATGTTTTTTTTCTCAGTGTATACTTAAAAACAATGATATCTATTCAAATAAACACAAAACATTGATTCACTCTTTATGCAGTTTTTTCTTTTAATTATTATTATTTATTTTTAATGAACTAGGGGGCTCTGCCTCCTGCTCGCTCCGCCCACCAACCCCCGATTCACTTTACTTATTAGCACATGCAGAGCTCTGTCCGCCTATTCGCTGTTTTCTTTCACTGAAAAGGAATATTAATAGTGCATATTACAAGACAAAAGCAGAAAAATATTATAGAAATCCTCGTATTCAATGTAAAATTGAAATATAAAATACTTATATGTATTTTTAATAGAAAGAAATTCATAATATCTATACCATTTTGCATTACAGCTTTAGTATATGACCAATTTTATTTATTTTTTACAACCTTCGATCTGGACCGAGGTACCCCTTCGTAATTGGAAGATTGCAGGTTCGGTTCACGAGCCGGTCAAAATCCGTCGTGTACACTAATGGTGGCTGGTGCACGTAAAATATGTCGTGGTCGCAATATGTTCCATGTTCCCATCAAAATTATACCTCTGGGGACCACTGAAGTGGGGGACCATACCCTTCGTGTAGGATCAAAATTGTGGCGGCATGTCTCAGGAACATCCGTATTGGTGCGTCCCAGACCGTCGCCAGTTATCCATAGCGCAGTAATGGCGTGACGTCAAACATAACCTACCTAATTATCTACCTACCTACAACCATGGATCATATTTTAATTTTCCCATGTAAGAAAATTATTTTCTAAAAGTAGAGAAAAAAAGTTGATATGTATTTTCTCTTATTTTACATCCATGGTTTCGGGCCGCGGTACCTTAGTCTGTAAAGCTCCGAGCACGTAATTGGAAGATTGCCGATTCGATACTTGAGCCGGCCAAAGACCGTCGTGTACACTAATCGTGTCTGGTGTACATTAAATCTTTCGTGACCGCAAAGTTCTCCATGCTCCCACCCACACTATACCTCTGGGGATCACCAATGCGGGGGGGGGGGGGATCCCTACCGGGAAGGATCAAAATCGTGATGGCATGTGACCGGAACTTCTCTAGGGGTGCGTTCCAGACCGTCGCCAATTACCCGTAGCGCAGTACTGGTGCGGCGTTAAATCGAACCTACCTACCTACCTACGTACAGCCATGGATCATATTTTAATTTTTCCTCCGTGTAAAATGACTTCATGACAGAAGAACAACGTCACTGGGAGAATCTTTCTTCAAAATGGCAAATAGAGTACCTTCATAAACTTATCGTTTTTAGTTAATAACTTTTTTAACTAAAATTTAAGGAATTTCTAAGCAGCTGAAATGTCTACCTTGGAGTATTCGGAACACATTGATACCTCTCATGACGCGAAGGACCCTGCCCTCCGTTAGAAGATGCTGTCGCAGACAAAAAAATTTGACGCCTGTGACAGTAACTTTTTTTTTAATATATAGAGAAAAGTTATGGAAGTAATATACCAGAAAATATATAGAGAACAGTTCACACTTGTATACATTATAATTGGTGTTCATTTGTCTTTAAAAAGTAGCAAATGTCTGTTTTCCTTTTCTTGAAAGAAATGTAGCAATATATCATTAATATCGATAGTAACTTGGTGATATGATATTTAATTTTTGATATCGTCCAGCTCTAGTAAAAAGAATCATTTTTGATGATTGTAGATTAGAACAGAGTCAAATGAGGCAATTTGTCACCCATATTTGGTGAAAAGAGGTAGTTTAAGGTTTTCGAATTTGGGAATATTTATTTTCAATAGAAGTTGAATTCAGAAAATTTTCGAAATGATTCTTTACTTCCTACTGTAGAACTATCTCGAAAATTATTTGCAAAATTCTACGTCCAACCGTTTTTGTGTTATGCGAGGGTATACACACTCATGGGTACATTTTCAAACGTCACGAAAAAACGTAGTTGTTTCAGATATACAATTACACGCTATGACAGCCAAAAACATAAATATCAAACTAACTGCATCCATTTGTATTTTAACTATGCAAGATATGAAATCCATTTCGCCAAGTCACGATTAGAAAACTTTCTTATACTTTGTATGTTGAAGTAAACACCGGTCTATATTTTATTTGTATTTTCTTAACATATGCTGTTTAAAAGTATTTTTGTCATGAAAAAATTCGACTGTGACATTTAACCAAAACTGGCTTTTGCCTCCAAGGCAGTAGCAAGTGCTTTTTTTTTTTTTTTTTTTTTTTTTTTGCACCTGATGAAGAAAGGCTACGTCCTTTTGAAACTAGTCGTGCTGGCTTAAATTTTATGGTGTGTAAAGAAGTTTTAAATATATTTATTGTGACATTTAAGTGCATCTATACGTTTCTAGGTCTAATGAATTCGTTTTTTGCTATATTTACGGTAATGTACGTATGTGCGTGTGCAAGTTTGTGAACGAACATTCTAGTATCTAAACGCTCTACCTTATTGAGAATGTAGAAATGTTATATACACACCGTAAAACTAATTGAAAGGTTTAAATGTGTTTGAAACTTATAATTGTTTTACAGTGAAAAAAAAAAAAAAAAAAAAAAAAAAACAGTCGATGCTCTATTCGCTAATTATTTAAAAAGCGATATCATCTGGCCATCATGATTAGACTATAATTTGGAGTGCCCCTTAATTCTCGCCAAGTTGTGATAGCCGTAAATACTATATTAAGTTTAGCCTACTTATATAGGTTATATGCATATAGTGTATATGTATATAGTGTATATGTATATAGTGTATATGTATATAGTGTATATGTATAGGTTATTTGTATATAGTGTTACAGGTTATTAACAAAAATGCGCCAAACAATTTCGCCAAGATGGCACCATCAAATATATTTTTACCGGTGATCATATTTTTTCCCTTTCAATAATCATGCTTAAATAAATTAATTTAATAGGGTATATTTAAGAGAATAATCAAAAATATGAAACAACATTTCAAACAGTGTATATTACGAAAATGTAAACATATTTCATATATTTTCGTATTACATTTTTGATCACCAAATCCCAAAACTGCCAAGGATGATACATACCAAGCTTTATCAATGAACGCCATATTAAAAAGGCTGAATATTAAATTGCAGCAAAATATGTTTTTGAAACAAACAGTTTAATCTTATATATATTATAAATGTGAATGTCTGTGAATTTATTTGACTGAGTTTCACGCTAAAACCGCTCGACGGATTTCGATGAAATTTGTAATAGAGATAGCTTATACCCTAAATTGGAAATTTGGCTGCCTTTTATTTCGAAAAAAAACTTTTTTTTGTTATTTTTATGCATAAAATAGCAATTTTGTAAGCTAATAATAGCAAAAAATTAGACATTTAAATTTATCCATAATTTAATTGTTGCCAAAAAAGAAAATACGAGTTTATTTTTTTTTTTCCAACAGGAAAATAACTACATTTGTCTAAATGCAAAAAACAAAAAATATATATTGGTATTTTTCAGGAATGGACATAAAGATTTTGATAAAAATTTAGGTTTTCAGATTTTTTTGTTGCGAAAAATCACATGGATATATTCTCACCTTGAAGAAAATTCACGTTTGTTTTTAATATTTTATCCTGCATTCGTAACATATGGTAGAAATTGGATTCACTTAAAAATAGATAAAACAACTTTAATGTAAGTTTGAGATTATTGTTCTGGGTAAAAATCGATTGAATATACATTAAAAAAGAAAAAATCGTGATCACTATTAGCCCTTTATTTGACGTTTGCAAAATATTTCAGAAATTGGGTTAACTTGGAGATAGCGGTAAAAATTTTGATGGAAATATTAGGTTAAGGGTTTTTAAAGTTTCAAAATCGATTGGACATATCCTTGTCTTAAGAAAAATTCTCTTTCTGTGTTAACCTTTTATTCACCAATTGCAAAATTTGGCAAAATTAGGGTTTACCCGGAAATGTAAGTAGCGATTTTGATGAAATTTCGTGGTTAGTATTTTTTTTTTCTTGTGTTTTGCCTCCGCTGTTAATTCTTTATCTGCTGGTTGCAAAATAGAAATAATCTGGTGTGACACTCACACGACTTTCTCTTACCCTGAAATTGAATACTATAAATGCAGGTTGCAGATTAAGAGGTAAGACAACGAGTACTGTTATGTAATCATGTGTTAAACAAATCAAATTAGGCTTCAAAAGAGTTTTATATGATAATTAGTTCTATGTGACGAGAGCTATCGCACCCCTCAACCACCCGTTTCATTAAATGCACCTACATTTATGTAGAATTTAAACCTGTTATTAAAAGTTCACTTAAAATTATTCAGACAATTTTCACACGCAACATTCCTTGAAACTTATCAATCTTGATCAAACTTTTCCAGCAACAAACTTACATTAACTTCAAAATACAACATTTGGATCGCCTAAAATTATTCGATTTAAGTCACTCTAACAGACACAGACAAAGATCAAACGTTAAAAAACTTGACTACGGTAATCAGGAAGCCTCAAAACGTGTAAATATACAAAAAGCAAGCGACGAATATTTAGCTTAAAAACATACATTATTTACCATATATCTATGAGGAATTCATTCCAATTCCCGAAAAGCTTTCCTGAAAAAGGTAAAATATAATTAGTAAAGCACATCAACTAACAACAAAAAATAATGTTATCACTTAAATATTTGCAGCCCTGCATATCTTTCGAAGATTATATACGGACCACATGGTGCACCTAAATATATCTCTGTAGTAATAATACATGGCCCAGCCAGAAAGACACATCCATCAATTTGCAACTATTGTCGCACTTTTATCTAGTTCTTTTGTGTGCCCCTGTAAACGAACAGTGAACGATTTTCCTACTACATTGTACATTCTACTATATTCTACATGAGAAATGTTTTTATGCATATAAAAAATATATATTCGTTTCATTTGGTTTAGTGCAGTCTATAGACGTTAAACTCGACTTACCTGCAATTTCCTCCATAGACGTAATGTATTTGAATACTTTTGTATGTCCCTGTACACGAACCATTTGCTTCATCTAAAAGAAAAGATTAGTATAGCATCCCTATATCATACACATTTAGAACACCAAGTTTGGACTTTCTGCTACTATTTGTTCTTTAGCTATGGTAATAACACACACATAGACAGGCAGACCATTCGCTAAAAACGTGATTTTCGGATTCAGGGGACCTCAAAAAGTGTAAATATAACAAAAACTCACGTTCAAAAATTTGAACCTAAAACTCTTTTTCTACCTTATGGGTTAGTGAAAGTAAAAGAAAAAAAAAATTAGGTTTAAACAGAAATGGATATTACGATGTTGATAAAAATTTAACGTTATGGGTTTTTTGAGACGAGAAACATCCATCTGACTTATTCTCTTTTTCTCGAAGATTAGCATTCATTGTTAACCCTCACTTCGTCCGTGATAAAATCTGGCATATACTTGATTTTCTTAGAAACCACTCTAATTATTTTGATAAAAATTTAGATTTAGAATTTTTTTTTTTTTTTTACAATTCATTCTGAAGTGCTTTCCACTTCAGAATAATTAGCATTCAACGCTATTCTTCCTGAAATAACGTGGCAGAAACTTCGTGCAGAAAACTAACGTGTTTCTTTCGGTAGTACACGAATGATTTAAAAAAAATAATAATAATTGTGTTTATTTTTGTATAAATTCTTTCAAAGAGGCTTAGTAAGTTGATAAAGTGCTAATTTTGTGCATTTCTAGTCGTTGTAGCGTTAAAATAGCCTTATTTTCTCTTAAAAACGCATTAAAAAGCCCCAATAAGGCAGGTAATGGATTTGGCGCCAAATTTGGCGATTTTTTCCTACATTGGCGTTTTTTTGGCGACCTTGGCGAGAAAATCCTTATTAGGGATAGACCAAATATGGAAGCTCTAATCTCATTGGCTGATGAGATACGGAAATTTCCGGAACATTCCACACTTTTCTACAGGAGTGGATCGAGACAGCACATTTCCTCCTTTGAAATAGACATCTACATTTTTAATTGTTGCCTTTATTTTAATTTTTTCAACCATAATATAAAATATGCTTTCACTAGAAAAAAGTAAAAAAAGTCGATATCGTTTGTAACGATACTGTATAATTTTTATTTTCTTTTTCTTAAAAAAAAAAAAAAAAAAAAAAGATTTTGATGAAATTCTGGCAAAAGCACAATTTTGTTTAGGACGGAGGGCTATTAGTTTTTTTTTTCTTCCCAATTATAACATCGCTTTCAAATTATTCAATTATATTTTCGCTAAATTTTAGATTTCGATAAATATCCATCTATCGAAAACGACAACGCAAAAAACGCTGTCTGAGACTAATAGGCCCTCAGTCCTAAAAATAAAAATAAATAAATAAATTATGCATCTCACAAAAATTGACGTCATTTTTAATTTAAAATTTCTTTTACACATTGATAAAGTGCTAATATAGTTTACGATGCTAATATATGTTGCACTAAAATCAGTTTTATTTATAGATCCTCCTGGGTGATTTTTTAAATTGTTGCGTTGAAGTACACTGAACATTTTTCGCCAAAAGGTTTAATTTAGCACTAGTGATTTTAATCTAGATAGTTCAAGAAAAATATAAAAGAGGTTTAAGTTAGCAACAGCGATTTTAATCTAGGTAGTTCAAGAAAAATGTAAAATTTATAAAATATTACAAAACGAAAAAAATAAACTGAAATAGTAGTCACACATAAATGATCTGTTTTTATCTGAGTAGATAATTTTATAGAAAAAAAAGTGCAGTTTTAAAAATAGAAAATTTATTTCATCAAGCACTATTTTAAACCTAAAAATCATTAATAAAATAAGCACAATATGAAGGGTTCTTATATGTTAACGAAAAGGTGTCCGATAAAACGCTTTCTATTTTTATGCAAGAAATTATACAAAAAAAAAAAAAAAAAATCGCTAATATGGCGACAAAATTTCAAAAGCCGCCAAGGAAGAGATTCAATAAAGTTGTGTAGCACGATAATGTTTAGTTATTTATTTATTTTTTTATATACCAATCCCTACGCTAATTGAACATACAAATAAATGAGCTGCTGTGTGTGACTGCACTTGCACAAAGATATGTTTAATAGAAAGCATAGTCTTGGAGACAATTTTGGCGAGTGGGCGACCAAATTTGGTGAAAAATGATAGTTTAGAGTTCCCGATGTTTCGAAGCTCTCCGACACACGGGAACATAGACCTTGAGCTTACCAAGGGATTCTCGATGGAGTCATCTCCAAGCCCCATCGCCAAAAGTTATAAGTAGGTGTGAGTTGATTTTTGCGAAAGAGTATGTAGTCACTGCGATCCAGAGTTATTCAGAGACCTATTCTGAGTCATTGCACTTTAGGGATTGAGCTCTAAGCGACTGGACATTTTTCGTGAGTGAGTGAAAATTTTTGCTCTGGTGTAGTTGATGTTATTTGCTTTACTCCTGTGGAACAAGTAACTATTTTTTAGACTGTCCCAGAACATTCATCGAATAATGACTTATACTGTACGAGTAACAGCTTCAACTGTTTCCAGAATATTCGAAGAGTTAACACCAGCTGTTGGACTGTTTTCGAAAATATTTGTTTTAATAATAGTTTTGTTGTACAGATTCGAGAAGTTCAAAAAATGTTTGATATTGCCAAGGAGGTCCTATACTAAAGCTGTGACGAAAATAGTCGCCAATCGAAATATATTCAGTTACAAAGAAATCGTTTAAATATAGTGTCCAGCGAAGCGGGCAAAGCCTGCTAGTATATATATATATATATATATATATATATATATATATGGGTCTACTCAAGAATGAGAGACGGCCTTGGCGCAATTTCAAATTTCATAGATGCATGCAGGACGTCGTGTTGTTTTCCTCGTATGCGATTTGGCGAGAAAAAGACCACCACGGCTATTTGGCGACCGTCACTCCTTCTTGACTAGACCCAAAAATAAATATACAGACCCCAGTTTGGTACTTTTCCGTTAGCTGCGTGCAAATGATTTGGGAACAACTATAGTATTTCCCCACAGCTGAATTTGGCGATTTATTTGTGGCTATTATGGCTAAATCATAAATCTAAAAATCATAAATCATAAGCTAAATTATAAATCATAAATCCAAAATAAACAGTATGCAGGCTGCCGTATTGTATCGCAAACAGTCCAGAACGACATCGTTATCGTTCAAATCGGCGCCAAAGAAAAATCGCCAAATTCATCTGTGGGGAGATACTATAGTTGTACCAATGATATGAATGTATACAGCTGGGTATCACTGCAATCACAATTACGCACTTATATATCATGGTGATTAAGAAAAAGGTACAACTATAGTATCTCCCCACAGCTGATTTTGGCGATTTTTCTTTGGCGCCGATTTGAAGGATAACGATGTCGTTCTGGACTGTTTGCGATATAATATGGCAGCCTGTATGCTATTTATATTGGATTTATGATTTATAATTTAGCTTATGATTTTATCTTTTATGATATGTGATTTATGGTTTTAAAATTTATGATTTAGCCATAATCGCCAAATTCAGCTGTGGGGAGATACTATAGTTGTTCCCAAAAAAAAGAAAGAAAGAAAAAGAAAAGAAAGAAAAAGAAAAGAAAAAAAAATCATTACTTAATATTATTTTGTTATGCATGATTCTCAAGAAACGATATTTCATATAGCAATAATTGCTTAAGAAAAAAAAAAAAAAAAAAAAACAGCGCACCAATTTTGCCCCAAAAATTTCATTGGAAAAAAAAAATATTCCGATGTTAAAGTAGTGCAAAATCTTATTACATTATTCATAATGAGCATTTCATTTAAATTTTACGTTCATTTGTTTAAGATATGAGCAAAAACGAAGACAAAAATACATGTATTTGCTTAAATTTTCGAACTAACCAGTTTTTCATGAAAATTGCGTAAATAAAGTTTACAACTAAGCTTAAATATAATTTTAGTATCAGGTAAGAAAAACAAAGGAACACAATTCATTAATAAAGCGTATAATTAGCGTATAATTAGCTAGTATTTATTACCTGCGCAAAAATTAGCCACCGTATTTGAAAAATATGGCTTAGCAAATATATCGCATAGAAAATTAATTTTTGTAAAATTTTATATTTCATTATAGATTTTGGAAAATAACAATAAGAAATAGTTGATATATCTTGTTTATTTATTTCAATAGGAAAATAAAATGCTAAAACTAAAATAATAATAATAATAATAATAACATATTTCTTGACACAGAATGCTGTGAAACATTCAAACTTAATTTCGTTTATTTCACCTCGAATTTTTTTACATAACTAAAATAAAGTAATACAAAGACTTACAAACGACGTAAAAGATGCATTTTCAAAAAATTCTGTACTTTACGCTGAAAGAAATTAAAAAAACTTTCAACTTATATCTCTAACACGCTATAAATGAAAATTAAATTAAAAGGAAAGGAAGTAGAAGTAACTATCAACAGTAGTTCTAAAAATTAATCGATTCAAAATATTTGTTATCTTTGATTTGTAACAATGAGTTAGATGCAAAATTGTTTCAGTACAACCAGTGTTTTTATGCAGGTAACTGACGTCATAAAGAGCTTTCAGAATTCCAATTAATGGTTTAAAGTCTTTTTCCTTCTAGAACTTACACTTTAAGATAAAATTAAGACTAAAGGCATTATTTACAGCACCCATACGCAAGCGAAGTGATGACGTCACTGACCATCCTTGGATGCAAGAAAAATATTTCCTATGTTAATCGCCCATTGGATTTTTTGTAAAAAAAATTATTAAAATTCGAGGAAAATTTTTTCGCGATTTTAATCCCCATATTTGGGTATATCTATGTATTAGTTATCGTATGCATGTGTTAGATTGGGTTATTTTGTTGTCAAATTGACAAAACTTTAATTTTAAATTTCAAGACTCTGTCGTCCTTGGCATTTTTTGTATTTGGCAATCAAAAACGTAATACGAAAATATCCATGTCAGATGTATATTTTCGTAATATGTATTGTACGAAATATTGTTTCATATTATTCAATACTCTCGTAATATAAGTTGTTAAAATAACCATGATTTTTGAAAGGAATTAAATATGTTCGCCAGATAATTTCTTGATATATATATATATTCTGCCAAGGATGACAGATATGAAATCTATTCCGCTGCAACATATTAGTATCTTATATCAGATACTTTATTTAGACATTTGAAAACAATCTTGACTTCAAATTGTGATAGAATAGTCATCATTTTCCTTTTAATTAGCATATTAGTTGGATATTTATTGTGTGAATATCATCCTTTGGAATGAAATATTTATGTTTTCAATCGAATGTGGAAGTTTGCCATTTTTTTTTCTAGAGTTTTGAAATTTAAAATTCAAATTTTATCAATTTTACAGTAAAAACAACTTTATCTAATGCATGCACACGATAACTAATACATATCTATACCTAAATATGGAGATTGAAATCGGGAAAAAATTTCCCTCGATTTTTAATAATTTTTTACAAAAAATCGAATGAGCGATTAACATAGGAAATATTTTTCTTGCATCCACGGACGATCAGTGACGTCACACTTCGCTTGCGTATTGCAGCAGGAGTTGACAAATATTGGCTAACGAGAAAATTTTAGTGGTCAAAAAAATTCTGTTCAATATTTACTTTTGTTTCCCATACATATGCTACATTTTATTGAGGCTTTTTAAATCTTATTTCCAAACGGTTTGAAATTTTTTTCTCTAAAATAGAAGCATTTTGTTGTGGAAGAAAAATGCACCTCCTGTGAAAGGTTGAACAAAATCCAATAAATATTTTTTGAGTTATCCTGGATGAAAGAGTTTAATATTTATATGCAGCAATCCCCGATTTTGATGAAATGCTCGCCCTCTGGTGGGCTATGGTGAAATTGCAAAACCGCGGTGGCAGCCACTCCTCATACAGAATTACATATCCAATAAAACTGTGCCTAAATCTATTTTAGATTAATTTAAAAGTGCATTGAACTTTATTACCTTACGCTATTAATTTTAAGACTCAATATTCATTTTATCATTACAGTATTGAAATGCAGGGTTAAAGAAAGTCGTGTGAGTGAAACACCAGATTATTTTAAGGGGAGACATAGCAGATTATTTTAAGACAAAGGACGCTGAAATTGATATTTGATTATTTTACATTTCATCGCTCGTTAAATCATGTATTACCACGAAATTTATTAGTTTTATACATAAAGTATGCTTTAGAGGATAAAAGTAATTCCAGCGAAGAAAAGACCTCTTGTATGGGAAAAATAATACAAAATAATATCTGAATTCAAAGGGCTTTATAATTATTCTAAATTACTTTAAATTACTATCTTCTTTACTATGCGCTTTTTGCATGTAGCTGAGCACATTTGTGTATATTTTTTATATATCTCAATGCCAGAATCAGTTACAAACAAAAACTAGTATGTTGTGGCCATCACAAGGCTTTCTTTTATATTTCCCTGCACAAATTCACTAAGTGCGAATACTTTATTAAAACTATTATTTATTAAAATTACTTAACATGATGTATGCAAATCATTTTCATTTTAGGGAAATGTAACACTTAGTATCAAAAGAAAGACAGTTTTATCGTCTATAAATAACAGCTTAAAAAATGCGTTTTTATAATGGTTATCTTTCATATCATGTTTCCTACAATTATATGCCATAGACGTTGTGATATAGACTTCCCGTTATCGATGAAATTTCCAGTATAGCAGCACCACCTGTTGGTCTATAAGCATCCAACTTGAATAAGCCTAATGTCTCTATAATAGTCTTCTCACATATTAAGTTTCGTTTGATTATACGCAATAGATCCTGAGATATAGACTTTCTTTAAATTGCGGAAATCGCTGGGTAGCCCGCCACCTGTTGAGCGGTTTACACTAAACGTTGAGGAGCACTAGTTTATGTTATAATGCATCTGCATACAAACTTATATGCAATTCTGCGCAGTAGTACCTGAGATATAGCTTTCCCTTAAATTGTGGAAATCGCTGTATAGCAGCGCCACCTATTGGCCGATAAGCATTCAAATTGATTCAGCATAATATCTCATAATGGTCTTCTCACATATCAAGTTTTGTTCTATTATACGCAACAGAACCTGGGATATAGCCTTCCCTGAAGTTGCAGAAATCGTTGTATAGCAGTGCCACCTTTTGAGCGGTTGGCACCGAAAGTGTATAGGCACTAATTTAGGTTAAGATGCATATAAATATAAATTTATATGTAATTCTGAGCAGTAGTTCCGGATATACAGTTGCCACAAGATTTTTGTCTCTCACACACACAGACAGACGGACAGACATTTTCTAAAAATGGTCAAATCGTGTTCTAGACCTCACAAAACATGTAAATCCGTCGAAAACTGGATGTCGAAAATTTCTACGAATCCAATACTTTCTTCAATTGAATACAGAAGAAAATAATAAATTTAAAATTTGAATTTTTCATGAATTTTTATCTTGTTATTAAAGATAGAGTGTTCGTAATAAAAGTAGAGATTTCTTGATTTCGCAATGAATATCGAGGTTTGTTACAAATATACTAATCAGCATTCATACAATTTTTTAAAAACATTGGAAGAAAACAAACTCGCAGGGAGTGTTGTAAGTTACTGGATATTCCCAAAATTGGGTATCCAAGAAAAATAAAGTTTAAAATTTTATAAATGCTTTTAAATAATATATGAGTACCTGAAGAATGATATTATTTTAAAAGTACTGTATAACTTCATACATTTTGAAATAACTTTCTGGATATTTTTAATTACATCCATTTTGGCAATTTGCATCATTTCTTGTCTTCTTAAAGCAACATGACTGCCTTTGAAAAGGGCAAAATTTTAATGTTGTTTAGAAAAGTTATGATTAATTTTAGTGTTATAGGTTGTTTGGCGAAGGAAATTATTTTATACTTTTAGGTGCAATTTACAGTTTCATTTTATACCTTTTTTTTTTTTTTTTTTTTTTTTTTTTTTACAAAAAGATTTTATTTTTTTTCTTTTCAGTGAAAATTTATTCATATAGCACAGCATCAGAAGACCGTCGACGGCAGTTTCACAAATCACAATTACGTTTTTCGCCTGTCATCAACCTCCCCCTTTCCTTCCCCGTAAGGCATTTTAGTTTTGGGAATGACTGAATGTCCTAATGGCCTAAAAATTTTTGTTTGTTAGATATTTAAAATGCATTTAAGAGTATTTTTTGGCAGAGTAGAAAGGAAATTCATATTAATTGAAGTATGAAACACGGAAAAAATGAATGACGTGCCTTTCGAAAGAATAAACAGAAAATAAAGTATCTCGCCTGTGAAATTCATAGATAAAATTAGAAAGCAAGATTTCAGATCAATATTATTTTATTTTTATAATTGGGTATTAAAAAACAGAAAATAAAAAGAGATTTTTGAGATCAGCGAAGCCTGAAATAAACGTAAAAATCACTTTGTTTCTCAAACTATCTATATTAATGGTTCGGTGAACAGTTTCGGTAAACTTATACCTTAAAGGAGAACAAAACTTAAATTCCATTAATCAAAAAAGCCTGGCATTGTTTGCGGATGAAAAATTTTTTATTATAATCGATATAACACTCTATTGACATTTCTGTAAAAAATGAACAGAGTTATAAAAGTTAAAGATAAAATGATACCAAACAAGCAAAAAGAGTTCGGCTTTGATTAAAATATGTTTTACAAATTTACTTAACCATTTTTGCATTCTTTTGTTTTAAATATTCTAACATCATTTTCCTTAAATAATAATAAAATAAGAAGAAATAATAAAGCTATTGCGTTTCAATTAAATCTTTGTTTAAACATTAAGAATTTAATCGTAAATTTTATATTTAAAATATTAAAACTTTGTATATTTTAAGATAAAACTAAATGAATTAAAGTCGAAGACTATTGGTTTTTAATGAATAATAAAAAGAAAAGAACAGCGCTAGCAATCGATAAACGACAAAATAGTAATAATAATAATAATAATAATAATAATAATAATAGTAATAGCGTTTGCAATTTTTATTAATATTATTGCTAAAAAATAGTCAGAAGTATTTGCACATGACATCATAGATATAGTAATATATATAGATCTATCATCCCCATGTTATCGAGCAAAAAAATTTGATGCCGAAAAAAAGTTCTGAAATCAGCCATTAGAGAGTATTGAAAAAAAGAATAAAAAGAAAAATGAATTTGAAACTGTATCTGGAGTTTTCCATTCACCTTTAGTAAATAAATTATTCATAAATTTTATTTACTAAATTATCCGTGTGTATTTCTGTGTGTGTTTTACTCGGGGAAAGGCAGTCATTAGAGTGACTTTTCCCTAAAAAAAAAAGGTATAACTTTTTCCCTCTCGCTGATCAATCTATGTCTTATTACTATATTTTCGGCATCAAAATTTTTTGCTAGATAACATGGGGATAATAGATCTATATATATTACTATATCTATGCTTGACACATGCAAAAAAAGTAGGTTAAGGATATTAACAGACAGTAGAACTGCATGAGATTTTGAGGGATCAGGGAAGAAAAAATTGATGAATAAGAGTTGTATTAACTATAGCTAAATTGTAAACTATTATATTATGCCCATCACAAAACATTATGCTCTATCATCTTATATAACACCATTCTATATAAAAAGTCTACTAATTAAAATAGACAAAAAAATTAACAGAATAAATATTTTACCTATGCAGATATGTGCAATTTTAACCAATAGGCACTGAGATGTAAATATGCGGAAAATTGTAGAAGGTAAGAAATAGCAGCACCATTCTTTTTGCACTGAAGACGGTACGCTTTAGGCTACCGAAACAGCTGTATGCACCTCAATAATTTTTCTTTGGCGTTTCTGACGTAGTAGTTTATTCCTGTTTCGTTTTCATTATGTTTATCTGACTGTGTACCATGGTGGTCCCGAAGTTCGGGACCACCCATCGATTAAATAATCGTTCGGGACCCGAACCATTATTTAATCGATGAATCTGATTGAGAGCCAAGCTCAAGTGACATGATTATCAGCGAACCTTCACCTCCTACCTGTCCTTTCTTTGGTTTTGACTCGGAGTAGGACTGGTGCACTACCCTAACAGCACACCTTTTCCAAATGACATTCTCAGGATGTCTTATGGAGGAAAAAGACATCTTATGTACATCTTTAGGACGAAATAGAAGGTAAGAAGGTAAGAAAGTAAGAAATGAAATGGTGTTAGGGTAGTTAACGAAATCTGCGTTGGCACCCACAAATTGCTAGAGACATTTTCTGATGGACCACAAGTGCAGAGGACGAGCGCAGGTGACGACGCACGGCTCTTTGCATAAGCACAATGCAGGGGTTAAAAGTCTTCGTGTGTGACTTAACAGAGTATCTAGACTCATTACAGAAGTTGCGTGTCTTTTAGTGTATCGTAAAAGTTTAGCACATGTAGGTCTATCCATATTGCTCCTCCTATTGTGGAAATGCATAGGCGTTGGATAAGTTCTGATAGATTTAGCTGTACGTTCACAACCGGATAGTATTTTGCTTTTTTAGCGCTCCTATTCTCATTAACGACTTCTCAACCCAAGCAAAATGTGTCTATGCACTAAAAACGAGCATTTTTACTATCCACCAGGGCATTGGTAGCAATGTGTATATTTCATTGGTTTTCTGGGGTGAGTGTTACCTTCTGTACTTTTCAGGGGCTGAGAAACCTTCCTAGTTGTGTCTCTTTGTGGCTTCAAAGAGATTTTCTGTGCTCTTCAGAAGGAAATAGTTCAGCGAACAGTGCTACCAACCAATTTTTCCGCTACTACCAAGCAGAATTATCTCAATAGTTTTTCTGTAACGTTCAGATCCCGCTTCAGGGGGATCCCGCCTGTGCGGGGATGCAGGTTGTTAATCTAGACTTCAACGGCTTTGGATCGCTAATAAAACTGAAGGGACTCAGAGGAGCCTAATATAGTTGGTTGTAAATGTCTCGTGTCGTTCTTATTTCACGCTTAATCACTTATACGCAATAGAAGCTGAAATATATTTTTCCAGTGCTCGTGGAAAATTGTAAAACACAGCAAAAGACACCTCTCAGCTAATCTGTGCCAACTTTGAATCAGCACAGTATTTCAGAATGGCCTTTTCTCATATCAATTTTTTTTTTCAATTGTACAATGTAAGTTCAGATATATTCTTCATATAAATGAGAGTAATTGCAACATAGTATAGAAAATTGAATCAGCTAAACAATCGTCCAACAGCGCCAACTGTTTGGCTACTTGTACGAAAAATTTAATGACACCTACTTCTCTCAAGATACAACTATGAAATTTTCGTCAACTTTCAACTAATAAAATTTTGTATATTAGTTCTTAAGCTAAAGATGCCGCGAAGTTTTTCTCACATGAACACTTACAAACGGGCATGCAGACAGACGTTGATTTCATAAAATTGTTCAAATCGAATTCTGGAGTTTTCAAAATTGGAAATATTATTTTTAAATTTTTTAAGCATTCAGTACCTTCTTCCATTGAATGTTTAAGAAAGGCAAAATGTGGATTTTATATAAGGTTTAGAAAAATTAGAAAGAGGAAGATACCGCCTCACGTCTCAATTGGAAATATTTTTATGATGCTTATAAATACGGAGTGCTTCAAGAAATCCAAATTCATGTATAAATTATTGACTACATATTATTTTAGCTGATTTAAAATTAAAAGTATAAATACTCTCCTAACAATTTTTACAAAATCCCATTTCATTGGTATGAAGTAGTAGTTCCGGTATTCTTGTATAAGTTGTTGCATACACTGTCCAGGTCCATTCTGATGTAAAAGATTTAGATGGCCGAGAAAGTAACACAGACTGAGTAATAAATAATAATATATTTTTTATTTTGGAGATTTTCATAAAGCAATTCAACATCTTTTTAAAGTGGCAGTACATCTAGTCAGTGAGTTTCGAGAATGCAAAGGCATGAGATGAGAGAGAGGGTTTAAGAGTACGTATTCACTTAACAACGACCTAGGAGCGAATTCTGAAGTTATCAATCTCGCAATCAAGATCCAACTTCTGAATCACGCCAAGTTTTCCAAAATAGCGCCAATTTTACAATCAAACAGAATCCGTTGTCTCTCGAATATATTAATATAAATATTTTGAATTTAGAAAGTCCGTTAAAGAATTAACGCCAAATACCTATGGCAAATTTTATCGCCAGAAAATCGTCTGCCTAAAGGAGACGGAAAGGCTATGAATTATTGCACTTCCTGTCATCCAAAATTATAAATTACCCCTTTGATGATGTTACAACGGAAATTTATTGTTTAATTTAGTTTCTAATAAATAAACTTACGCAATCTAAAAGAATGAAATGCAATCTTTATCTATACAACGGTTACTAGATGAAAATAATATTCTTCATATTTTTTCATTAAATGATTTAGGAGAGATTAGAATTCCGAGAGACGTCATTTAAAAAGATGACTAGAAGAAATAAATTATTAGTTTTAAAGAATATGTTTTTGTTCTCAGCAGATTTATTTAACAGATTAACAGATAAAATATTATTAGAATTAAGATATTTATTTATAGAGACAAATGCGATTGAATATAAAAAGTAATTTAGAATTTCGTTAGATATTTATTAGTTATTTAATTTATTTAAAATATAGTAATTAATTATTACATTTATTTAAAACTGTAATTAAAACTCATATATGGGAAGGCACGCCTTCACAATTGGTTTCTTGCTTTAGAATATTACTTTCAAATAAAATTTAAGTCTATTTTTAGCTTAAGAAACACATGATATAGCTCACTGACTAAATACACTACAAATAATAAGATACCTAAAGGGCTAACTTTAGCATAAAAAAGCTCTTCTTGTGTCACAAATTTTCTAATTATGTAATGGTTCAATGAACAATTTAGGAGAACGTATTATGTTGAAGAGCAATAAAAACTAAATGCCATTTAGGAAAAAAAGATTGTGATTGTTTCTAACTTGCAATTTTCGAATTTGTTAACATTACTGCAAAAAATGAACAGAGCTATGAAAGCTGAAGATAAAGTTATGCAAAATACACAACAAAAGTATGGCTTTAACTAAAATAGTTTAAAACTAAATTATTGTTAATAAATAATTAAACTTAATTAAGAGTTTTCGTATTCTGTTGTTTTTGATATATAAACGCTCTTTTCAAACAATAACAATTAATACATAAAGAAATAATGTGTTATATATATATATATATATATATATATATATATATATATATATATATATATATATATACAGGGTGTTTCAGTGAACCGTTTCAGAACTTCTAAGAGGGGTAGGGTACATCCTGACGAACCAAAACCATATACCAATGAGCAGTCAGAAATGCTTTCCTGACGCGGTAGATGGCGGAGAAATTCGAGATATGCCTGGAGTATTCCAGAATGTTCGGATGTCCATGCGTCGGAGATGTGAGGCCCGTGGAAGAAACTTCGAACACTTACTTTAATCCATGTACCTTTTGCTTCTTTTCGTGTATTATTAAAACGATTTCTCACTTACGGTCTCTTTTCTCTATGGTGCTTCTGTGTACAACACCGCTTCAGGAAAGCATTTCCGACCCCACATTGCTATATGATTTCGAATTGTCAGGATGTACCCTACCCTTCTTACAAGTTCTGAAACGGTTCACTGAAACACCCTGAATATTACTTTTTGTGTTTTATATATTTGAAGTTTTTATGTGTCTGTCTGTGTATAGTTGTCTGTGGAAATCTGTCGTACTGGTAAATAAACTGGTAAATTTCAGTGATATATATATATATATATATTATTTTTTTTAAGACCAGTTGAATTAGGATGTGTTGGGATGGAACCTAGCTGCTTTCAGTGAAAATCGTTAATTTACCCCTCAGTACTTAATTTTTCTTGGAAATGGCTAAATTGATTTATGATATATATTCATAAATCAGAAGTATGTGAAAAGAAAAATTAAGCATATTTAATTTTCCAATTTTTATTTATTTATTTTTAAGTAGATATACGAGGTGTGGCTATTAAATAACGAGACTATTGCTGTGAAACATTTTATTTTAAATTCATACATATTTAGTTATTATCACCTTCAATATACACCCCTCCTCTATCCATACTCACCCTAAGGTGTCTGAAATGGTTGTTTGATCCATGCGAATTTTCCATTGTTCGAAACAGTGCTGGAAGTCTTGTCCTGTGAGCTCCTGCATGAGGCATGCCGCTTTTTCTTTCACAGCTTTAACTGACTCAAATCTTGTTACTTTTAATGAAGATTTAAATTTGGGGAACGGATAAAAGTCACATGGGGCCAGGTCAGGCGAATAAGGCACATGATCTAAAAGTGGGATTTTGTATTTGGCTAGAAACGTCTTGACAGACAATGACGTGTGAGCCGGCTCGTTGTCTTGATGGAAAACCCATGACTTGTTCTTCCACAATTCGGGTCGTTTTTTCCTTACCCCTTCACGGAGTTGAGCAAGCACCTCAAGATAGTAATGTTGATTAATAGTTTGACATTCAGGAACCCAGTGAAGGTACACAATACCATGAATGTCGAAAAAAAAGGATCATCATCGCTTTGAATTTCGGTCATCATCTCCAAAGTCTTCTCAGCCACCTTAGAAACGATTGAACCACTCATAAACTCGCACACGTGATAAACATTCAACGCCATAATCTTGTTTTAATAAAAGATAAGTTTCACTAGCGGTTTTCCCAAGTTTCCCGTGAAACTTCAAGACACATTCGTTGCTCTACTTCACGTTTTCGGCAAAACGAAACAAACACCTCTTACACAAACGAAGGTTACGGCCAGACTGATTTTTCTACAAACACGGGAGGCGATGCAATCGAAAGAGAAGGCTTTATGCTGCACAGCTGTCGGTCGTTCGGATTTGGGGCATATGTAGTTCATCTGTAGCAGCAATAGTCTCGTTATTTAATAGCCACACCTCGTATGTTAACCTGATTAAATTCAAATAATAATTAATTGTATAAACAAATAACTCTGTAAGTAAGCACTATAAAATACAAAATACTTAATAGTTGTCTCAAGTGAAAATAACAACTCGGCCTTTCATTAAATAATAATAATAATAATAAAATAATAATAATAATAATAATAACTAGGCACATGTTCGCCATAAAACCAGCATTTTTTTTTTTTTTTTTTGCTTGTATAATTCAAATAATTAAATGAAAGGAAAAACTACGATGTTTAATCTAACCAGTGTTCCAATCCTATGCAAACATTCTACTGAAATTTTTGACTAAACTTCTTATTTGCATACTGCGCAATAATACGAGCGGATATCGATTTCATGAATATTTTTACAGTCTAAAATCTTCATATATTACGCACGTTTTATTCTTTCTTAACGGCCAAGTATCTTAAAAGCAACCAAAAGTCTCTTTCTACATTTCAATCTGTTTAAATAAAAGGAGAAGAATTAGAAAAAGAAATCACATTAAGTAAAACAGTGGATAACAGAAATTTGGCTTTATCCATTTTCTGTGCAAGGAAAGCTTAGTTTTAAGCCTATTATATTAAAAATGTTAATTTTGCAGCTTTTGTACGTGATTTCGCAAAAATGTTTCACCAGATCTTTACTTATATTCAGTATTTCACACAGTAAATGAATGGGATATAAAATTTTGATATTTGAAAGAATATTCTTTAAGCATACTAGATTACGCATTTTAAAGAGTTAAAAATTTCTATTTTTATAAAAAATATATATATATATATATGTTTCATTTCTGATAGCAGATCATTTCAGTCAAGTGCATACAATACATATATAAGTTTTTTCCTTCTTCTTTTGTTATGGCACAAAAGGCTCTACTTAAATCTGATAAACCAATTTTATAGACTGTAAGGAGATTTTTTCAAAAGTAAACATGTACACTGGTTCTCATAATTATGAGGACACCCGTTTTTCTATATTAACTAAACACTGAACACTATTATTTAAACAAATATATATTTTTATTAATCTGAATTTCATTAATAGACTATATTTAAAAAGTTTTATCGTTTTTCTATCTTAAGAAAATTTAAATACGGTCAAAATAATTATTTTTCAGGTGTTCACAATTATAAGGACAGCTCGAATCTTAGTATTTTTTTTTTTTCAGTTATTCTTCAAATTAATATTTGATGGGGGTCTCTTTTTAGGGTGAAACAGTCAGACATTCTCTATGGTATATATATATATAAATTTTTTTTATATGTATATATTCAGTTTC
This sequence comes from Salticus scenicus, assembly GCA_963930645.1. NCBI lineage: Eukaryota > Metazoa > Arthropoda > Arachnida > Araneae > Salticidae > Salticus > Salticus scenicus. Next base: position 260,241,366 of record OZ005656.1, on the reverse strand, counting down.
AATACCATTTCGTACAGCATAGATGATATTCTGAATACATTTAAACTATTTAAAATTGCTTTCCATTTGTATGCACTTTTCTAATATGATAAGTGAAGATTTTTTTCAACTTTTAGGCCACGGGAAAGGTAATAACACAGAAATTTCTTTCTTCAAACTATTTCCTATTGCTGTAGAAGTAGGTCAAAAATGTAAGTCTTGTTGAAAAAAATATTATTGCCCCCCAAAATCTAACAAAAATCTGAGAATTCCACGTTTAAAATTTGCGGATATCCTTTTGATGTTAATAATAATAGAAAAAATTACTAAATTCATTCTGCCTTCAGTAGAAATAGTTCCCCAGAGCACCCTAGATCCACCTTTAAAATGCCCGATTCATATCTGCCTTTAAAACATTTGCTATGTCTTTCGCTATCCTCAGATGAGCCAGTAACTGTTAAAACCATTTGGTTAATCAAGAATAAAATGTTTTTCATCCGAAAATGCAACATTTTAACGTTTCATATTGTCTTTATTCAATTTTAACACAGACGTTCTTCCCCCCATTAAATGCTTATTGATACAGGTTTTTTATTCATTTTAACATATTATTAATAACTTTAAACATGCATAAATGTGAACCCCAACCTTTCGTTAAAAATTATGAGCAAATACAGCAGCAGTCATTATGAGTAGAACAGTAAGAGGAATTATGAGTCTTCGATCTCTGTAAAACAACTATGATTTTGCATCGGATCTCTCTACTATCGAACCAGCAGTTCAACGTTTGATCACATTTCCTTCAGCAATTTTAGATCTTCGAATTTCATTAGAAATTCGGCGGTTTGAAATTATCCTTCCACTTAAAAAACACATTTACTACATGAACGTTCATTTTTTCGAGGAATTATCAGTAATGTCCGTCCAAGAAAAATAGAAGGCTTATATATGAATTAATCTAGCCCAGTAGTTAACAAATTCGCATGTCAACTGTAAGTTAAATAAAACGAAAAAATCTTGATTGTCCCTATAATTACGAACAGCTAAAAACGTGGAGAAAAAAAATATTTTGCACTATTTTTTATTTATTTTGTTTCATATTAAAAAAATTATAGCAGTTTTGGTCTTTAGAATACTAGATATATTAATTGCACTAGTATAATCTTGTTAGCAATTATTTTTACATTAGTTATTTCAAAACATGAAGTGTCCTTATAAATATGAGAAGGAGTGTATACAATCTCCTATACATTTTTTTTTTCTTTTTAATACATATAGTTTAGTTCTGCCCCATACTACAGGTATGGTTAACTCATGTAGTCGGGAAAGATTTTGACTTCGGTTCTTTGCACGTTTTTAGGTAAACGAATCCAAAAGTAAGAAAACGAATATAGTGTCCATCTGTAGAGTGTCTGTTTATGGATTATTGTCTTAATGTGTCAGTAGGTTGGTGTATTAGTTTGTGTGTCTGTATACACGATATCTCAAGAACAAGTAATTGCAGCGAGATGGAACTAGTCTTAAAATATCGCTTATGACACTGGCAAGAATTCTGTTGATTTGCAACATTTTAATTAAAAAACTTCTTAAATTATTCGAAACTTAATCTGAGCGAGACGTATTAATCCTAGACGATAGGACCCATGCCCCAGCCCGCCCGGTTCCCGCTGTTCAATGTATTTTTCTAGTCAACTTTGTCCCCTTATTTCTTCCGGTGTGATTTTTTTTTTTTTTTTTTTTTTTTTTTTTTAAACACACTTGACATTGTGAGTTTTTTTGCTTTTCTTACCATGCTATTTCTATGGGGTTTTTAGCCTTTTTCCCCCTCTTTTTCTACATTCTATAGTGGCGAAAAACAATTTTCTGAACATAGGAGAATAGGGCAAACTTTTGCTTAAAAGTACATTTAAAGGTATATTTTTGCTATTAACATGCCAGACTAGCTTTAAAATAACAGTTATGATGCTGGCATGAGCATAATTCCGTAATTTAGTGAAGATAAGCCGCGGGCTATCTTTAAAAAAAAACATTGATTTTTGAGCACTGCGACTTATCTATCAGTGCGGGCTATCTAATAATGCCAAATTCCGTCGTCCATACTTCTTGGAACAGTCGATCTTCCCCGAAAACGGAAGTTTAGTATTCGAGTTTCTCGAGCACTGATTCACGCTTATAATGTCTTACTTATTAACTAATAATCTCTTATTTTGATTAATTTGCATATACGTCTGGAGTTCGCCATCTTGTTCCCTTGTTTTTGATTTTTTGCATCGTATTTCTATACTGACTTTGTTTTGTTTTGTTTTATTTATTTATTTATTTATTTTATACAGTGCCTTTTAAAATAATTTATTACTTTCACATTTTTATGACTTTGTATATATGCTTTGATTTCACCATCTTGTTCACGTGTTTCTCATACTTGTTGCATTACATCTGCATACTGGTATAGTTTGATTTTATTTTCTTTATACTTAATTATTTTTTAAATAATTTATTATTTTCATTTATAATTAAAAATTTATTATTTTTATTAACTTTCGCAGATGTCGGAAGACTGATATCTTTTTTTTTCCTTATTTATCTGTCACATCATTGTAACAATGCTTGCATAAGACGCGGCTTACCTTCCGGTGCGGTTTATCTAAGAGCATTGGTTTTTTTCGCAATATTTTAATAAGCTGCGACAATATATACACTAAATTACGGTATCAAAATTCAACTTTGGAAACTTGGTGAGTTAACATGAGAGAATAACTTCATCCATAAAATAAAATTTAAGTTATCTTGACAAAATCATAAAGAAAATTTTAGGAATTTTTTTTATTGTAATTTTAATATTTATTTTCAGCAAAGAAAATAACTGCACCAAAAATTAATAAAAATTATGCTATTTTGATAAAACCATAAAGAGAATTTAGGAAAGAATTTTGTTATGTTATTAATATTTATTTTCAGCTAGATACTCCTACATGCGCACAATATTTTCACTAGTTTACTACTTCTATTATCATGAATTCAAATTCAAATTTATTTCACAATCGTTCGTTAAAAATCACTATTTATGTACATTTATACGATATTTTGTCCTATATTGCCATATTAAAAATTATGAAAAAATAAAGTGGGATGACAGCGACAACTGGTAAGCGGTTAGTTTCTAAAAGGATTCAGCAACGCTTTAAGTCAAGGTCCAACTAAATACCATGTTTGGTTTAATTTCTTTCATTGGTTATTTTAAGATACAGTATTTACAAAATTATAGCTTACACGCATGAAGACAGATTACTTATTTATATTTTATTTTATTTTATTTATTTATTTGTTTTTAATGGTTAAATCGTGTTTCGCAAAGTTCAAAACGTGTAAATCGATCGAAAATCGGAGGTCAAAAATTTTCAAAAATTAAATACTTTCTTCCTATGTATATAAAAGAAAAAAAATCATATACAAAATATAAAATTTGATTAATTATTAATTAGATAAAATGTGTCCAAATTCGATACTTTTTTTTTTCCCAAATTGTGTGAAGAAAAATAAACAAAGTAAACAGATAAAATAGATTGTTGTTTCATTTTTCCAGACATTTTAGCTAGTAGTTTTTATTTTTATATTTATTTTTTTATTTTTTCTTAATAAAGATAATTTTAAATAGATAAATTATTAGTACGACAGGTCATACTATTTCTTTTTTAAAAAGTGATTTTTCCGTCGTTGTCAATTTTCATTTATCACTTTAAATGAACGTGAAAACTTCTTGTTTTTATCTAAATACATAACGCTTAAAGTTTGTCATTATTTGTCTATACCGATTTTTACTCCGGAATATTAGATTTTATCAAAAATTGGTACACTTATTAATCAGGTCAAAAACTAGGTAATGCCGTATTTTTTAATTCAAGCTAATAAATTGGCTTAAAGGTATTTAATAAAAACCCTATTTTAACTTTAAAATTATTAAAAAGTAAAACAAATTGATGTCAACAATAAATATATAAATAAGTAAGTAAATACAATTATTTTCTATGTCGGGGAAAAAAAAATAAACGTTGAAACATTTTATTAAAATAGTTAAGATTAAATTGTGAAAAATCGTGTTAAAGAAATGGAACAGGTTCAGTATAGAACACATTGGCAAAACTTGAAATTTGACACCGAAGTAGCTCAGATGTTTCTCGCCAAGATCTTTACTTACTCAATTGCGATCCGCGATTGTAATGAAATGCTCGCCCTCTGGTGGGCTAAGGTGAAATTAACAATACCGTGGATAGTTTTCGTCGAGACACCATTGCTTGCTGTATATTCGATGCTTAGTTTCACATATATTTATTGAATAAAAATGGATAAATAACGGTAAAAAAGATAACACATACTGCTGTGTGCCACAATGTAACTCCAAAGGATCAAGAAATCAGGAATTAAGATTCCATTTATTTCCAAAAGACAAATTTAAAATTTGATTTGCTTCGGCTAATGGAAGTAAAGAATATTTGAAACTAATATTTGTTCAGCTTCAGTTAAACATCTACTTCCGATCGAACTTTGAATAAACTGAAATATTTTTTCCAAAGGCAATCGATTTTTCATGATGTAATGGCGGAGAAATTGTGGCACGAATATTAAGTAGTAACACAAATACAACAATAATAAATACACGTGGCTATTATATTTACTAACAACAAAAGTTGGAAAAGCGCCATCTATCGATCATTACAAACGCGAATAACCATTTTAATTCTTCACCAAAATAACAACAACAATTTAAAAGGTGCCAAGGGGCTCCTAAGCTAAAGGTGTGTCAAAGAAATGTTGAGAAATGAATATAGTAACAGTTGCTAGGGAACTTTTCGAGACATTTGTATTTTTATTTTATTTTATTTTATTTATTTATTTATTTATTTATTTATTTTTTGCAATATAATTTTAAATATATAAATAAATTTGAATGAAACCCAGCTACTGCATGCCTTTATATTGAAGAATAGTTAAAAAAAACACCTGTCGTACTAAATTAAATTCTGCTTTGTACAGAATTTTATATCTATTTCTGTGGAAACAAAAATAGTTTTAAAGTTTTCCGCTATTTTTAGAGGTCTTTTAAAATGAAGAAGAAGAATTATCAGAATATACCTACATTTTAGATATATTTAATCACTTAAAAAATATCATCCTTAAAATCATAATAATCGCAAATATAATTTTTTAACTATCTATATAATATTTCTCTAACGTGGACCAGTTTCAATTATTATTTGTCGAAACGATACGATACGCGAGGGTAAAAAAATAATGTTTATGCATAAACAATATATACGCGGACTTAGCTCAATGGACTAATAAGAAAAAATGCCGACATTTGTCTGAGGAGATTATTTTACGAAAAAATGTATTTTTAACAGTTGTTTCTTCAGAATCTTTGCAAGCGTCATTTTAAACCTAGCAGTATTTTAAAGATATATACAAAATATGAACTTTTGTGTCATAAATTGACAAAAAAACACAATCATAAAATATATAATCAAAATAGAAATTATTTTATTTTATTTTATTTATTTAAAAAAAAAATTATACCAAAATTAATAAAATGTCATCGCTAACATGGCGACAAAAATTTAAAAGGCGTCGTGGGAGTCCTATATTAAAATTGTACTGCCTGTGGAAGTATGAAAATTGGATCGTGAACCATGAATTTTATTTGGAAACCTCTCTTTGAATGATTTTCGTTTCACTATTGCACAATATTAATTTGAATTCAGAAATTTAATTCATCAACCAGGAAATTAATTTCTGATAGAATGGAGTAGAAGGTTAATTTTTACCAATTATGTGAAAAATACCAGAGCCAGGAATCGAACCCCGGGCCCTTTTGTCACTTGATATAGCTGCTTTAATGCAGACTCGGTGACCTTGCCAACGTAAATTATGTGAGAAGTGCTGAGCTGGTTATCAGCCAGGGTAGCTCAGTGGTTAGAGCTTCCGCGCGTTAAGCGGAAGGCCCGGGGTTCGATTCCGGGCTCTGGTATTTTTCACATAGTTGGTAAAAATCAACCTTCTACTCCATTCTATCAGAAATTAATTTGGTTTTATTAATAATTTAGCTTATGGTAAATTGAAGTTTTAATTAGGTGGTGACGTTGGTATAACATTTATGAGTTTCACATTTTAAAGGTAAATAAGAAAAGAAATAAAATGCGAATATTTTGCACGGGTTTGTTAGTTTCAAATAAAACGTATATTTTCGATTATTTAAAGCAAAAGACATAGGCAATGTTATTTTATTCTATTATTAAATAATTTCTCCTCTAATGACGGTAGCAGATGAGAGATCTCCAGATAATCCGTATTATCTAAAACTCAAATAAATTAAGAATGAAGATAAACATTTCCGCGTTTGTAAATTTACAAATTTGCCAAACTAAACGGAAATTTGTTACTTTTTATTCATCTATTATCTTTGTAAAGCCTCATTAAGTAGATTACTCTTCAATCAATGAGACAAACAATTGACGCTGAAAATTTTGGCAATTTAATTTGATCGTGTGAACAGCATCGAGATTAAATTAAAACGGTAAATCTCAAAATAAAAGAAAGAAAAAAAGTAAAAATAAATAATTATAGAAAAGATTTCCTTTCTGTTATTTCTCGAATTATAAACTAGTATGTTGTGGCTATCACAAGATATTCTTATATATCATTATATATAAGAGCGCCATTTACTGTTTAACATGCACAAAAGTTTAATCATAGTTTCTCATTTTAAAGCCTTTACATATAGAGTTTGGTGCAATTTTAATCAACAGATGCTGAGATGTAGACCTGGAAAATCATAGATGGTGATTAAAAACAGCGCCACCTGTCGGCAATAAACTACCAAATTGAATCAGCTAACTGTTTCATAATGGCCCTCTCATATATCATTTTTTTGTGCAATTATATACAATAGAATCTGAGATATGGCCTTCTCATTTATAAATATCAGCAAAGCAGCTCCACTTGCAGACCAACGTACCCAAATTGAATCAGCATAATACTTCATGGTAACACTTTCACATATCATGTTTTATTCGACTTGTTGAGTAATTTTCACTAAAAGTTGAACGGCACTAATTTATGCTATGGTACAACTACATATAAATTTATATTAAATTCTGCGCAAAAGTTCCTGATACAGTTGCCACAAAATTTTTGTCAAAGTTTTTAAAAAAAAATGTAGTAGTTTCAATTTGTTTATTAAGTTGCTTAAATTGTCATGCTCATTGTGTAATAAGATAAGCTAAAACGTTTCCTGTTAATATATGAGTTTACACTGAGAAAAAAAATATACCGCCTTTCTCTAGAATAAATAAGTGGCCATTTTCTAAATCCCTTAACTAGAAATACAGATTCCCGAGCTATGCGCATAAGGCATGCCAATAAACTGAATGGACGAAATGATAGAGAATTTCTAGTGTACACATTTCTAGATGGTGAAACAATATTCTGAATACTCTAAATATTCTGAATCATTCATTTTGTGAGAAATCCTCGCTTGATTTTTTAGAATTGGTTAATAAACCAAGATTACAGTTGCAGAAACCCGCCTCTTGTAGTCTCATTTATTTGCAGAGATTTTTAAATAATTTTTGCCCTCGAGATTTTTAATTTTTGCACTCGAGAATATAAGCAAACGCTCTAGAATTCTAATAGTCGCTTCTAGAACTCGCTTTCCAAGGAGACTAAAATTTATAAGGATGACATGGAACTATTTTATCTAGAGCCACAATTTAGATTCTAGATGTCAGTTACAGAATTTTTTCTCAGCGTATGTCCAGTGTTTATTTAAGACACACGTGTTACAAACTCTACTAAAAGTAAAATACTGGCATAACATAACAATTAATTACTTTTTCAATGATTTGAATTAAAAACTGTATTAAGTTAAGTTTTATTTTCTACGACAATGGAAAATTATTTATTTCAAAACTTAAGGTGCTTGCCTACTGTCGGAGAGGATAATTTTAAATAATTAATAAATTGCCTATTTATGTGCATTATATAATAGAATATAGTTAAAAACAGTGAATAACATGAAAAAATGTGAAAATTTTGAAATTTTAAAATAATTTTATATTTACGCTCAAAATATACATAAAATTTGTGGGGAAAAAAGTACTTTTTCAAAACATCATAAGCCAAATTTAAATAAAGATATTTTTATTCTGTAATTTTTATTTTGATTATTGAAAGGTCTTTAAGGGAGTGAACTAATCTCAAATTTATAACCATGTTATTTAATATTTTACAGAAGTTAACATTTTACACGCTGAAAAAATCATGAATATACATGACAGTTCCTAACTTTCATCGACAAAAAAACAAAAAATAATTTAACTAGATTCATTGCTGTAGTTCAAACCCTAAAACAACTTCCCTAGAGTATTTTGTCAAAGTTTCAAAACGTTTCAATTGTAACTTTTGGAGTTATCACGATTTGCGATAAAACAAAATGTTAAAAATCTCCTTTTGAGAAAAAACAGAAAACATAATTAATAAAAGTATACTTTTAAAAAATTAAAGAACACGCTTTTATTGAAATGTGAACTAAAAAGCGCAAAATATCTGTCTTTATAGTATTAAAATGCAGGGTAAGAGAAGATCGTGTGAGCGACACACTCTAATAGTAACATATTTTTAATCTTTAATTAAAATAATTCAGAATTAAACAAAAATCATTTTTAAAAAATCTCCCCTGACTGAGCTCGAACGTTAGACCTTTAGGTTCGTAGCGCGGAGCTTTACCTCACAGCCACAGCGTTCATGTAGGAAAAGTCTTTTTTTAGAATATCGATATTTTTGTTTGCTCCCAGAGCGGTTACAAACATACATACAGGTGAAGCTAATAAAAGCGTGTTAAAAACCATATTTTACCTATTAAATAAAAAATAATTTTTAAAAGTTCCTGATTTATTTCAAAGAATTTTTTTTTCTTTTTTTTTCTTATTCATTTTATATGCAATAACAAATTTTGATGCTTATATTGAGTAAAACATTTACGTAAACAAACATTTACGGTCACTTCCGATTTCAAAAACTTGCGATTGACTAATATTAAAATGCCTGTAACTCAAGTTCTAAGCAAGATAGAAACAAAATTCAAACTGATTTAGAAAGCCAAAATGTCAGGCTTTAATATTAAACCAAAAAAGAAAATTAGATTTTTGACCGAAAACTACATTTTAAAGGTAGGCAGGCACATTAACACCAAGTAATGAACAATGTAAGATTTAATGCTATTAGAACAAACAACTGAAACGATTTTTCTTAAACATATTTTGTAGTTTATAATGTAGGGGAGAGTGGGGTTGAATGGGACAATAGCAAAATTTTTATGTTTTGCAAGTGCAATAAACTTGACAATTTTTCTGATATATGGCAGTACTGAAGTCATTCATCAAGTGTAGTTTCAGAATTGTGCTATCCATAGAAGGGCAGAAAAAAATTAAAGTGTCTTTTTCTGCTGCCAAAGTAAGTTTTTACTGATCCAGTTAGGTAGTAGTTAAGAAATTAACTATTTGCTTAAAGTTAATATAACTCTTATATGGTGAAAAGGCATAATCTTTTATTGTGTTTATGATATTCAAGAAGAATATTGACAATTGTTCCTTAAGCCTATTTCCTGTTTTACATGATCATGTGGTGGTGGGGATGAATGGGATATTCCCCACTATGTTCTAATTTAAAATTGTACACAAAAATTATATTAAAACAAATCGTAAATAGATTTTCAATATTTTTAAAACCTGTAGTTCAGTAGTTATATCACGGAATTATAAAAGTAGCATTGATTTAGAGAAAAATAGGTTGAAATTAATTGTTCTGATTTTTGTTTATATTAGTTATGATTAAAAAAATTATAAGTTAGAATATTCAATGCAACTTAAATCAATAATGTAAAAATTTAAAAAATAAATTAATTAATTAATAATAATTTGATTAAAATCACAATTTCAATCAAGCTAATGAAATAAATCATGGTGATTATTAATATAATACAGAATAGAATGCTGATTTTTCCCGATCAGTCGGTAACAAAAATTTATCTGGATAATTTCTACTCTATTATAGTGATTTATCTCTTTCTAGTGTCTTATTTATCTATTTATTTTTAGATTAGATCTTATTAGATTAAATTACCAAAGCCTAGAGCACTAGGAACTGTGCGAACCAAAGGACTTTCGCCTTTTGATGTTAATTTGAGTCAATACATCAGTTTATGTTAATTTCAGTAAATTCATAATGTGTAATAAAATCACATAAACCATTTTAACTTTAAAAATTGTAACTTTAAAAATGTATTTTGGGGTGCCGAGAATTTTTGTAATATAACAAGTTGTGTTTTTTACAGTATGAATGTGGAGTTGTATATGAAAAAACGTATGAGTTATTCCTTAAAATTTAAAAATTTCGTTTGGATGTAATGCGTATGTTTTTTTACTGCAAAATAGATAGCGTGCTTTATAGAAACCAGTTGATGTATTACAACAAATAAAATATGTTTTGTATTTTTTTTTTTTTTATGAGGGAGAGTAGGATCGCAATGAAGGTTTTTAAATAATGAACTAAAATATACCTTTAGTAAAAACTACTCCGTCTATAAGAATCTATTTGAATACTTAAATTAAATGGAACAAATTTCTTTGAAATTGTTTACACTTGTTTAAACGATAAAAAATATATGTTTAGTTTACTAAGTAGTGTTACCTTTTCAAATTGAAAAATTAAATATATGCAAGTATTTGTTGTTACCATAGAATTTCTGCAGCATTTAACGCACAAAAATGCTTAGTACTCAATTTTCAGCGAAGTACTTATGGCCCAATAAATTTTAAGACTTTATTTAAAGTTTTCACTATAAATCATTACTGTTAGAAAGAGCCGAACTGTTTGTGAGTAATAAAATTTTATTACTGTAGTTTTTTACGATGGAAGCACAAGAATAAAAATAATAAATAAATCCCGACTTGAAGCATTAAATATATAAATAAATATATAAATAAATATATTGCGAAATAAATGTCTAAAGTAAGAAAGAGATATATGTTAAATTACAGCTGCCAACATTAACGACATTAATTTTTTTAAGTATTTCTGCAACAATTTTCCTTATTTAAAGAAAATTTAAATTTTCATTAAATTTTTCTACTATTCAAAAAAGTTACGCAGCTGTAATAAAGTGTCATGAATTTAATATTTTGAGTGCCGCGTGAATTTTTAAGAAAATAGCCATCAGAACGGGGTTTTTTAATGATATAACAATCAGCGGTACAATTCTTGTGCAACTTTGACACCACTATTTTTATATACTAGTATTTTATATTCTTTTTTATGTGGCCTAACAAAAGAAATATTATTACGGCAATTCCCTCTCACATAATTAAGAAACTAAGTTGCATTTCTGGTGTAAAACCGACCTATTTTACCCATGTATTACGTACAGAAAATTGCAGTATTCATAATTAGTGGCGTCAATTTCTGTAGTTAATCCCTTAAAATATCTATCTTCGCCGATAGCCAAAACTCTTGTTATTATGTGCGCAAATATTTTGCCAGAATGACTTATTACTTGACACATTATTATTATTATTCCGTTTTCCCATTCAGAAAATTCACTTCCGAAAAATTAGTAATCGTTATCTGAAAATTGAATTTTAATTTTTTATGTTTAAAAAATTCAAAACATTTAACTAAACGCATTTTTTAGCTGTAAAATAAAATATTAAAAATTCAACAAAAAAAAAAAAAAAAAAAAAAATCAGAAAAAGAGTACTAATTTTATGAAATGTGAATTTTCAGAATGTGAAAACTGCATAAAAATAAATAAATAAATAAATACATCATATGATGAATAATTCCGGCAAAAAATATTCCAAAAAATTAACGTGGGCTTTAGCTGGCGACCAGGCTCTTAAGCCATGCGTCGCAACTAAAAATACTGTTATTCAACCAAAAAAAAAAAAAAAGAAGGGGGTTAGACAAAACGTATGTTTCTAGTTGAATTTCGTGTGAAATTATGAATACTGGTTCGCATAATTGATTATAAAAATTGTTCAATAATTATTACTTTAATAAATATTGTTTTAAAGTAACAATATTTATTAAAGTAAAAGAAAAGAAAAGGGAAAAAGATAATCAAAATTGAAAATAGGTAGTATGGGTGGAGACAGTAAAAGGGAAAAGCGAAAGCGCGTTTGAGTAAGGGAAGAGGGGGGGGGGGTAAAAAAAGGGTTTCACAGTCAAAAACAGAGAACGCTTCTCTGACGTAGACCAGTTACGATTAAGTTTTATCGAAGCAATACGATATTGACGTAAGATGCTATCTATTTGGTCAACCCAAATTACCAGCCGAATTTATTCTTCAACCATTCTATATATTTAGGCTACAATAATTTAATTTAATGCACTAGAAATACACATTTTCATAAACACATTGAATTTAATTATTTATATATTTTAATTATTTATTTATTTTGTTATTGTTGTTGAGTTGTTGAAGTATATGCTCGAAATCTTATATTTAGAAGAATTTGTCACACATTCATCGTTGGGTGTTCGGCAGAGCGGACGTGGTGCCATCTATTGACCAAAATCGAAATCATCTTATTAAAATGTTGTTGGTGTTGGTGTTTGGGAAGAACACCGATAGGCTGCTCTGGGATCCTATGCCTCAGAGGGAATGCCTTCCGTGAAGGTATTCAAAGGGATCCTAGCCCGCAAGTTTTTGCGAAAACCACGGTAAACTCCGAACGGCTAAGCTGACAAGCGCTAACTGGGATCGAACCTGTAACCTCACGTTTACCAGCTTTGAGCGCAGAACCGCTCAGCCTATGGTGGACCCTTATTAAAAAGGAAATTTTTGAATACCAAAATTATATATATTTTTTAGACTTTTCATTCGTTATAAATAGAATGAACCTTATTTCTTTTTATTCCTTTATTTATTTATTTTTTATAAATACATTTATTGACTATGGAATTTCTGTTATGAATGTTAATATGATAATTTAACTACATCAAATTTTATGAAATATTTTATTTTTAATACTATAATAATTTAATTTAATTCTAAGAATTTTTAACTGAGCAGTGAAATAAAAAGTTTTTTTTTTTTTTTTTTTTTTGAAATTATAATGCAAATCTAAAACATTTAAATTTCTTACTTTAAAAAAAAACTGAGAAGAAAAACTGAAAATTTCCAGTGATTTTATTTATGAGATTTTCTTGAAATTTATATTTCGTACTGTCACGCAGATGTTCTGCGCAGGAAAGGCTTGTGTTAATTTTGGGAGGTATACTATTGTAACAATCGCAGCTATCGTAGATCACAATTCGGATCGTATACGCCATAGCAAAAGTATCCCAGCACTAGCTATAATCCCCGTCTTAAAAGAGTACACTTAATACTGTTCTGTTAAATAAATCCTTGTTGAGTGATGTTCTTAGTATGCCTAAGTACATGATTCGGCAAGGATTTATTTAACAAAGCAGTATTAAGTGTACTTTTTAACACGCTTATATTAGCTTCACCTGTATGTATGTATGTATGTTTGTTTGTAACTTCTCCTGGAGCAAAACGTGATTGCAGAAAATCCTCCATATCTCAAACAAAAAAACAGATATCCGTAAAATTTTTGCTTTAAAATATAGCTAATACAAATGTCTAAAAATCGGTTTCTGGAATTTTTGAAATTCGGTCCCCAAGGGGTGGCCCTGGGAGGGGGGCAAAACGTGATTTCACATGCGTAAAACGTGATTTCACATAATCCTATATATCCCAAACAAAAAAAATAGATATGCGTGAAATTTTTACTCTAAAATATAGCTAAGGCAACTATCTAAAAACCAATTTCTGGAATTTTAGAAATTCAGCCCCCAGGTGGGGCAGCAAGGGGGGTCTATGGAGCAAAAAAAAAAAAAAAAAAAATAGAAATACAGTTAGAACGTTGAAAATTGGTACAGATAGGTTTTAAAGGTCTGCAAGTCGAATGGGGATATTTTCGATTGTGTAAAGTTATTAGGAGGGGCAAGAAGTGGGGGGAAAAAATACAAAATAGCGTCAGATCGTACAAAATTGGTACATAGAGGTTTTCGATACTTACAAATCGATTGCGGATATTTTTGAATTTGTAAAATTATTAGGAGGGGCGGGTAGGGGGGTGAGGGGGTAAGGGGGGTTATGGAGCAAAAACAAATATAAATACAGTTAGGCCGTTGAAAATTGGTACAGATAGGTTTTAAAGGTCTGCAAGTCGAATGGGGATATTTTCAATTGTGTAAAGTTATTAGGAGGGGCAAGAAGGGGCGGAAGGGAGGGGGGCCAAAAAAATAAAAATAGTGTCAGATCGTTCAAAATTGGTACATAGAGGTTTTCGATACTTACAAATCGATTGCGGATATTTTTGAATTTGTAAAATTATTAGGAGGGGCGGGTAGGGGGTGAGGGGGTAAAGGGGGGCTATGAGGCAAAAACAAATAGAAATACAGTTAGGCCATTCAAAATTGGTACAGATAGATTTAAGAAGCCTGCAAGTCGAATGGGGATATTTTCGATTGTGTAAAGTTATTAAGAGGGGCAAGAAGTTGGGGAAGGGGGGGGGGGGCAAAAAAATAAAAAATAGTGTCAGATCGTTCAAAATTGGTACATAGAGGTTTTCGATACTTACAAATCGATTGCGGATATTTTTGAATTTGTAAAATTGTTAGGAGGGGCGGGTAGGGGGGTGGGACGGTAAGGGGGGACTATGGAGCAAAAAAAAATAGAAATACAGTTAGGCCGTTGAAAATTGGTACAGATAGGTTTTAAAGGTCTGCAAGTCGAATGGGGATATTTTCAATTGTGTAAAGTTATTAGGAGGGGCAAGAAGGGGGGGAAGGGAGGGGTGCCAAAAAAATAAAAATATAGTCAGATCGTTCAAAATTGGTACATAGAGGTTTTCGATACTTACAAATCGATTGCGGATATTTTTGAATTTGTAAAATTGTTAGGAGGGGCGGGTAGGGGGGTGGGGCGGTAAGTGGGGACTATGGAGCAAAAACAAATAGAAATACAGTTAGGCCGTTCAAAATTGGTACAGATAGATTTAAGAGGTCTGCATGTCGAATGGGAATATTTTCGATTCTGTAAAGTTATTAGGAGGGGCAAGAAGTGGGGGAGGGGAGAGGGAGGCAAAAAAATAAAAAATAGTGTCAGATCGTTCAAAATTGGTACATAGAGGTTTTCGATACTTACAAATCGATTGAGGATATTTTTGAATTTCTAAAATTATTAGGAGGGGCGGGTAGGGGGGTGGCGCGGTAAGGGGGGCTATGGAGCAAAAACAAATAGAAATACAGTTAGGCCGTTGAAAATTGGTACAGATAGGTTTTAAAGGTCTGCAAGTCGAATGGGGATATTTTCGATTGTGTAAAGTTATTAGGAGGGGTAAGATGGGGGGAAGGGAGGGGGGGGCAAAAAAATAAAAATAGTGTCAGATCGTTCAAAATTGGTACATAGAGGTTTTCGATACTTACAAATCGATTGCGGATATTTTTGAATTTGTAAAATTATTAGGAGGGGCGGTAAGGGGGGGCCTTGGAGCAAAAACAAATAGAAATACAGTTAGGCCGTTGAAAATTGGTACAGATAGGTTTTAAAAGTCTGCAAGTCGAATGGGGATATTTTCGATTGTGTAAAGTTATTAGGAGGGGCAAGAAGGGGGGGGGAGAAGGGAGAGGGGCAAAAAAATAAAAATAGTGTCAGATCGTTCAAAATTGGTACATAGAGGTTTTCGATACTTACAAATCGATTGCGGATATTTTTGAATTTGTAAAATTATTAGGAGGGGCGGGTAGGGGGGTGAGGAAGTAAGGGGGGGCTATGGGGCAAAAACAAATAGAAATACAGTTAGGCCGGTCAAAATTGGTACAGAGAGATTTAAGAGGTCTGCAAGTCGAATGGGGATATTTTCGATTGTGTGTAAATATTTTAACCAAAAACTTACATACTGTAGCTATTTATGTGATAAATAATAAAATCATAAATATAGTTTAAAAAGCATGCTTTCATAGCACATCGAACTAAAAAGTGAAAAATAAATATAGTTTAAAAAAAACTAAAAAACACGGTTTTAAAGCACATTAAACTAAAAAGTGAAAAATAATTCTTAATATAAGCTGAAAACAATAATGAACGAAAAATACTAGTATAATTGTGAAAAAAGCGTGGGGTGCTCGATATACGAAAAATATGGCACAAAGCACCCCACGCTTTTTTCACAATTATACTAGTATTTTTCGTTCATTATTGTTTTCAGCTTATATTAAGAATTATTTTTCACTTTTTAGTTTGATGTGCTTTAAAAGCGTGTTTTTTAGTTTTTTTAAACTATATTTAGTCGACGACGAGACGATCGTCTATCTAGACGAGACGTATTAATCCTAGACGATAGGACCTATGCCCCAGCCTGCCCGGTTACCGCTGTTCAATGTATTTTTCTAGTCAACTTTGTCCCCTTATTACTTCCGGTGTGATTTTTTTTTTTTTTTTTTTAACGCACTTGACATTGTGAGTTTTTTTGCTTTTCTTCCCATGCTATTCCTATGGGGTTTTTAGCCTTTTTTCCCCCCTCTTTTTCCACATTCTAAAGTGGCGGTGGGAATGATCTATAATTAATGAATTCTTAAAATTGCATTAATTTTTATCATGTGAAAAAAAAAAAAAAAAAAAAAAAAAAAAAAAAAAAAAAAACCTGATCAGCAAAATGTCGCACTGGGTTCCCACTGCCTTCGGTAGCAGGCAGTGGGAACAGACAGAAATTTTTAGACAGAAATTATTGCTAGTGCTCGGATACTTTTGCTGCGGAGTGTACGATCCGAATTGTGATCTACGATAGCTGCGATTGTTACAATAGTATGCCTCCCTTAATCATGAAATAACTTTCATTTGCCGGCCTGGTGGCTTGGTCGGCAGAGCGCTGCCTTCTGAGTCTCCAGGTTCCGAGTTCGAATCTCGGTGTGAGCATGGATGTTTGTGCTGTACTATGTCTTCAACAATATTGTGTGCATGTATTTCTGTGAATTTCTGTAAAAATATAGAGCAATCGAGATGAAAGTCATTGTAACTATAAATCTCAATAAATGTCCAAATGTCCAAACTTTTCGTTTAAGACATTTTGTCAATTAAGCTAAATTGATAAGCGTGAAGAAAAACAAGTACATCGATTTTCCTCAGGTTAAATAAAGTATGTGTTGTTAATTTATATCCATAAGTAATAACTAGAAAAGATATTATAAAGTTTTTAAAAAATGAAAACTACGTAGTATTTTATTCATATTTCCTATTTCCAATGTTAAAAATGGCATTATGTAGGCACATACTAATACTAGATTTTCAGTTTCTAGTTATTAAGAAAATGAACTTCGAATTCAATTTAAATGACAATAAATAGGTTTACTAGTAAAATATTATTCATTTTTATAGCATTGCTTGAAATTCTTATCTTATCATTGCCGTATGGCTTAATTAGGAACTATTTCATTGGATAATACATTTTAGATGCCTTAATTATTGATATAGTTAAAAATTTAGTATAAATATACAATAATAAAAGTATATTTAGTTTTGTATTACATATTTCAAATAATTTTCATACATATTTAAAAATTTCCATTTGTTCGTAATATCATATTTTGTTTACTCTGTATCTAGCATTGTTTTGTTTTTTTTACATATTTAAAATTTTTAACTCACAAGATAAACATATTTAGCAAGATTTCATTACTCAAAACCACTTTTGAATCAATTTACTTGTTACAAATATTCTTATAACTAAATTAATAATCTGGTGTGTCACTCACACGACTTTCTCTTACCCTGAAATTTAATACTATAAATACAGGTTAGAGATTAAGAGGTAAGATAACGAGTACTGTTATGTAAACCTATGTTAAACAATTCATATTAGGCTTCTGAAGATTATATGATAATTAGTTCTGTGTGAGAGGGGCTACCGCCCCCCTCAACCCCCCGTTTCACTAATGCACTTACATTTATATAGAATTTAATTCGGTTATTAAAAAATATTTCTCTTTTTAAAAAATAATTTATTAAAATTATTATTTAAAAAAATTATCTTTTATGATAAGGCAGACGATTTCCATATTAAAGAAGTAGTTTAACACCAAATATCCAAAAAAAGTCCATTTTATTCTCAATATAAAAAAAAAAAAAAAAAGTACGATTTTTTTTTTTTTTTTTTTTTTAGTTTTTTTTTCCTTAAAAGTAAAAAAAATCGATAACTTTGTTTTAAATTATCGCAGATCGATGGTTCAACCATTCGTTTTAAAGGTATTTTCGAGCTCTTTTGAAAGATACCCATCATGAAAATTTACTCCCCTCGAGGGGGGACTTCCCCCCCAGGGAGGAGGCGAGGCTCCTACATACACAAAAATAATTTCCCAGTTAACTGTCTCTATTACAAAAAATATATATTTGTTTCATTTGGTTTAGTGCAGTCTATAGACGTTAAACTCTATTTTCCTGCAATTTCCCCCATAGACGTAATGTATTAGAATTCTCTTGATTGTCCCTGTACACGAACCATTTGCTTGCTCTTAATGAAAAGCTTACTGTAACATCCCTATATGATACACATTTAGAATACCAAGTTTGAACTTTCTGCCATAATTTGTTTTTGAGATATGCTGATAACAGACAGACACACAGACACACAGACACACACACACACACACACACACACACACACACAGACACACACACAGACACACAGACCATTTGCTAAAAACATGATTTTCGTATTCAGGGGACCTCAAAACGTGTAAATATAACAAAATCTCGCATTCGAAAATTTGATCCAAAAACAATACTTTCTCTACCTTATGGGTAAGAGAAAGTAAAAATAAGTAAATAAATAAATAAATAAAAATAAGTAAAAATAAGTAAATAAATAAATAAATAAATAAAAATTGAGATATGCTGATAACAGACAGACACACAGACACACACACACACACAGACACACACACACACAAACCATATTTGAAAACCATATTTTCATGTAAAAGATAGTATCAACTTGCTATTTTTAATAAATTTTTATCTAATAAACATGTAATTCTTATGTATTATTTGCATAGAAAATTTGATTAACTATAGATATTTTTATTGTATTATTAACACTTTCCAACAAGGTTGAAAGTGTTTATGACTTCGGTTTGCCTGTCTGTCCGTCTGTCTGTCTGTCTGTCTTTCCGCGCTCTAACTCTCGTAAATATATATGGAATTTTTTGAAACTGATATGTGTTATTCAACTTCACTATCGGACGGTCCCTATTGAAAATGGAGTTTATACCTCTACTGGTTCGTGTACAGGGACACCCAAAAGTATTTCAAAGCATTGTGTTCTATGGGAGGTATTTCTAAAAACCATATTTTCATACCTTTACTCTAGACATATCTTAATGAAATTAAAATATGTTATTCAAGTTCACTATCGCACGTTCCCTATTGAAAATGGAGTTTGTACCTCTGCTGGTTTGTGTACAGGGATACCCGAAAGTATTTCAAAGCATTGTGTTCTATGAGAGGTATTTCTATATATCATATTTTAATCCCTTCACTGCAGACATATCTTAATCAAATTGAAATATGTTATTCAAGTTCACTATTGGATGTTTCCTGTATAAAATGGAGGGAATACCACCATCGGGTTATACACAGGGACACTCAAAAGTATTCCAAAGCATTGCGTTCTATGAGAGATATTTCTATAAATCAAATTTTAATAACTTTAGTTTCCACAAATTTTAAGGAATTGAAATATGTTATTTATATGCAGAAAAGAATGCTTTGCATACAATATAGCATGTTTAGCATTATATTTACAGGGTGGCACAAAAATATCCAGATAAATTAAGAGCTATTAATAAAAAAATTGCTAGATATGTACTTTCGTTTACGTTAAGCGTTTTTAACACTTTCTAATATTTTTAACAGTTTGCAACAAGGTTGAAAAGTATTTATGACTTCGGTTTGTCTGTCTGTCTGTCCGTCTGCCAGTCCGCACTCTAACTCCCGTAAATATTTATAGAATTTCTTGAAACTGATAAAGTTATTCAAGTTTACTATCGGACGTTCCCTATTGAAAATGGAGTTTATGCTTCTACTAGTTTGTGTACAGGGACACCCGAAAGTATTTCAAAGCATTGTGTTCTATAAAAGGTATTTGAATAAACCATATTTTCATACATTTAGTGTAGACATATCTAAATGAAATAGAAATATGTTATTCAAGTTCACTATTGGATGTTTACTGTTTAAAATGGAGGAATTACCACCATCGGTTTATGTACAGGGATACTCAAAATTATTCCAAAGCATTGCGTTCTATGAGAGATATTTCTATAAATCAAATTTTAATAACTTTACTTTCCACGAAGTTTTTGGAAATTGCAGTATGTTATTTATATGCACAAAAGAATGCTTTGCACAGAATATAGCATGATTAGCATTAGATTTACAGTGTGACACAAAAATATCCAGTTACATTAAGAGCTATTAATAAACAATTGCTAGAATTGTACTTTCGTTTACGTTAAGCATTTTTAACACTTTCTAAAATTTTTTAAGTGTGAATATGATTTCAGTTTTGTGTATCTGCCTGTCCGTCTGCCTGTCTGTCTGTCCGAGCTCTAACTCCCGTAAATATTTATGGAATTTCTTGAAACTGATATATGTTATTCAAGTTTACAATCTGATGTTCCCTATTGAAAATGGAGTTTGTACCTCTACTGGTTTGTGTACAGGTACACCCGAAAGTATTTCAAAGCATTATGTCCTATGAGAGGTATTTCGATAAACCATATTTTCTTACCTTTACCTTTACTGTAGACATATCTCAATTAAATTGAAATATGTTATTCAGATTCCCTGTTGGATGTTTCCTGTATAAAAGGGAGGAAATACCACTACTGATTTATGTACAGGGACACTTAAATGTATTCCAAAGCATTGCGTTCTATGAGAGTTATTTCTATAAATCAAATTTTAATATCTTTACTTTCTACGAAGTTTTAGGAAATTGAAATATGTCATTTATATGCACAAAGGATGCTTTGCATAGAATATAGCATGGTTATCATTAGATGTACAGGGTGACACAAAAATATTCAGTTATATTAAGAGCTATTAATAAAAAATTGCTAGAATTGTACTCTCGTTTACTTTACGCGTTTTTGAAACTTTCTATCATTTTTTTAGTGTGAATATAATTTCAATCTCTGAATCTGTCTGACTGTTCTTCTTTCTGTCTGTCTGTCTCTCTGTCTGTTTTACTGCGCTCTAATTCCCGTAAATATTCATGGAATTTCTTTAAACCGATATATTTTATTCAAATTGACTATCGGATGTTCCCTATTAAAAATGGAGTGAATACCTATTCTGGTTTGTGTACAGGGACACTCAAAAGTATTCGAAAGCATTGTGTTCTATGGGAGGAGTTTCTATAAACCATATTTTAATACCTTTAATTTATAGAAACGTCAATGAAATTTTAACATGTTATTCAATTCCCTATCGGATGTTTCCTATGTAAAGTAGAGTACATTTCTAAGTGGTTTGTGTACAAGGGCACTTGAAAGTATTCAAAACATTGTGTTGTATGAGAGTTATTTTTATAAACCGAATTTTAATAATTTTATTCTCCACAAAGCTTAATGCAATTGAAATACATTATTCGTATGCACAAAAGAGTGCCTTCTGTGTAATATAGTATGGTTAGCAATAGATTTACAGGGCCACACAAAAATAATCAGTTACATTAAGAGCTATAAATAAAAATTTGCTGGAATTGCACTTTTGTTTACATGAGCGTTTTAAAACTTTCTTATAATTTTAGTGGGAATATGATTTCAATTTGTGCATTTGTCTGTCCGATTGTCTACCTTTCTATCTGTTTGTCTGCGGCTCCTATCATCCATGAATATTTTGAGAATTTTTTTAAAATGATGCACCCAAGTTCCCTATGGAATGTTCCCTATTTAAAATGCCATTAATTGGTCCTGTACAACTAGTTTGTTTACAGGGACAACAATAACAACAATAAAAAAAAAACAATGTATTACGTTTTAGGACAGAATTTTTTAAAATTTATATTTAAAAATCTTTCTGCTATAAAAATCATAGAAACATTGACATGCATTATTAATATTCTAAAATGATGTTGTGTATAGAACATGATATGATTAACTTTCAGATTTACAGGGCTACACTAAAATATTCAGAGAGATTAAAAGCTGTAATTATAATCTGACGGCTGCGTTTTCTTTTGCGTTAAGCCTTTTTAACACTTTCCAAAATGCCTAAGAGTAATTTTAAAATGAATTAGTCTATTTGCATGTTTTTCAGTTGTTCTGTCTGTTGTGTGATAAAGTAAGTAAAGAATATTAAAAGTTGTTCGATACAATTGCGTACAGTTGGAAAGTGTATCTAATCAATGCGTACTGCATGATTTTTCTTTCTTGTTTTTGAAGAGTCTGGTTAGTATAAAAAATTGGAAAAATATCTCTCAGAATTATTTTTATACAGGAAGTTCAAAAATAAATATGATGTAGTTAAGAAACAATAAATTATTCCTCTTACTTTTCGAAAAAATAAAATACAAATGACTTTTTCAAAAATAAAATGCAAAAACTAGTTTTAGAGCCAGCTGTTACATAAATATATTATTCGCATCTTAAAAAAAATAAAATAAATAAATAAATAAATTTTACTAAAACAGGATGCAAACATTTTTGACAGAGAATCGGCAACAATTAATTACAACATCTCATATGTTATATACATGAAGAAAAAAATTTAAATGCCAATCAATTTTGAAAAGTCATTTATTCCAATTACATTGGCATTTACTTTTTGTTTCTTGTATTAAAACATGTTGTTTATTACAATGTTTTTATATCATATTTAGAGCTATTGAATTTTAAAAGAAATATTCAAACCTTTATATGTTCTTAAAAAGATTTTTACTTATGTTTGTGTACATTAGTTTTCCAATTCTTTTTAATAAAAACTCATTTTTAATATATATACATATTACTTTTATGTTTAAATTAAATTCTTACTTGTACGCTTATGCATTTATTTATTCATTCATTCATTTATTTACTTATTATTATTAATAATAATATTTTACGAGAAATGAGTCACATTAGCAGGAAAACTACGTTTAGAAAAAAAAATATTTTAATAAGTTAAAATTGAAACAAATTTGATAATTGAAATAAATTTACTTCAGCTCTAATTTGAAGATATATTTTTTAGATAAAACATCAGTCATTCTCTTTAATTGAAATTGACTATTTATTTTTTCTTTCTTCTATATTCAATAGAAGAAAGTATTGGGTTCCTAAAAATTTTCGACCTCGGGTTTTTGATGGATTTACACGTTTTGACAGCTGTAGAACAGGATTTGACCATTTTTAGAAAATGTCTGTCTGTCTGTCTGTGTGTGTGTATGTGACAAAATTTTGTGGCAACTGTATCTCAGGAACTACTGCACAGAATTTCATACAAATTGGCATGTAGTTGCACCTTGACATAAATTAGCGCCTATCAAATTTTGGTAAAAATTGTCTTACAGGTTGCGTTGCCATCTCGTTTTTTCTAAATTTTTAACATGGTGATATAAAGTTTTGTATAAATGTGCATAAAGAGCATATTTTTAGTAATCATTATGAAATTTACAAAAATTATTTATAATAGAGATAGTCAACTGGGAAAAAAATTTTGTATGTGTAGGAGCCTCGCCACTTTATATATAGAGTTATACTACTTTTCTAATATAGAAATCGTCTGCATTATCTTGGAAGATAATTTTTTTAAATAATAATTTTAATAAATTATTTTTATGAGTGAATTTGTATAGGAAAATATAGAAGAAAGCCACAACATACTAGTTGAAAAGGTGAATTTATTACTATCTTCTGGATACATAAGGAAAAAGTATAAAATTCGGGAAAAAAATTTCTATTGAATTGACACGTTTTGAGATTTCCTGAACATGATTCGATTATTTTTAGAAAACTTCTGTTCCTTAGACTTAGCTAAACAGTGTGAATAATGTACCTCATGAACCAATGGACTTAACCAGACTTGATATTTGTTTTGAATTTGACTTGAATTTATGATGATTAGCTTTTAAGTAATATTACCCGACAGGTGACACTTCCATGCTGCGATTTTACCCCATTTTAGAGAAGATTCTTTCTAATCTCAACATCTACAATAAGCCAAACTTACTGTAAGAGAAAAATAGAAATAGGGGAGAACCGTGAAATATGGACCATCGTGTAATACGGACCATGAGAAAATTTGTATGTTCAACACTAGATGGTGAAATCATCTCATTGCCTTTAGTGAATATTATTGTTACACAAAGCATCGAGTGACTTGTACATGCATACCTGTATTTGGACGATTGCGAAATTGAGTTTTCGGTTTATAGGATCATTGATGTAACAAGTATGTTAAAATGGAAGTATTACTTTCTGTTGTTAGGTAATTGTAATATAATTTTCGCGTCAATAGTAGCAAATGTACTTAGTTTATGAACGATTTAGACATGCGTTTCATGGGCATCAATTTGCATAGCGATTTTTTATTGGAAACCACGTTGCTCTGTTTACGCGTGTAATATGAACCATGCTGTGATGTGTAATATGGTCCAGTGGTCATAATAAAAACAGAGAGATTTTGTTAATGCTCGGCGTACATATGTCGCATACTCAAAATCTTGAAGCTATAGAATAGGCCAGGGAAGCAGACGTAATCAAATTATCACTTCTTTCGCACACTATCCATTGGATATAACCTATAGACCTCCCCCCCCTTTTTTTTTTTTTTTTTTTTTTTTTCGTCCATTGCTACTATTCCCAAGAGATGTACAAGTGTGTGAGGGAACATGCTGGACAGTTCGTTTCAGAATTCCAAGTGTGTCAGCTGTTAGGGAACGGGAATGACCACTATGGACCACTTGGTCCATATTACACATACGTTCGTGAAATATGGACCACCGATACGTAAATAAAATAATTATTTTCTGCAATTATTAATAGTTTCCAGAGTACTTTACCAAGTTTAAACTATGTAACTATGCAATTGTAATGAGCAGCCACCAAATTAAATCTTTTTATTTTAATAATTTAAGCTTTATGAGCATTCTTGCTTAGGGGGTCCATATTACACGGTTCTCCCCTACTCAGTGTTGATTGTGGATTTCCTATAAAAGTGTGACGTGAGCAAAATGTCGGTAATCCTCTTTACGAAACAAATAAATAAAAAACATGGGGTGCATCCTCGCAATAGTGATCTAATATCTTTTGTTATATGCAAAAGTTATACACATTATTAACTTAATTAATTCCATTAATTAGTCTTCTATACCAACCGAAAAATACACATTCAAATGTATTTAGATCAGTAAAAGTAGAAGAAAATGAGAAAATCAGTAATGTAAACTTTGGATTTTTGTTTAAAAATCTTCACGAATCAGAAATATTCGTTTCTTGCTGACACCTACTGTTTCAACCCAATTCTTGCTGAAATTCTTGGCCTCAGAGCAAAATTTGACGTCTCTTTGTCAGTTTTGAAGTTTGTAAATAACGCGATTGAACCTAGAAATCTGTTGTAATTGCAAGAAGTCTATTGAAGTTGTAAATGCATTCAGCGAATTCCGCGTTCACATATAGAGAATACATAACAATAGTTAGTGATTAATAGTTAATTAGTAAAGATACATGCATAATTAATATACATTCTAGCATGCGCTTAAGGGCCCTCTTCACTCACTGCCGAAAGAAGCCGAAGCTAATGTTATTCTATGGGAAATTTTTCTTTACAAATAACTTATTAACTAATACATATTTTTAAATTCTGTTTTCACATTCTGAAAATTCCCAGCTGTTAAATTGACGGGATTTTTTAAAAAAATTACTTTTTAAATTTTTTATATTTTATTTTGAAGCTGCAAAATACGAATTTTCAATACATGAATGTTTTTCATTTTGCAATTTCAAAATAAAATATTAAAAATTAAAAAATTACATTTTTAAAAAAGGTCCGTCAATTTAACAGTTGGGAATTTTCTGAATGTGAAAACATAATTTAAAAATATGTATTAGTTAATAAGTTATTTGTAAAGAAAATTTCCCCATAGAATAACATTGGCTCGGGCTTCCGGCGACGGCAAGTGAAGAGGGCCGTTAAGGTCAGAAGCTGAATATTACCTTCCGACGCGTGTCCCAGCGTCATAATATTAAATTGGCAAATTAAGATGTGACATTTTGCACAAGGCTGTTCAAAGATAATAAATGATGAACTTTAACCACTAATATTTCAGACTTTAGCATCAATAAATAAAAGAACTATACTGTTAAAAATGGTTTCTCAAAAGTGAGCAAAATTGTCTCAAAATAGCTCCGAAACAATATATAGTACTTAAATTTGAAAACCCATGTATTCATTTTTAAGTATATTGGCATGCTCAAAAATGGGGATATTGAGATTCTTAGTGGTCATCCCCATTTTTGAGCATGTCAATATACTCAAATATGAGTACATGGGATTTTGAAATTTAAGTATATATTGTTTCGGGGCTATTTCGAGACAATTTTGCTCATTTTTGACAAATCATTTTTAATAGTGTATGTGATTTCGAGTGATGTTAAGAATTTGTACATTGGGTTTTCAATATGAAAATAAGGCGGATTTGTTTTTACATTCTCTGAGTGAATTTTCTACATTTATCCCTTCCATCAAGTGATTCTTAAGTAGACTATACACTGTTAAAAATGGTTTATCAAAAATGAGCAAAATTGTCTCAAAATAGCTCCGAAATGATATAAACTTAAATTTGAAAAATCCCATGTACTCATTTTTTGAGTATACTGACATGCTCAAAAATTGGGTTGACCACTAAGAATCCCAATATCCCCATTTTTAAGCATGTTAATATATGTCAATCGTGATAAAATTGTCAATGAAAAATCTGATTCCACTTTCATAGGGGCCAAGTCTCCCGTTTTTCAAGGGAGACTTCAAACCGGAAAATTTTATAGCTATTTTCGGCAATATTAATCGTCGAAAATACATATAACATGTTCCATTTAAAAATACTGGTGTCGATTCTGATTTAAAAGTTAAAAATGTTGGCAGCTCTGCACTTTGCTGTTTACAGCCTGAAAAAAATTGTTTAATTCAATTAAATAATTTCCTTCATTATGTTTGTAACATAATAATAGTTATAATAAAATAATTCCAATTAAAAAATAATAATTAATTAATAAATTTTATTAAATTTACAAATTAGTATAATATTAATTAAATAAATGTCAATATACTCAAAAATGAGTACATGGGTTTTCAAATTTAAGTATATATTGTTTCGGAGCTATTTTGTGACAATTTTGCTCATTATTGAGGAACCATTTTTAACAGTGTACTGCGCATTTACACTTCACATACATAGATCAGTCAAATGAGGAGAGAGACAACTCACATTTCGTTCTGGAAATTTTTAATTCGACCATGTTAATTTACGTAGCACTGAAACTACGCAGTTTTTAATTAGGTAAGCAACAATCATGTACAACACATTCACTCCAACATTTATTTTAGCAACATTTACTTTCTCTTACCCATAAGGTAGAGAAAATATTATTTTAGGGTCAAATTTTAGAACGCGAGTTTTTGGTATATTTACACGTTTTGAGGTCCTCTTAATACGAAAATCATGT
The DNA here is from genome assembly GCA_963930645.1 of Salticus scenicus. Classification (NCBI taxonomy): domain Eukaryota; kingdom Metazoa; phylum Arthropoda; class Arachnida; order Araneae; family Salticidae; genus Salticus; species Salticus scenicus. Next base: position 260,213,562 of record OZ005656.1, on the reverse strand, counting down.
TTTTAGCGAAAGGTCTGTGTGTGTGTGTCTGTGTTTCTGTATGTCTGTGTGTCTATTATCAGCATATCTCAAGAACAAATAGTATCAGAAAGTCCAAACTTGGTATTCTAAATGTGTATGATATAGGGATGCTACACTAAGCTTTTCTTTGAGATGAACCAAGTGGTTCGTGTACAGGGACACCCAAGAGAATTCAAATACATTACGCCTATGGGGGGAAATTGCAGGTAAGTAGAGTTTAACATCTATCCTCTTCGGACCCGGAGCTATAATAACAATATAAATAACATTTCAAGAATTTTAGACATACATTCGCATTATACATTACAGAAATGTGCATTTTTTTTTTCAAATTTATAAGTCTGGGGGCTAGTAATATACGGTGCAAATATATGGACTTTAAACACCTAAACTCTAAATTACTAAGTTAGTAAAATTTGCCTAACTGTAACACAATTTGAAAATTTATGTTCTTAAATAAACCAATCTATGTCAGTTTGTTATTTTATTCTGGTAAAGTGTCTAAGTACTTTAAGTAATTATTAAAATTACGTACTTTTCTTCTACCACACTGTTTTGAAGTTATTTTTCAAAAATAAATTTAGTATCATGCTGCCATATATCGGTATCTATTTAAAGCCAATTTATTCAGCTTTTTATTAGTTTAATCAAAATATAAAAATATTAAATGGTATAGATTTTATAAGGGAAAGAATAGAGGTGCACATATGTGGACCTCTGGAGCGAAGATGTTACAGACTGCACTAAACCAAATGAAATGGATATATATTCTTTATATGCGTAAAAACATGTACCGTGTAGATTATGGTAGGGTAATCATCACTGTTCGTTTACGGGGCTACACAAAAGTAGTTGATTATACTGCGACAATAGCTGAAAATTGATGGAAGTGTATTTCAGGTTGTGCCGTATATTATTGCAATAGGATTATATTTAGGTGCACCATGTGATCTATACATAATCTTTAAAAGATATACGGGACTGCAGATATTTAAGCGATAACATTCTTTTTTATTGTTAGTGGAAGTGCTTTGATATGATATTTTTCTATGTCCAGGATAGCTGCTCAGGAATTGAAATGAATTCCTCATAGACATATGGTATATAATGTATATTTTTAAGCTGAATATTCCTCGCTTGTTTTTTGAATATTTACACGTTTCGAAGCTTCCTGATTACCGAAAATGTTTGATCTTTGCCTGTGTCTGTTAAAGTAACTTAAAAATAAATATTTTTAGGTGATCCAAATGTTGTATTTCGAAATTAATATAAGCTTGTTGCTGGAAAATTTCGATCAAGATTGATAAGTTTCAAGGAATGTTGCGTGTGAAAATTGTCTGAATAATTTTAAGTGAACTTTTAATTATAAAAACAGATTTATATTTTCTATAAATGTAGGTGCAGTAATGAAGCGGGGAGTTGAGGGGGGCGATAGCCCCCTCACGCGAAACTAACTATCATATAAAACTCTTCTGAAGCCTAATTTGATTTGTTTTAACGTAGGTTTTCATAACAGAACTCGTTATCTTAACCCTTTAATATCCAACCGGCATTTATAGTATTAAATTTCAGGGTAAGAGAAAGTCGTGTAAGTAACACACCAGATTATTTTTAATCAAAAATATTTCTATTTATACACTACAAATTACTAATTCATTAATTATACTATAAATGTATTAGTTATATCTATAGTTCGATTTTTTTTTTTTTTTTTTTTTTGTGTTTGTTTGTTTTTGTTTGAATGTTTTGTTTTTTTCTTTTGGCCCATGTACCTAGTAGTAAATGGTAGCAGATATTAAATGCTGAGAATGTGAAAATAATGCTCTCCG